>JBBBVT010000008.1:9904857-9920070 GCA_037177035.1 Craterocephalus eyresii
GCATTGAGCATGTGGCAAATTCTATTAGAGGTGGTGATAGACTTAAAAAACTATTACAAAGAGAGTCCTTCTGGATTTATACATTGAAAGCGACACAGTTTCCAGGCTTAAATGGAGAACTTGATTTCTCCCCATTTCTGTAACTTTGATTTATTATATTTTTGTTCTTTTTGATTTTTCCTAACTTAGAGATTATTTTTGACTGTACACTAGTTGTCATTTCATGTATATATTATACATAATTTCAATCCTCATGAGTGCCTCAGATCTCCTTTTATCAGTCATCTGGATCCCTCACTGAAAAGCACCAGAGGATTTACCAATCACGCCCTAGAAGCACTCCTAACAACAATTTTTCTGATCCGATATAATGAATCTTGGTAAAGAATTGATAACATAAACGTGCCTGAACCATCTCTACCAATTGGTTTGGGTATGTAAAAAACCACTTAGTCATATTTTTCGTGTCCAAAATAAAAAATATAATGCAAAGAAACATTTCTCTCTTGCATGCAGTCACATGTAACCATAGTCCCTGTGAACATGAGAAGTGACAGAGGCAATGCTAGTGAGGAAGATGAAACCCTCTGGTCTTCTGTACAATGTTTTTTCTTTTTTTAATGTGGCTTTATTTGTTTATGAGAATACTCCTTTAAGGTTTCTGATGCGTTGGAGTTGAAACAAAGACACATTTCTCTTTTTACTATGGACAAACTATCTAATGTATAACATATATGTACGCAGTGCAAAAGAAAAGCGCTGATTATCCATCC
This sequence comes from Craterocephalus eyresii, assembly GCA_037177035.1. NCBI lineage: Eukaryota > Metazoa > Chordata > Actinopteri > Atheriniformes > Atherinidae > Craterocephalus > Craterocephalus eyresii. The sequence continues at coordinate 9,905,631 of JBBBVT010000008.1, forward strand.
AAGCAAATAAATGACATGTGGACTGGTTGATAGGCATTACAGGGGTAGATATAGATTGCATTAAACTTTGGTGCTCATACTCATCATATTTAACCTTCAAAAGAACTAAAGAAGAGCTCCATCCTCGGCTGAAGACTCCCTTCTGTTTTTTGTTCTGGCTCACCTGCTGACAGCATTTCTGACTGCAGCAGAAACCACACAGCTCGGTCCCGTATGAATTAAGCTTGTATTTAATTACTGTCAGCAACTGAGAAGTGTTGTGACTTCCCATAGCTGATCTCACCTGTCCCTGCAGGGTGATGTCAGCACGAACATCCTGCCTGATGATGTCAGCGGCTCATTCCTGTCTGCCTGAGTAACACGCTGTCCCTGCTGGCTTCTCTGGTGACTGCAGCAGCAGTGTGTAACGGATAGATTAAAGTATCTGTGGCCGTGAACCTCATTGCAAACTGATTTAGTTTAGGCCAGAGCAGTGTGTGTGTGTGTGCGTGTGTGTGTGTGTGTGTGAAGTGTGTGGAGAGCTTTATATAGCCACAGTTATCCAGGAAGAAGGAATGCCCTGGATTCCAGTGACCATATTTGTGCAGTGTGTCTGCTACAGGCAGACTACGCACAGTGACTATAATCTTAAACATACTCACTTACCTCTCCTTCATCCCTGAGCTTGTGTGTGTGTGCGTGTGTGTGTGCTCAAGTATTGTAGTTGCGATGGATCGCCACTATCAGGCAATGTAACACCAACACTGGCAGCAGCAGCCAACTTTTCCTGACTCACAGGGAGAAAACTTCTCTCTCTCTTTCCAGTACTTTCTGGTTTCTTCTCCCTGACAACCTTGTTCAGCTGACTGACAACATCCCCTCCGACCCCGCGCTGGAACCTACTGTGCCTCTCTTTTCCCTCCTCATCTCTCGCTCTCGGAGCTGGGCTTGTATACTGTTTTACATTTGGGCTGTGGCTTCACTGCTCAAGCTTTTTGGGGTTCGTGTGTGTGACTGTGTGTGTGAGTCAGTATGCCATGTCGTCCCCTGGCTCGTCGTTTGTACAGATAAAGCATGAGGACTTGCTTTTCTATGAGAACTGTGGAGGAGGCAGCTTCGGGAGCGTCTACAGAGCCCTCTGGATATCCCAAGATAAGGAAGTGGCTGTAAAGAAGCTTTTGAAGATCGACAAAGAGGTAAAATGGAGACGCACAAGCACAAATATGATCTTGATATGCAGTTTTCTTTAGTTATGTCCTCCCTTTTAAGCCCCAAAGCAGGTCTGGACTTTGATTCCGTTTAATGTTCCTTTAGATCTAAGGCCCCCTCCCTCTCTCCTCTCTCCCCCTCCTCTGTTGCCTACCATTATACATGTTTATCTAAAACATACTTACCCCACCACCCCACCGGGTGAGGTGTTTGGTCATTTGAGTCTGGGCGGTGAGTCTCCACCAGTGGGATCCAGATGGTGACTTAATAGTACTGGGTTGGTATGGAAGAGACTGGCAAGCCTGTTTTATGTAATGGTGACCAAAGGAAGAATAACAGACTGTGTCTCTGTTGCAGCATCAGATTTCAAACAGTGCATGCTTGGTTAAGTACACATTTACATTACAGATGTAGATGCCTGCATTCACATAGACACACAACCTAAAACTACATTGTAGGCTTTCTTAACTCTCACTTTCTCACAGTATGATGCAAGCACATGCAGGTGGTGCAGATGTGTGCATGTACACTTCATAGGGGAATGCTAATTGATTCAGCTTAGTGCATTTTTCACAGGCAACTATCTTTGGTGCAAAAACAACATTCATATGTGTATTATGCAAACAGATTTTCAAAAAATCTAAACTTTGCATATAAACTGAGAACAAACCCATTTAGACATTTTTTTTGGAAAAATAATTGCTGTAATTGCTTTCTAATGACTGATGGTTATTGTGCTACTTGGCAAACTCTGCAGGATAAGTCAGCTCAGATTAATGACATGTTTGTCACTGGAGTGCGGGCAATCTTTGTTTAGAGGCAAAGAGAAGTTCAGCCCTCAGCTCAGGCCTCATGGAGATAAATGACTTTGAAATTAAATCAAATACTAAAGTTTAAACATGAAAGACTGTTTTTTTATTTTTTCTCTCCCCTTTATTTTGAGCTTCTCTGGCAGTGTGAGATAATTGAAGCCTGGTGGAGTTTTCTAATCCTCAGTTGCTCTTTTTCATGTCCTCTTGTCCAGGCTGAGATTCTCAGTGTACTGAGTCATAAGAACATCATTCAGTTTTATGGAGCCGTGCTGGAATCTCCCAACTATGGCATTGTCACAGGTCAGACCCCACATTGTGTGCATGTTTTTGGGAGATTCATGTTTCTTTCATCGAGCTGAAGCAGGAGACAGTCAGTGTATAAATATCCTTCTATTCAAATGAAATATCTGATTAGAAAAAAAGATTGAAGCCGAAGCTCTGAAAGAAGCATCAGGATATAAACAGGTTAAAGCTCAAGGAAAGACATGAGGGTGTTACGGTTAGTAAACACTGGCGCCTCCTTCTGTGCGTATTTAATCCAAGATGGAAACATTAAAGTGAGAGTGTTAGCACCTGCTCCAGTGGCTGTCCAGTGTTTATGAGAGCATTTTGAACTATCAGTGAACGCTTTGAACACTGTTTCCTGCTGTTCTTCCTGGCAGGACATTTGTAACTGAGACTGGCATGTTTAGATGCGGTTGTAATCCTGGAAAGGGTTGTACGATTGAGATAAAGCACTGACTTGTAATTGCAGACTTATGCAGCAATAGTTCTCACTAGCAGTGTGTATAGGTCCACTGCCTCTGCCTACTACGTGTAACAGAGTAAATTAGGTACCTATAAAATCTGGCTTTGGAGATGGATTTAGTTTCACTCCTAGACAGTAGTTAGAATATTCACCGGGATAATATATGATAATCTGTTGATATGATAATACCTGAAGAAAGTTGAGATTTTAGCTCAGAATAGATTAGCATCATTCTTTAATGTAGTGAATTGACATAATTTTGAACAGAAAGTTCGTATAGAAAGTGTAAATGTGCACAGACAAATGCATGTATTTTTGTTGATTTGTGATAACCACGACTTCTGTACATGTATATGTGTGTTTGTGTGCGTGTGTGTTACCTTGCAGAATATGCAAGCGGAGGGTCTCTGTATGAGTACCTTTCCAGCGAGCAGAGTGAGGAGATGGACATGAAGCAGATCATGACATGGGCCATACAGATAGCCAAAGGTACACCTGAAGGAACAGCTGATAAAAATAATTATTCTGATTTCCTGTATATTATTACAATATATACTATATCTATCATTTTGGTGCATATTCAGTGGCAACAAGTTTCTCCAAAACAAGCAAATTAACAAATGATTTGACTTCCTAACGCTATTAGGAAATTTATAAATTTATAGAAGACATATGTACTTCTGTGACTTCTTGTGACAGCCCCAGCCTGCTGCTGACAAAGTTTCTCGTTGAGTATTAATTCCTCCCCAAGCACTAATCCCACCCCCAATGGTGAGCCAATTTTCTCATGGAGTATGAGACATCTGAGCCAAAACAAATAAATGTTTTTTCTTGCACAGCGAGAAAAAGAACAGAGTTCTCTGTTCTCATGAAGTATGTAGTCCGTGCAAGTGATTGAAGTCATATAATGCAGGAACATCCTAAGCAGCTGGTAAAAAACGATCACAGTCTGTTTTCTTTTACAAAAATAAGCTTTACTTTTAACATAGGGGGAATACTTAAAAAAAAATGCTGTTTGCAATAGTTCAAGATGTAGGTTCCCCCATTAAAGATATTCTGGTGTCCCTGTACAGTATTTATTCAACTGATTTGAGCAACTGGCCTCCACTGCTTGATGCAGGTTATTTGTGCTTGAGAGCAGAGAGCACTTTTCCTTAGACCTAGTACATCCATAAACAGCGAACCTTGCTTCAACTCCAACTCTGTAAAACAATAGAAAAATACTTTACTGGCAGATTGATTCTCAAATATTTACATTTCCCTCAACAGCATGTTGGTCAGAGATAGTTTGTACTAATGACTCTTCTGGATACAGTTTCATTGAGAGTCACCTGTTTAACAGGTCTTTAAAACAAAACAGTCTCTCGTGGCTCCAGTGGCCACAGACTAAAACGCTCCATTAAAAACTCTGAAAGTGTGGTTATTTTTTTGTCACAAATCAGCTCCAGAAACCCTGGACTCCACTCGCAATCTGTCTCTGAAGTATTATGAACTGTTACTCATGGTTTTTCATCTAGATTATTTTCATCAGCAATGGTGGTGAACTGTTTAACTTTTAGTCTGGACTTGAAATATTACATAAGCCTCTTACATTGATTAATTTTCTTCTCATATGAGCTATTGTTTGCTAATTTTGCAAATTAGTAAAGCAAAAAGAGCAAAGAAGTTTCAATATCCTAATTTCCAGGTATGGTGAATGCAACATAATTTCAACTTGAACTGTAGAGGAGATAAACAAGCTGAGGAAGGTGGAGAACAAAACTGTAATTGATTCCCCCTCATATCAGATGTTTTGTCTAATTAATGAATTCATGTGTGTCAGAGAAAAGATTACTACAGATTACAGATTATTGCATTTTTGACTAGAACACAGGATAAACAAAATTGGACCTACCTGCACAAATTAGGGTTTAGTCACAAAGAGACATAAAGTAAAGCAAACGAAGAATGAAGTCATGCAACAGAAGTTATTTAGTGAATTGAAAATTTTCTTGACAAGCAAAGATTTGTAGTTTGTGCATCAAAAATGCGACTGAGTTATATAGAGATGTGACACATGGCCCAAAATTGCAATTCTAATCCATAAATAACTAGAAAGACAATAACAAACAAAAAGATCATTCCCATGTCTAAGCTAGGATTTATCAATAACTACAAAGAAATAGTTTCTGCTGATGTAATACCCAAGCTTAATATTTTTATTGTAATAAATAAATAAGTCTATGACATTAAATTAGATTAAATAAGTTAATTCAAAACGGGGGTATACAGCTCCGGTCCTCAAGGGCTGCAACCTTGAGGTTTTGGATGTATTCCTGACACATCACACCTGATTCAAAATAAATGTAACGTTCTGCCACAGTATGACGACCTATCAATCAGATGTGCTGCATCAGGAAACATGCGAAACCTGCAGGGCAGCCCTGGAAGACAGACTCCAGACACCCCTGAAAAGGGCTTTTCTTTGTCCTACATTATAAGCCCAACGTCTGCAGAGTGAACCAAATGATGTGGAAAGAAACTAAAATCGTTCCTCATATACTCCATCACTGATCCGAAAGTGAACATTAAAAGGGGTTTTTTCCTCCAGGAATGCATTACCTTCATTCAGAAGCTCCAGTCAAAGTGATTCACAGAGACCTGAAGTCACGAAACGGTAACGTCCCCCTGATGTGTGTGTTACGCTAGTTTCCATTAATTGTTGTGTGTTCCAGTTATTTACTGGCTGCACCGTATAACTACCTGATATCCACTAGTTTTTGTCTTGTCTGTTTACAGTGGTACTGACAGCAGATAAAGGGCTGAAGGTCTGTAACCATGATGATGTGATTTACTTAAAAAACAGAAATCTCACACATGGCTTGTGCACAGTTCCTTTTCATAATCTTCTTTCCTTTGGGATCTCAGATTTGTGACTTTGGAGCATCAAAGTTCCTGTCTCACACCACCCATATGACGGTGGTGGGCACTTTTCCATGGATGGCTCCTGAAGTTATCCAGAGCCTACCTGTCTCTGAGACCTGTGACACTTACTCCTACGGTGTGGTGAGTGTGCACCTCTATAAATACCAACAACTTAACATCAGGAATCAAACATCAGTAGGTCCTTGTGGAAGTCTGATTAGCAGAAAGTACTGGAACCTAGAAATGTTTTTGATGATGTGAATAATTCATGGCTAGGTGTTATGGGAGATGCTGACTCGGGAGGTTCCTTTCAAAGGCTTCGAGGGGCTGCAGGTTGCATGGCTGGTGGTGGAGAAACAAGAGGTAACCTGCACACACAGTGCATTTACACACAAACCCACTGTAAACACGCAGACCCAGCAGAGTTTGAGACGACTGGAGAGTACAATGCTGTACTCTCATGGTTTCCACTGTGAGCTGGTGAGGCTGAGTATTTTTAGGCCTGATGTCAGTTTTCTGCTCATGTAAGGCCTGGATACACAGCAGTGGAGCTCGGCCAGACTCTCCAGGCTAAAGTGTTTATGAGCGAGCAGGAGAAAAAGAGCTGAAGTGATGAGAGGGTTGTTTCTTCAGGTTTGTAGGTTTTACGGGGCGATGTCTGTCTCAGCTACAGACTTCAGGAACCACACATGCACACACTGCGGCCCAACAAACAACCAGGAGAACTTGATTCCTGCGTAGCTCTTGGCTCATAACCAAATACTCTCCCTAAATAACTCACAATGTCTCTCTCTTCCTCTTTCCCAGTCTCCCCTGATTTCCCTCCCAACAGCTACACCTCTCCTCCTGACCCTTCAGCTTGCTCTGTTCCCACTCAGAGTTGGTGATATTTTAAGATTAATCCCCAGTGAAAAACTCTTTCCATCTACTGCACTATACAGTGGAGCCATGCGGGCACACCCAGACCTTTGACGATATCTGGGTGTCACTGAGTTAAGACACATTTTCAGTAAAGACATTTTCAGGAAAAGCGAGAGAGGAAATTTAATGTTTTTGGTAAAGCAACTAAAAAAGTAAAAAATCTTAACTTTTGTATTAAGTTCTGGATCTGTGCTTTAGCCTTAGCCTTGATGTTGAGTCTTTCATATTGAGAGCTGAGGATCTTTAATATAAGAGATTAAGGAACATTTTTACACTTTGCAAAGAAACGCTCTGTTGCAAACTTAAGAGTCAATGCCAAGATGCAAAAATAAAGACTGATAATAGCTCCTGTTTCCCCCATTAGAGGGAAAAATTACTCTAAGTTTAAATAAAAATGGATCATACCAACAACATCATAACAGGATTGAGAGTTAATAGTTTGCAGCAATGATTTAACTGGTAGTTGTGAGGACAGCTACTGAGGTCAATAAGTTTGCTGATCTAATACAGGGAGTAGAGGTGGTTGGTGTGAAGAAACAGAGGATCAGTACTTACTGTACTGCTGACAGGATTAGTTGCAACTGTGAGCAGTCCTGAATCCAGACTGGAATTTCTAAACATTTTTACAATAGAGAAAAAAAAGTTGGAAAGATAAAGCAGCAGAAGGAGAACTTCAGAAGAGATAATGTGATGCAATTCTGGCAGAATAGTAGAGATGTTATTATTAACTTCAGCAACTTACAGATGGAGTATTGCTAAATCCAAAGAACTTAAGTACCCGACCTTAATTACTAGAATAGTTTTTGGCAGGAAAAGTAAGCTGGTTATTTTTTTATTTGAATAACTGAAAATGGGAGAAAAACAAAGTGATCACTGCTTATTGAATATCTCCTTCAAACTCTGATTGATGCAGGCCAACACAGTTTGGGATAATGATATTTACCTAACGAAAGCATGCTAACATTGCTAAGATAGCAGTCTTGGCAAACCTCCGACGCTTAAGTATGCCAGGATTTTCTCTGACATGTTGTTAGAAAATCCCCCTGTGGTTGCAGGAAGTGACGCCTTACAGGGACATCAGTGGGGTTGGAGATACTCCTGCTCATTCACACTGCAACTGTGTTCTTATTCCCAAATATTTGTGGCATTTGAAAATACACAAATTTTAAGGGCCAGGCTTTCTTCTAACCTAAAATACTTAGGATGTGTTTGTGATGTATGTTTGTGTGTCTGAACATCCAGAGGCTGACGATTCCCACCAGCTGTCCTGCAAGTTTCGGGGAGTTGATGAGGAAATGCTGGCATGCAGATCCCAAAGTAAGACAAACTGCCTGGAGATGCACCATTAAAGAAATGTCTCACATGGCTTAGCCAAACCCTTCTAAAGATGATAAAACAAGTTTTCTCCTGTTTGTGTCTACAGGAACGCCCACAATTTAAGCAGGTGCTTGTAACCCTGGAGACCATGGCCAACGACAGCAGGCTGCCAGACCAGTGTAACTCTTTCCTACATAACAAGGACCAGTGGAGGTACACACACAAAGTCAAGTGGACATCTAAAAGAGTTTAGCAGCTGTGAATCTCAACATAAGCACTATTCTGTCCGTTTTAACCTTTCTTCCCCTTCATGACTATCAAATTAATTCCTAATCAGGTTACACATATCTCAGATACATGCACACACACACGGATGAGTATGTATACATAGCTGTGTGGGCTCTGTAGCTCCGGTGAAAAGTTGAATGCGTGACCCTGCTCTCCGCTTGAGTCTATATTAAGTTCTACTGGAAAGTGTCCATGGAAGAGATTCCTCTACTTCTCCATGAGGGGAGGGACAGAGGAGTGGGGGCTGAGAGGAGGTCTGGGATTGATGTAGGGCGTAGAGGGGAAATCAAATGTAACTTGATGAGATGAAGTTCAGGGAGGAACAGAAATGTATGGCGTGATTGTGAAACCTGAAACAGCGAGAGAGAAACAGCAGATAGTGAGGAAACAAGGGTGGACGGATGACAGTGGGGAGACGGGGGGAGAGAGACACGGGCAACGAACCAGGAGAGAGGAGGTGTGACATTCTGTTCATATTTAACATGAGCGCAGCGAAGGCAATCAATTCTGAGTGAAGTTTTGTGGATGGGTGGAAAAAACATGGACATGGAGGGAGGGGGGGGGGGGTTGAGCGGAGGAGGTGAAGGGGCTGGATGAATGAGACGGGAGGGCTGTGCGTTGAACTTCAGTCTATATTTAGCAGCTGTGAGAGCTGATTACTGTGAATGCATGTTTAGGGGAGCGTCGCTCTGCGGCTCCCACACTGACCTTTGGTGGAGACAAACAGTACTGCAGCAGGAAAGTTTCCACTGGTGTTACAATCCTTTGCATACCGTATTGTGATCTCCAGAAAAGGGGTCATGCTACAGGTGAGACTAATGTCGTCTCTAAGGACAGGGTAAAATGCTCATCATAAATATGGGCCAGCTATAATGCCTTTGCAGTGCAGTCAGTGTTATTAGTAGCATGCCATAGGCCAAGAAGCAGTAATTAGTAACCTTCAGTCCAATGTTCTGTCAGACAGATTTTTTCTTGATGTTGTGATAATGTAGTGCTTAAATATGGTCCAAAGAGAACACCTTTGCTTTTTAACAGATGCATGCTAATTATAATTGGATGCCCACAACTTAATTGAAAATAAAAAATCTCAGCTAAGGAGACCTGTACAGTAACTGTAGTTTCAATAGGGAAACGTTTTCTTTTTCTTGCTTGTTGTACGTTAGCAACGCAAGTTTTTTGCATTTAGCACAAGCAGTTTTTTCTTACAGAGATGTAATGCATGCACAGTCTGGATTGACACCATCCCGCTGAAATAAACAGGATTCTTTTATCAAATAGATGCCATTTGTCTGGCAGCATATGCTTTCCTTCACACATGTGCAGGTTATCCATCAGACCACATGACACTTTAACTACGGGGCTCCAGTCCATCTTAAATGAGCTTAGACAGAGTAACTGCTTTTCTGTATCCATTTATATATATTTTATATTTAAATGGATTTTGAGTGGTAGAATCTTCTATTTGCATCTGTGGATTAGCTGAAGTGTTTTTAAGCTTATGCTTTTTATGCTTATGCTGCTTATGCTACTCCTGCAGATTCCTGTCAGTTTTTAAAGCTGCGCTGCCGGCTGAAATCCTCTGCATACAACAGTCTTTTAATATCATGTTCTGGGGTTGAGGCAATGTTAGAATGTTTAAAATTCACTGGAATTTTAACATTAAAAAAACGAATTTTTTAAAATATACTGTTGAATCGTTTGCAGCCTGAAAGCATCTTTGTGATGCTCTTTTAGTTCTCAAACTGACTTAATAATGTGCCACAATGATTTATTTATTTATTTACCTTTACCAATGTTTTGCCACCATGCAGCAACTTTTTCAAAGTGTTACTTGCATGAAATTAACATAGATTATTTCCAGAAAAATATTCAGCTTCAACATTTAGTAGGCTGTTTGGTAATAATAATGATAATAATAATAATTATAATAATACAGTCTAAATAATCTCTTTTCTTTTACACACAACCTAGTCTCCCATGTTTGGGGGAAATTGTGTCAAATACTGAAATAGATGCAGGATTAAAAACGATTTATGTGAACTACTGAAATGTGCCTTTTATTTGAGGTTTATCTAAAAATGGCAGAATGCACCCAACCGGAACAATTTTATCAATGTTCACGCAGGTCTGAAATATTAATTTGTTTCCCTGCTCTGAGTCTAAACTTGGAATTAATTTTTTTTCCGGCTGCCGTAAATTTCCTGTGGAAACTGAGCCAAATCTGCATGTAGTTAGTCATTCCTGCTGTTTGATTTTCACGTGTCTTATGTGCACATACTATAGGTGTGAAATTGAGGCTACCCTGGAGCGCCTCCGGAAGCTAGAGAGAGAGCTTTACTCCAAGGAGAAGGAGCTGGAGGAGAGAGAAAGGAGGCTGAGACTGTGGGAGGAGAGGCTGATGGAGAGGTCCAACATGACTCCCAGTCCAACCTCTCTACTCATGGATCGCTCAAACATGTCGCCAGTAAGCAGAAGTCGAACAAAGACAATGAAATTTTGCGAATCCATTCTTAAAGACTCAGATATTTTTTTTAATGATTGTGACGTTTGTCGTCTGTGTTCTTTAGTTCTTCACACCAATGTCGATCGGCTCCACCGGCTCTTTCTTCCGCTCCCACTCTCAGGACTCCAACAGCACTGGGATGAGTAGCGCCGGGGTCAGCAGCGCCGGGGTCAGCTGCATCCTTCGCACACTCAGCAATGGAGACACAGAGAGAGGCAGCAGCACCATGCTGGAGAGGGGGATGGGCTCGCTGGACGGTGGCAGGCTCCACGTCATGCTCCGAGGTTTGCAGGGAAGGTTCGGGGATGATGACGAGGAAGAGGAAGGAACGACCGAGGAGACAGGCTGGGGGCAGAGGGAACGGAATGATAGTGGGAGTCTGGAGGGAGGGCGGGTCCAGGTGACACTCAGGAGCTTCCCGGGAGGCGTAGTGGAGCGGGAGGAGAGGACATGGGAGGAGGGAGACAAGGAACGAGGAGGGATGCAGAGAAGCAGAGTCACCACTATCGTCCGAGGATACTCTGGAGGATTTGGGGAGGCAGAGGGGGAAAATGAGAAGGAGGGAGGTTGGGAGATAGAAAAACTTGGGGACAGGTTAGAGGAGACGGGGTTGGAGGGAGCGCTCGAAGGAAGCAGGCTGCCCACCATGTTCAAAGGCCTCCATGGAAGTCTGGGCAGCTTGGGGGACATGCTTTCCTTAGACATGGATAAAATGGGGGAGATGGACAGACTAGGTGACATGGACATGAACATGAACATGGGCGACCTGGGAGTGATAAAGATGGTGGGGCATGACGTTAGGGGAGAGCTGGGGGTCAGGGGTCGCAGGAGCGACATGGGAGTCGTAGTCCAGGGAGCCCGAAGCGACCACAGCGAGGCCATCAGCCAAAAGATTAGAGGGGAAGTGGGAGTTGTCGGTCACTCTGGGATGCAGGTGAGCATGCGGACATCGTCCAATCAGAACTCTGTGAAAAGCTGCAGTGTGCGTCACGGAACCAAGATCAACATGGCAACATCGGCTATGGACATGATGGAGCTCGACTGGTCTGACAGCGACTAGAAAGCATTAAGAGAACACAGAGAATAAACACGAAACGAGGCCAAAATGAAAAAAAGCTTTAGACTCGTTGGCACATCTAGCTCCCGAGCTGCCGGATGTACATGACAGTCCTAAGATGAAAAACACAAAACACTTTTTATTTCTTTTTTATTAAACAGTTAAATATCACACCAATATGTACTGTGAAACAGCAACGAGGGGAAAAAAAGATAATAAAGCCCCTTTCAGACATGAGATCCACATCAAAAACCTCCCAGAGCATCAGAATCGCTCATTCTGACATTGGTGTTTATGTTCATTGTTGCCATAGTGATGCTTGCTGAGTGTTAGAAAGAGAGAGGAGGCTGCAACTCCACCATAAATGACAACAGAGACCACTGAGCAGATTCTCAGCTCAGGCATTGTAACAAATCAAACTTTAATACAAGAGAAAACCATGGAACCATGAGGAGATCATACGCTAAAGTAATCAACCACTACTTGTGCATGCCTATCCTTTTAATGTGACCGCTTGCTGTTCAGACCAAGGCCATGATGAAAAGGATATGGAATGTTTAAAAGCCTGACCAAGTAAGGTAGCTGACATTATTTTTCCCTAAAAAGTGACCAGTGTGTTTCATCTGGAATCGTGCGAATGATGATAAAAGGAGCGCATGTCTAAAGGGGATTCAAGGAGTTGTGTTGTCATGCTGTCAGAAGGACGTCCCGCAGTGTAATTTATTGTACTATTAAAACCGCTGCCTAACATGCTGTAGGAGGTACAAGTGTAACAAAAGTAACACACTTGAAAGTCGCTCTAACGAGGCAGCACTTCTGTGTTTCTCCTGCTTATAGAAGATCTTGTAGTTTGATTTGATTTGTCCAAACATGCTTTGACTTTACCAGTTCTATCTGTGATCAAGTGTGTGAATTTTTGGCATTTGTCTTGAAATATTTGATCATTTTTCAATAAAAAGAAAAGCAGTCTGATTCCATTCTGTTAATTTTGTTTTGTTCTCACTGGGTTCTGAGGCCTCCCCCCACAGTCCAAAGACATGCATGACAGGTTAAATGGTAACTCCAAATTCTCTCTAGGAGTGTGTGTGTGTGTGTGTGTGAATGTTTGTTTTGCTCTGTGTGTTGGCCCTGAAATGGAATGGTGACCTCTCCAGGGTGTACCCTGCTTCTCGCCTGATAACTGCTGGGATAGGCTGCAGCTTCCCTGTCACCCTGAAGTGGATTAAACGGTACAGAAAATGAATGAATGAAAAATTTTGCTCTGAAACAGAAATCCACACCCTCCAGTATCTTCTACAGATTGTTCTTGATGTGACATTGTATAAGAAAAACAATATAGATGACTTGCAGTCACCTATAATCATGTCACCTATGTGCACACTCCCCTCGTTACCGCCTGCTACACACCTCTTTTACCGGATAACATCTCCCTTTCAGCTTTCCACGGCTCCCCCTCACACACTGAGCAGCAGGGCCACCCCAGCCAGAACCCACTTGGCCGGCCGTTCCCTGGTCTTTAGACTGAAAGTCCACACATATGTGGGCCCTCTGATCTTGGTCTTGTACAGCGGACATTCATAGATGTTCCTGGTCTCCTGGCGGTCGTTGGGCACAGCTCGGACTGAGATGACAGGCATGGCCGGGGTCAGCTCTTTCAGACGGGCCTCAGTGATCACCCCAGTCTGAATGTCCCACCTCGCACCTGTGATAAAATAAAGAATAGAAAATAGCAAAAAGTTGCTCTAAGCTGCACATGGCATTAAAAAAAAGGATCCACAAAGTTTGTGTACCTTCCATGTAGAGCCCATACACATACGCCCCCTCCCTGGCAGGCTGGTTGAACTCTTCCTTGAACTTCTTGGTCACATCCACTGTAAGGTTCACTTTATCCAGAGGCCACTCGTTTTTACGAGCCAGGGACTGCATCACAGCTGGAAAGCAAGGACAGGATGAAAAGGCCGGCGAAGAGAACCCGCATGGTTCAGCGGAAAGGAAAAACACAGGGAGCTGCCTTTGTTACCGGTGAGGAAGGACTGAGGGTTGAACAGGCCAGAGAGCCAGACGACACTAGGGAGAGACAGATCCTGGGTCCAGCTGTCCAGCTCTTTACAACGCTGTATCACATCATTATACCTGACACACACACACACAAACACACACACACACACATACACGGACAACCGTTTGGTTACTGATACTTCTCTGGAAACTTCAAAAACAGGGAATATTTCAGTAAAATAACAAATTGATCAATGTAACGTTTACATTTTGACAGATTATTGCAATCTTGCACCATATGGACCACAAAATGACTACAAAGTGTCTAATAACTTGATGTATAAAATCCATCTTGACATTTTTACAATGACAAAGGTCTCAAAGTGAAAAACCCACCATATAGCCAGACTGTAGATTGAGGGATAGGCCAGTTTGGTCCAGGTATCAGGGACATCGTCAAAGAACAAAGCTAACTGGAGCTTCTCCATCTCAGAGGACATGGCCAGTTCACCCTGCACAGAGACACTTTTATCTTCCATAAACACACATCAGAAATGAACACTTGCTGTAACAGATGAAAGTTAGGATGATGAAGTTGAGGCGAAGAGTGATTACTGCTAATTCATCTGTCACGGGGCAGAAGTGGACAGGACTCGTGCATGTTTTTGTTTGCAGTTTAGTTTTCTTATTGCATGGATTTTAGT
>JBBBVT010000008.1:9920170-9949063 GCA_037177035.1 Craterocephalus eyresii
CTGCTCTCCCCCGATTTTAAACCAAGGTTGAACCCGGTTCTTTTGAAGGCCTAGTTTTACTACTGGTTCACCTGACACATCTACTCAGCTATTGTAGGCCGGAAGCTAAATATGAAGACAACCAAACCACTAAGACCCAAAGCTGAGGGCTGATGTGTTAACTATCATACAAGCACAGAGATGTTGGAGTTCACCTTCAGTCCCAGGTCCAGCTCCTTCAGCGAACGACGGATCTCACAAATGAGCATGTTCATGCGCTCACATTCCTGGAAGCAGACTAGGATGTACGGCGACCGTTCGGCTGTTTTGGAGGTGATGTCGGCCATATTGTACTCCTCTGGCAGTTTTTCCAGAACTTCATCTAGAATAGATTTCACCTGCAGATGAGTTGTGTGAATAACTAGTCAGAGCTGGGGATGGAAAGGCATCATATGGTTTACAGAGATTACTCTCTAGCTTGTGTCTGAACTGATAAGTCCTGACAATAAATGGATGGTCAGTCAAGATTTTCTTTCATGTTTGACTTATGGTTCATTGCTGAATACGATAAAAGATCAAAACTGTCATAAACACGTGACTGGATTGTATGTTTGGCTACCTTCTCCTCCAGTGTCTGCGAAGCACCTTCCCCCATCACAGCATCGGGAGACTGCAGCTCCAGCAGAGTGTGAAAAAGGTTATCTGACGTCACTGTCAGGAACTCTATCTCTGCATTGGGGTGCAAGCCATAATGCACGGGGCTTTCATGTGGCAGCATCTCATCGATGAAATCATGGTAACCCTGACATGCAACAAATCACATTTAGTTATTACAGCTATTCAGTCTATTCAAGGTGCAGACTACCCTTATGGGATACCAGTTGTACAGGTTACTGCAGCTGACTGACAAAAATATTTGTCAACTTTGTTTTCATATTACAAGGTAATACTTGTGTTAAAAACATTTGCTTCAGCTTACCTGGTAGTCCAGGTTGGAGGGCACAACGAACCCAGGAGCCAACGCCAACTTTCGGTCAAACTGAAAATGAGTGAAGCTCGTTATTAGCTTTAGGTACCAAGTCCTGCACAAAACTTCTACTTATTTCCTCTCAGGGGGCCAAATTCCTTAGCGTGGTTCACCTGCAGTATTATTATTTTATGGTTTATTTAGCTTTTTCTGAACATCTCTGGCCTTACCCTGAGAACTGCTTCACACTGGAACTGATTTACAGCCAAAAGACAAGAAAATAATTGAATCTTACCAGCATATACAGTAACATCCAGGTCTTATTTGTCAGGGCACAAATGAGTGTTCTGACACACTAATCATGTCCCTTTGCCTTTTCTTAACGAACACACACGAACCTGGTTGGGCTGCATGTATTCTTCCAGGTACGTTCTGCAGAGGCGTCTGTCCCAGTCATCAGTAATATGTCCTCCATACATGATTTCCCCAAATAGATACCTCAGATCCTCCCATGGGACCTTCATTATCATGATAATTAGATATGATAATTACTGCTAATGCAATCACCACCTTGACTCACTCCCTCACAACCCACCCCACCTGTGCATTAGCCTCCAGGTAGTTGTAGAGAACATTAACCGATATAGTAAGATCTCCGGTGTTGAATGGATACTTTCTGTTCCAACCCTGAGGACCAAACTTCCTCCTCTCAGCCACACAGGCATGAAAGTAGCACAGAGAGAAGAGGATGGTCTTGAACTCCTGCTCACGGCTACACTGGTCCAAAATATCCTGCAGAGGGGGAAATGAATTAATAATTTTGATGTTAAATAAGACAAAAATACAAAGACAGGAGTCGTCTAAGGTAGAAAAACTCACCTGGTCAAAGTTATCCAAAGCAGCATGCAAATTGGCATGCATGCCTGTAGGAGGTTCGTTGGTTATCTTAATAGCATTTTCCAGAATGCCCTGAAAAATACATTAAAGATAAAAAGTCATAAATCTAAACTCAGAGTCCCTGAGTTAATAGAGAAATTCTAATGAGGATGACAGGAAACGTGGTTTTGAGAGGAGGGCTGTGCATGTACATTAATCACAGGCAAACTTCTGGCATCATTACCTGTGGTATAATGTGCTCCTGGGACGTAGATGCCGGCTCAGCGCTCATAAACACTCTGTAGTCTGGATGGCTGTCCTCACAGCAGCGCTCCAGGAGCTTCTCAAGTGGACCAAGCCAGCGAGCGACCAGGTGGATGTTCTGCAGACAAATGACATGTTCATTACAGGGATCTAATAATTCCAGTGTCCAAAATAAAACCTTCTTTTTCAGACCTGTAGTATAACCCAGTGACCCTCTTTGGAAGCCTTTTCCATGGCAATCTCAGCCACAGTTTCTTGTCCCTGACCCAGAGACACGTTGTGAAGCTTTCCAAGGTCTATAGTGAAACCCAACCTCCTCCCTAAGAACACAAGGATTTTTATTCTTAAATATAATGGAAAAACATTATTTTAAAGGAGAGAACCAATGCACATGCACTCTTGTTTACAGTCATGTGACCACACTTCTTTGTGAACAGTACCCAGTGACTCCACATCTTTCAGCGGATCTACGCCAGGTGAGAGAATGAAAAACACAGGAGAAGCAGGGCCACTCTCTCGAAAAGATTTTGCAAATTCGGTCTTTCGTCCCTCTGTATACTTCACCCCCAGCTTCTCTTCCACAAAGTTCCTAAAAGATACCAAAAGGAAAGAGGGATTATTATCAATCAATTTCCATTGTGTAAATGGATTTGATTTGCTACTCCAACTCACTAAAATATATTAAAGAACCCAATAATATGATGAGTAGAAAATTAAAAGTAATAAGATATTTTCATAAAGGTGGATAACTGAAGAGACCTAATATTAACTACTATCATACAAATACATAAATGCACATTATCAAAGTGTTTCTATGCCATTTCATTTTAAAGTCAACAAGCTCTTTTCTATGGAAGACCAAAATTTTCATGATGATCAGGTAATTATGAAATAAAAATACATATTACTAAATACAATTTCAAATTCAACAATTCAGTATTAAAAAAAGAAATCAAATTTCCAAAGCATTTTATAATTACAGATTTCAAATGGAATTATTAAATAAGAATTATATTGTTTTCATTAATACATGATTAAATCCTGTGAATTGAAAATGCTTTTTCAAATCCATTTTCCAAAAGCAGAATTAAATTACCCAAATTATAAATATGATTAGAAATATCTTTCCACATCACACATTTTAAAATATGATTCCCTTTTCCATTTCTTTTCTCCCTCGCATTTTCAAATCCCTTTTCCAAATGCGTTTCCTAAATGCTTTACTAAAATCCAAATTCAACCAATCACAAATGCTCTGCGTGGTACTCCAGCTCCCTCATTGGTCAGAGAGCAACAAATGGGTCTGAACAGCTAGCTAATCGCGTTGACAGTACAGATCCTATTGCAAAGCACTAAAAAGGAGAGAGCTGTAGGATGGGTGAAACACCCCTACAGCATCCAGAAGATGCGTTTCTGTTCATATCTCATGAATTTTCCGTCTTTTTACTTTGCCATATTGAGAAGTAATGCAAGTCTGACTGTCTGACCAATGTGGAGCGGCTGTGACTGGTTTAATGTTGTTTTCAGTGCTAGAGGCCCAAAAAAGTAGTAAAGCTAGAACATGCATTTGCAAAAAGGATTTGAAAATGTGATGGGAAAATGGAAACAGAAATAACTTTTTAAATGTATATGTACAGGTATTTCTGACCAAATGTATGAATTTTGTCATTTAGTTGTTTAGAAAGATCACTGGATTTAATAATAAATTAATGAAAAGAATACGTAATCCCTATTCAGTAATTCAATTTTAAATGTGCAATTATATAATACTTACTAAAATTTGATTTCTTTTGATTCTTATTTGTTGAATTTCAAATTATATAGTAATACATACTCTTTTTTCACAATTGATTAATCAGCATGAAAATGCTGTATTACTTATTTTTCGATGCCTCTCCTGGTCCTCTATACTTTTCCACTTTATCAACAGATTACCAAACAATATCTGAACAATCAGAAGGTAATCCCCATGTTAGAGCCTTCATTACCTAAGTGCATAAGTCATGCGGTCTGGTCTCAAGGCTCTCATCATGATCAGCTTCTGCAGGGCACTTTTTCCCTTCCACTCCTGAGGAAACTTCTCCTTCTCCGGGCACTCTGACTCAACGAGTTTCTTCCAGCGCTTTGGCGATCCTTCGATGTCTCGGTCCAGACCACGGAACTCATCAGTAAAACTCATCACCTGGACACAAACAGGCAGCAGCAGCGGGCGATTTGAGCTGCAACTTGTCAGCGAAAAGAAATCCTGTGATTCCATGTATGTGCTTGTGGACCTTGATGGCGCTCCACGCCGAGTTGGAAAGGAAGTCAAGGGGGCTGACATAGCTGTGGTCAATGTTGAAGCGCAGAAGGAAGTCCAGCTCTCGCAGGTCTATCTCTTTGCTCATCAGGAGGAGCTGAAAGAAGGAGAATGTAAGAGAGAAAAATAAATCTTTCCTCAATACCAGCACACACCCATACACACCTGGAAGGCCAGCTGTGCTGTAAAGGTGAGCTTGTCCCTCTCAAACAGTCCCCTGCTGATGTAGTTGAAGGTGGAATACGTCACACAGTCTATCAGAGTGTTTACTCTGCTTTTTACGTCCTCACAAGCCTCTGCCATCTCCACAGCCTTATGGAAAACAACATTAAAGGCCTGAAAAACAAGAGGATGAAGTAACTGCAGGATTATTTTATTATGTGTGGATTAGTTGTCACTTTACACGTTTTCCATTTAGCTATATATCTCATTTTCCTCCTCCAGATCCTACCATCTGGTCCTCAATACAAGTGATAAAACATTATCCTGCGATGGATAACCATTTTGTGGTATCAAGTTTCAGCTTGTTATTTTCTAAGCCAGTCAGCTGCCGTCCCTCCCCTCTGCTCACCTTCAGGCTGAACTGGTACATGGGGTTGATCTTGTTGAGATCATTCATGATGAAATAGAGGAGAGAAGCTCTGACGGCAACAGGACGATAGTGTTCTCGCGCTTCATTAATCTTGACTTCATTAACTTTTGCCTCCAGAACCTAGAAGCACAAGGGTTTACAAGAAATAAGTGCACAGAAGCAGAGGATATAACAAAAAAAGGATGGAGAATTATAGTCGGACAGTTCAGCTTTATCCACTTTCACAACTAAACATTTACCCGTTTACCTTCATCTCAATCTCGGCAGCAGTGTGCTTCGTGGTCTCAAGTTTCTCCACCAGTACGTTGTCCCCGAGGAAGTTGCTCTCTGCAGCGGACAGCCTGGTTAGCAGCTCGTCTTCAAGAAGCTTCAGCTCGATCTTAAACATGTTCTGCTGCTTTGTCAGGTCACTCTGCAGAGAGATTATGCTGATAAGACCATTTCAAACAGCCCAAACTCAGTTTATTTACTCACCGGTACAAAAGTGAAGAGAGAACTACAGAAAAAACTCACAACTTTTGCAACCCACCTTTAGGTGCTCAAGGTCTGGTCTCTCCTGGTTCACCACCTGAGCCAGGAGCTGGTCCTCCAGCCCGTCCCTGGTCACTGTGAAGTTAATGAGGGTGGTCTGGGCTTGAATCTCCGGCTTGTAGTGAGGATTGGCCAATTTAGTGTGGAGAATCAGTCTGAAGCCCGGATGGAAGAAACACTCTTTGTCCCCAACCTTTATGCAGCTGATGCAGGAAAGAAGAACAGAGCATGAAGAAGACAACAAAGCAAAACTAACACGAATAGTTGCTCATCAAAAAGGATCACCTGCCCTTCTTGATTGTGTGTCGCCCCAGCAGAGGATCGATGACAGGGTCAATAGTCTCCTCCAGGTTCTCGATGAGCACAGTGTCTCCTGCCACCACGGCTTGTTCAATAACATCTACATATCTGGCAAATAGACGGATAAATATGCAGCAGAAAATAGTTAATCGCAGTAATTGTGTTAAAAAATGACATCTTCACCACCTGCACTTCCTCCCCTTGAAAAGCTTCGTCACTGAAATATCTGCTTTTAGCTTTTCTACAGGCCTAAATTGAAGGCACTTGCGAGCACTTCAGAATAGTACAAACGGAAACACTCACCCTTTCTGCCCAAGACTGACAACCTTGAGGCTGTTACCATAGCGACTCTTGATCCACTTGATACCCTGTAACTGAGGGTCAATGAGGAGAGGCCAACGCTCACCTGCAACAATACACACACATCCAGGAAGTCTGTTGCAAAGAAAACTGCCCTTTCTACTGAATGTTGGACATAAGAATTAAAACGTCTTCCTACAGTTAATGAGAATGGTCGCGTTCTGAGTGGACATTTTATCTCCCGGTAAGCCTTCGTTGTTCCACTGGGCTACTGTTGCATCATCAGTTAACATTGACACTGGATCCAAGCCCGATGTCATGGGAATCGGCACCTGATGAAAAATATGCAGAGATCCATATCCACGCAGGGAATGATTACAGATTAATGTAAGGAGGATATTTTCTAACCTTCTGGCTGCGCAGGAAGGGCATCCAGAGCTTGTCCAGCAGCTCCCTCCTGTACTTCTTGGAGAAAGAGCCGGCATAAGAAATGAAGGCTGCAGTAAGGAGGAGGTCGCCACAGAGAGTTTCCTCCTGTTCGTGGTACTGAGCCACTGAATGGGCCCAGCGCACGTTCTCACTCTGAAAGAGACGTGCATGTTGTTGCTTTGGGTTTGCATGTGAACCGCCTTTGAACACTTCACCTGATTCTCCACTCATGTAGACCCACCTCTAACCCCTTGACCAGCCGGTTGGCTAACTCTATTGTTTTGTTAGTGCAGTTGACTTCTTCCTGAAAGCGAAGCTTCTCTGCTGTGGCTTTTTCAAACGCTATTGTTAATGTTTCCAAACTGCTATCCAGCTCCTAAAGGAGAGAGGAGTTACTGTAGCAGAAAAAAGCATTTCTTACAAATATCACTGTTCAAACTTTATGCAATTAGTGGGATCAAATAAAACAATTGACCTGCATCTTAAAGTTTTTCTTATTGTTGTTAGAAGGCATCTAATAAATGATTCAATAACTTATGCTTAAAGAAGCTACCAAGCTTTTTCTTGAGCATTTAGTTAAAAGAAGGCCTTTTTACCGATGCATTTCAAGTTAGGACTGATTATTGGCGATTTGTGTAAATGATCAACAAAAACGTCTTTATTTTTTACTGATGACACCCAGACAATGTGTGAAAAGGGCTATGGAGACGTTTCTACAAGGAAGGTGATAGAGTAAAGATGAAAAGTTGGCCTGTAAAAGTCCTGAAATCGACAGCATAAACATTAGAAAAACCCATCTGCATCCCATCTTTGCACGTTACTCACACATATGTGAGTAACGTGCTATACATGTGAGTATATGTGAGTAACGTTCTATATGAAATCACATCATATAGACTCACTGCAAGCTTTTTCCTTATGGCCTCCAGTTTCTCAGCAGCTTCAGCCAAATCTGCGTTAGCCTGAGACAGGCACATCCTCTTCATCTCCACCTCACACATTACCTGGACAAATGTGCAAACACACACTCATCGGAGACGAAATTACAAAACATCCTTTAACCTTCAGTCAGTGATTTAGACTCACGAGATATCAAATGAAACAGTCAATACTTTTTATATTAAATCAATAAAATATTATGAACCCTTTATAATCCAAACTATGTAAAGACAGAAAATGAAAGATACACTTACGAAAATCTATCCAATGCAGCAGATGTTTTGGGAGAAAATAAAAACCTGTCAAATGAGAACAAAAGCAGAGACCCCCTCAGGGGAGAAGTGATTTCATATGACAGCTCATGGTTACCTCGTGGAAGCGAATGATGTTGATGACCCAGGCACAGAGGCCTGCAGCAGCGGAGGATTTCTGCCGCACAAAGTCAGGGTTGAACTCCGGGTCACTCAGGTACTCGTCTCTCACACACCTCACCGTGGCCTCGGGGATGTGCTCTTTGTCAAAATTCACCAGAGCCTGCAGGAAGTCATCCACCTGGGCATTCATATGCATTAGACAAACCTCTGTCAGATTTCAATATTCACACATTCACACCTTTAAAGAATATTTCTGGACTCTAAAACATTTAAATCAACTCTCCTCTTTTAGGATGATGCTGCTGAGATGAAACAAACTTATATAAGAGGGCACAGAGTGACTCATGCAGACAACCTTGCTGTAAAATACCACCTTGCTCATAACCATCTTGGAGGCCTTCCAGCTCCGATCTTTGGGGATTCGGCCTTGGGGAGACAGCAGCACCAGAACAGCAGCTGAAACGTTGGTGACAATGGCTGGAGGGTTGGGAAATGTCCTCAGCTCTGTCAGGTTCAACTGGATCACACCGACACAACAGCACACACATAATTTTATTTCTTTTTTTTCCCCAGGGGCTGGATTGGAGACAACGTTGTATGTTTTTCTTCTACTTACAATAAATGAAATAAAACAATTCAAATGTGTAATGCAGACCAACTTATATAATGGTGAAAGCACATTACCCTGTTTAATGTATTTAGGGCTGTATTGGCTGCCTGCAGGGCAGGTTCAGCCTTGGCCAAATCCTCCTCAGTCTCTTGCTGCTGTTTAGTCACTTTAGCTTGAATAGCTGCCACCTGAGCAATCACAAAAACACCCAAAATGTGTCAAATTGTTCACTCTAGATGTTTAATTGCAAGCTTGACTAATTCTTACTTCTCTTCTGTGTAATTTCTCTTATTGACGTAGTGATTCAAGAGGTCCGGGAATCCCCAACTCTTACCCTTTGCTCCTCGGCGTCAGCTACAGCTCTCTCCTGATTGAGCTTGTCTGTCTGTTGTCCTATTTTAGCAATGAGAGCCTCGATATCAGTGTTCCTCTGCCACAGCTCCACCTCCTGCACTGCTAGCTTGGCTTTGAGATCCTCTACCTGAAAGAGCAGACAAAGACGGCTAAGAGACAGCACATTTTGACACATATTGCTGCCTTGTGGTGCGAATTTCCGAACCTGTGATGCAGTATTCAGCAGTTTCTGTAGCCCATTCTCTAATCTGTCCGTCTTCTGGGTCAGCTCTGTGCGCTTTTTCCCCAGCATTTTGTCATACAGCTTCATGAACTCAAGGAAACTCTTCGGAGTAGTGTAGTTAAAGTGCTTCTCATTCTGCTGGTACTTGACACTCACCTTTAACAAATTGCGCACTAAATCATGCCAAAGAAGAAAGTAGAAGCAGTTATCATTCACAGTGCTTTGCTGTAGCTCTCACCTCATTAACGCTCGTGTGGCCGTAGGAGATGAACTCGCTGATAGATGCCCTCACGCTGGGCTGCGCAGCACAAATACACACAAAGATAGATGGAGCTGATCATGTAGAATGACAGGGCAAGTATATTTATCCTGAAGTTATTAATGGAAACACATTTTAATAGAGTAATGTACCTAAAGACATATGAATGATGCTTTATGTGTTCATATTTCTGAATATTATTGGGAGTATGTTTCTATTAGAGACATGAGCTTATAACACAGTAAAGTTGCATCACAGCAAATGTTACACTTTTCTACACGTATTTTTTTTTTAAAAATTCCTTCTAAAGAGAGAGGTTCTTATATTTGCTCTAAAGTCAAATGAATACAAAGTGAAGTAGTTCTTACCTCCAGCCCGGGTATCTTCTCTATAAATGTTGAGCTGACAGACTGCAGAGCAAGCTGAGGCCAGGGATGAAACCAGTCAATGGCCGTACAGTTAACCAGGGCCGGAAATTTGCGTGCGCGTGTGCGCAACGTGAATCCGACTGGTGAGAAGCATAAAACGACCTGGTGGAAAGCAGAGGAGAGGAGGTGAGATGAAGAGCAGCACGCAAAGAAACATGAATGTGCTAAAACGACTGATAATGTTTTCCACCTTGAGCTGTCTTCGTATTCTCTCAATGAAGAAGCCCCAGCAGTTGTCCCTGCTATCTATGAGGCCTAATCCCCTCAGCTCCATTCGGATGGATGTTACAATCATATCCACTTCTTCATCACTGAACAAGTCAGGTATATCCCCTAGAAACACAATATGTACCGAGGATGTTCATTGTCTTACAGCCAGTCCGCACCCAGAACTGTACCTTTTCTGCTTTCTGTGCAATAAATTAAACAAAGTTCTGGAAATGTATATAGCTGATGAAGTTTTAGCTGATCTTTCACAGTATATGCAGCAAAAAAATTACTTCTCCGACATTACATGATTACATTTTACACACATCAGTTGAAATCCTCACAACACTCACACAGTATAGACAAACCTGAGGCTAGCATATCATTAATGAGCACCAGGAAGCACTCATCTGGAATCTGGGCGTCCGTATGAAGGAATACAGTCCCAATGTTCTTTACTCCCACCTTTATGTACAGTGCAGCTATATCACTCTGCAGAACAGGAAAGTATTTAAAGTTGGAAAGAGAGAAAATCAGTGTCATTGTTACAATATCTACAATAGGAATTCTCAATCCCTACAGGGTTGACCTTATGTTTCGGTAGCTTACCTTGAGGTCATTGATGCCGTATCCTTTTCGCAGCGTGATCTGGAAAACTTCCAGCGAGCTGAGGAAGGCAGCTAGTCGACAGAGACTCTGTTTCCCACTTCCCCCGACCCCCACCAGCAGGGCGTTACCATAAGGGGCCTCCAGGATGCGACTGATCCGACATCTGGACATTTATACCAGAATGGTTCGTTTATTTGAGGTTTAAGTTAAGCTAATCTCTGCAAATTCTTCTCTGTGCATGTTAGTATGTGTTTGTGGTCCGTATGCAGATGTCTGGATGTGTTTCTTACACATGCTGGATCGCTTCTTCGAACAGCACCAGATCCATGACGGCATGGAGCTCGTTATAATGCTCCAGAGCATCAGCCAGTGTTTTCTGGAGCTTCTCCCAATCTGAAGCCTGACATGATGGTCAAATAAAGAGATGAACTTTGTTCTTAAAAACTATTTTATGTACTTATATCCAGACATGCAAACATTTGAAATCAGTTTGCTAAAAATGTCAAATTAATCTATATGCATTTTCAGACAGAACAGCACAATTTAAATGATAAGGTCCTAAACGTGTGAAAATGAAATTGATTTAAATGATGAACCATAAATCTGACCCAGTTTTACCGCCTCTCTAAATAAAGAATGAATAGATTCTAGCAAGTAGCAACAAAAGAAACTCTGATGTAATACATGTCTGTGTGCTCGTCAAACCTGATGATAGCGTGGCTCTCCAACACCCTGAGCAAAGTGACAGTATACCAAAGGCTGGTGGATAAATATGGACTCGTCTATTCCCTGCAGCAAATGGGCAGAAGCAGGGACAACAAACCAGACAACACAGAACATGTTGATGTTAAACCGTCCTTAAATGACTTGAAAAGCACACTGAGATGCTGCCTTGATTAAATTGGAACATTTGTTGCCCAATATTTTTCATATCGTTTTAAAATCTTATATAAGTGCTTTCCCCTTTTGTACCTCAAAGTATCTTTTGCCCGTATCCACCAAGATTTTGTTGAAGAGTTCCACATCCTTCTCCTCCATCAGTTTGTCCGAGTACACCCGGGAACTCTCATGGAGCCACAGGTGAACCAAGTCCATAGGGTATCGGATACTCTCTGGCAGAGCAAACAGTATACCCTACAGATCAGGAAATCAGTAAATAAATTACCACGAGGTGGGATTCTCATTGAAAAAAAGGAGACAAACAGTAGCAATTCATTTTGAGTTCAATTTTCAATTCAGATGACTGCGATTATCATCTATAACCTGGAATATGTTGGAGAGGTCTCGTAGGTTGAAGATGTAGTGGAAGCGTATGGCTGTTGGAAGGAAGTTCTGGCTGATCTTTTGGTGCAGACAAATGGCTGCCTGGGTGAGCCAAACAAAAATATTATCACAGAGAGCAAACAGAAGGGCAATGCTTGCATGTTATTGAAAAATTAGCAAGTTAGTTTTTAAAGCAGACAAAGGCGTCTCTGATCCTGTAGATATACCTGCATGAGAGTTCCCACTGAGCGAGACACCCCGTAGCTGAACCCCCCCTGAAGGAAGTGAGCTGACAGGATGCTAGAGAAGATCGTGGCTAATGCATCAGCACTTGGGAAATGTACTGCAAACACTGAAAAATGCCTCTGAAACAGAGATGGGAGAATAAAATACAATTAAACTATGTTCAGTATGTCTTCCACAATCTTTATTAGGTGTGGATTCAAACCCACTATTCTAAATGTTGAGGGTAACAAGGTTTGCTTGTGATCATGCCTGGCTGTACCTGCAGTCTGGGGTTGATGGAGAAGCTTCCAGCTGTTGGGTTCATACAGGTGATATACTGGCAATTATGGATTTCCTTCAATACAAGCCTTTGTCTGTCGTACCTAAAAGGTTTCAGTATTTAGATTCGACGTAACCTAAAATTGTGTTTCATATTTTCTGGACAGTGTTTGTGTAGCTTTACATTCTAACAGCAGCAGGTGTGTGTAGGTCTCACCAGTCTTACCAGTGGCTGTAGTCAAGGTGCTGCCGTACGAGGGTGTGTGGCTGGACGGTCCCATAAACATCCACCTCAGGCATGTTGAGGTCATCTATGAAGTAGATGAGCCTCTTGCCAGTAGGAGGAGCAAATTTACGACCAGCTTTCTTCTCTAAAGGTTTCTCCAGAACACCTGGGGTTCGTATAAAGGATGCCACAGCGTTCAGTGTAAAGTACTTGGTAACAACACAATGTATTTATCCCAGTTTATGTCAGACTTGAGACAGGAAAAGAAAATTAAAGAATGCTGGAATAAATTACCTTTGAAGTTTAGAATAAAGGTTTTAGCTGTTCACTAAACATGATCATGAAAATAGAAACAATATTTAGAAAAGATTCTCAGTGTAGTATGGAGAGATTTGGATTAGATAAAACAATATGGGGATCAACAGATGAGGCTGAGACATTACAAATACACTCGAAAAAACAAGACAATCACTGTGCTGGTTCTTACGCTGCAGCATAGCCGATGTGGTGTAATAGTTGAAAGGTACTTTTGCCACCATGTAGTCCTCCTTCAGCTTGGCTACTTTATCGGACACCAGGATGGTCTTCCCCACTCCTGCGTTACCCACTAACATGATCGGTTTTCCTCTCTGGAGCAGCAGGTCAATGAAGTATGTTAGACATATGGTCTCTGGGGTGTGCACCAGCACAGTCTGAAACACATGTAGCATGACTTGACTGAGAGATCTTCCTCAATAGTTTCTTCCTGTTCTACACAACCAAGTATATTTTGAAAGCACCATCACACACCTGCAATGGGACATCAGGCTCCAGCTCAAACGGTACCATCTTCTCACTCCACGGCGTAAATTTTTTTATCTCCGAGTCAATGAAATAGTCGAAGACGGTGCCCTGTGAGGGAAACTTCACCGCTCTCATCTCCTTAGACCACCAGCGACTGAACTCAGCACGGTGGTCATACAGCTGCAACGGCAACACAATATCAACAAATGATTTAATAATATGTCTTATATGGGTGTTGTCTGTGCAAAATACAAACATTAGTCTCCACATACATGATCCTGAAAGAGAGCGCCTCCAAAAGCCCAGACGCAGGCGAAGACAAAATAAATCTCGTAAAGTTCTCGAGGAGAGTCAGGAGGGGTGTTTTCCTCTGTCAGGAGGCAGTCCAGCAAGGAGCACAGTGTCTGGTTGGGTTATATGTACAGATGCTACACTTGATTCAACAACAGAAAAAAAGCTGTTTCTCTGGATTCGAACAACACGCATAAGGCCACACCTGAACCATGCTGTTCTCAGGAATGGGAGTGATGGTTTTCAGGTTGCAGCGAACTTGCTCCAAACAGCACGGCACGTACTTATCAAACAAAATGGTGAGGTTGGCTCGCTCTGACTGAGCGTGTCGGGTGTCTATCCAGCTCGTCACATAACTGAGGATGCATCACAGAAACGTTTCAGCGTCAAATTATGGAAACAATCAGCATCTGCATTTTAATTTACGCCTTAGTGTGTCTTACGAGCTCCAGCCGAGGTCCTGTGGGTTGACGTAGAGTATTCCTGCCCTGGACACTGTAGCTGGAGTAGCAGCCCTGAGATGAGAGATCTCAAAGAGCAAACGCATGGAAGACGACAAGCTGATCCTTTCATTGCTGGCAAGAGTCAGAACCTGCAAAGAGTGGAAAAACTCTGTATATGGAGTTCAAGCCAAGGCCTGAATATGCACTTTAAAAGCATCCAGTTGATGATCGACACTGAACAATTAAACATATGCTCCCATGCTTGTTTGGGTGGTTAACGTAAATACTACAGCAACAACATGCAACACAACCCAGTAATAGGATAACAGATAAAAGCAGAGAGAGAACTCTCACTTTATTGTCATCCATAACTGTGTTCAGAGACTCAATCCACATGGGGTCAATATCACCATCCAGAACAATCCATTTGGGCCCATCATGGGTCACTGAGGTCAACTCTCTCATGGTGGAGGAGAACAGACCTTGGGTAAGGAGTAAAACATATGCTGATATGTCAACATTTTCTTTATATTGTTCCTGCAACACATATACAGCACAACAACAATAACACATAATGACACAAGAAAGTGAGGCGATAATGGAGTAATGGTGCTGATGCTGCTCTTGGCCCAATGTCTTCTTACTAAAAGTCTTGAACTGATCATTAAAAACTTTTTTAGACTAGGTCAGATCAGCTCAGTGGTTAAAGTGTTTTTTTTTTAACTGTGAGGATGCTTGTTAAGGTCAAATCCCAAAAAAAGACCTGCTACTATTACTGCAACTCCATTTATCATGGCTCATATCAGTCATCTCCTCAGCTTGCTTACAATGCAGCTGCAGACAACATGATCGTATCACTGCACTTACTGCTCCCCTTATTTTTAGGATACAGTTTGAGCTTCAGTTAGAGTCTTGAGGTTTTCAGCTTCGAGCTTTTTAAGTGGCTGCTTCTAAACTGTGGAACACTTTCCTCCTTCACATCAGAGCTGCTTCGACACTTTCAGGTCAACATTCTTGCTTGTGACCCACTTCTCTGTGCTGGCTTTTGAACTGGTTTTGGAATTTAAAGTTTTTATTCTGGCATTATTATTTAAATGTTTTAATTGTTTTATTTCTATTGTACAGCACTTTGGGCAACTCGGGTTCTTGTAAATATGCTATACACAGAAACAAGCTTGAACTTAAACTTGAGATATTGGTAGAATCAATCCTTGTGGTAATAAATCACTGCTGAGCTTGAGGCCAAAAATAACTCCCATTTGATAGCAATCCAAAACAATTTCTCATTTATAGCTAATTAAACCCCCTCTAGGTTCCTCGAGCCTCTCACCGTCTTTCCACTCTCTGGTAGCAGGGTGTAAATATCCAAACAGCTCATCTGTGGTAACAGCTTTGGGGTTAATATCATTCCATACTGGCTTCATTTTCATGTTTGCATAGGTCCTGTGGAGGGTCTTCAATATCTGGAAAATAAATAGCAAAGAGATAACCCACAGTTCACAAATATTTGTCTTCATAAAAACAGCCTCAGCTACAGTAATGTATTATTCCATGAAAATATAGTCCAGGTAGATCAGGAAGGGTTAGACACACAGTGTTTTGTTTGGAAAGAATAAGTGAGAATTATATTTTATATTCAATTTTAATGATGTAGCTGTTCTACAGAAGTTTACCTGACTCTTTCCAGTGCCTGGTCCACCTACTACAAACACAGAGTGTCTGACAGCCAGAAGCTCCTCCAACTGGGTCACCTGTCAGCACACAAAAGTTGTTTACACATTATTCAGAGGGATCCAATACATTACTGTAATTCACTATTTAACATAATTTTTTCAAATACATGTTTGGAGAACATTTAATCAGAAAACCCCTATGTTTACTGTAAAACGTGATTCATCTTTTCACAGCAGCTATATTCTAGTAAAACTAGAAGCTCAGAAAATTCCACAACTTAAGCAATAATGTAATGAAGGGGGACCTTTGCCATCATTTCTTCCCCCTGAACATCAGGCATTGCAATACTGAGCAGCGCAGACCATCACAAAGATGCACCTTCAGTATGAAATTTTCCTCAGGCTGCAGACGCAGCTCACTGACTGACTGCCGGACTGCATTTTCTAGAGCGGGGTCTCTCTTCCTGGGTACATCCAGCTGCGGAAACAAGTCACTGATGAGCCCAAGGAATATGGGCACATCGCTTGTCACTATCTTTGGCAGGTTGAAGTCCCTCAGTGCCCGCATCAGCACCTTAGGAGACAGTAATGGCCTCAGAGTTTTAATACTACAAAGCAAAAGCATAAATAGATGCAGCCATGCAGAAAAGACAAAATTCTTTTACTTCTTTATGAAAACTATTATGATACCCACCTGTTCCTCAGGTCTGCTCCGTTCCTCTCTTTTTAGAGATCCAGCTACAACCAGGACTGATTTGATGGCCCGTAAACCCCAATCATAATGATCCTTTCAGACAATGGAAAATGTCAATGTGGAAGATTACCTTATAGGTCCTTTAAAAGAGCCTTGAGATTACTTTTTCATGAATTGGTGCTCCTCTAAAGGTGAACTGAACTGAATTATAGTAACTGTTCAGTCACACAAATCATTGCTCATTGAAGTACAAAGTGCTATATCGTACAGAAGAGAACTGTATTCTACATCAGTGGTTCCCAAACTGTGGTTCGGGACCCACATGTTGGTCGCAAGATCATGTCGGGAGTTTGCCAGATAATAATATAAAATCTATCAAATAAATTTGGGACTTTATCATGGCTGTCAAAATCAAACCGTTAATGAAGAGATAAATCTAAATTTAACACCTTGATTGTTTAACACATTAATGCATAAATCCACATTAATCTTCCTTATTCATGAAGAAAGATCGTTTTCAAGCGTTATATTTAGAGGATCCTGCAGGACGAGCCATCTGATATATAATTAATAATTGTCTTGTGGGACATGGCTCAAAAAGTTTGGGAACCAGTGTTTTAGAGAACCCACTTCTATTGCTCTTACTTGTTTGCCATGTAATTACTGTTCAGCCCACCACACCTACACTAAATAGTTAAAAAGGAGTGTATGTTTATTCTTTGCTGGTTATTTAAAAAAAAAATCTGCATCATGGGGGCGACTGTAGGTCAGTGGATAGAGCAGTTGCGTACTAAACAGGGGGTTGGCGGTTCCATTAACTCCACTACATGTCAAAGTGCCCTTGGGCAAGACACTGAACCCTATCGGTGTGCCTTTTGGGGGTGTGAATGTGTATGAATGTTAGTTACTTAGCACCCAGTAAGTTCCAATTTGGTGCTGTGTGAATGGGTGAATGAGACATGTAGTGCCAAAGCGCTTTGAGTGTTCACATGACTAGAAAAGCGCTCTACAAGTACAGTCCATTTACCATCAGATTAATTGAGTTATAATATGCAACAACATAACATTCTTTATATTGTCTCGACAAATGGCTTTTATGTGTGCACCTGTTTAGACAGCAGCTCTTTACACAGAGTGTAGAGGCTAATGAACTTGCGTGCCAGTAAACGTGCATCTATGAACCCCTCAGCCACCAACATGATCTCGCAGATCAGCTCAAAGTCTGGGATCACCATTGCACACGGCCTGAAACGGAAGCAAACTCATACATAATTAGTCATTTTTGCCCTTTCTTAATTTTTTTTGCTTAGTCTCTTATTTCTCTTAATAGACCTGAATACTTCACCTGAATAGAGCTTTGAGGTTCTCTGGAAGCTCAGCCCTGCCAGCATAACCTGGGTTCAGAGTGATGAAGATCCCCACTGTAGACTTTAGGTCAATTTCTTCTCCCAGAAAATGAAACCTTTCCACATCACATGAAGAAAAGTCAGACTAATTAGTAAACAAATGAATGGACAGGATATGTAGATGGACCTTTACCTCTGTTTTTTGTTGCGTACAGCATCTTGGATAGTCTTGACCTGCACAGCAACCACAGACAGAACGTCCACGGAGATCCTGTTGAACTCATCAAAGCAGCCCCACACTCCTGTCTGAGCCAGACCCTTATAGATGTTACCTATTGACTAATGATGGAGACAGACAAAGAAGTTAATGAACACATGTCCATGTAAATGGAGTTAAAGTACAAAAGCAAACAGAGGGAGTCCATGCTACCTTGTAGTCCATTTGTTCTGAACAGTTGAACACATATACCATGATGCCTAGTGAGCGTCCTAGATCTTTAGTAGTTTCTGTTTTACCCGTGCCAGCAGGGCCTGATGGAGCACCGCTCATCGTCAAATGCAGCGACTGGGTCAAGGTAATGTAACACCTGATAGTGGTAGAGTTATGAAAGAAAATAAATGGAGTAAGTAGTTATAACAAAGCAACTATTCTGCGATGAGAGACAAAATCTTTGTGGTTTGCGTCTTTATTTCATAGGACAGAAACAGCACACTCGGATTTCCTCTTTCTAGATTCACATTTACACTTTCATGGGTGCTTTCTACTTTTAAGCACTGCGCAGCTTGACTGGGCGCTTAAATGTTAGGTGCTTACAGGAGTCTTGTTTATAGTTGCAACGCAAAGGGAGTCAATTATTAATGTATGCCTTCAAGCAGTCTCTAAAAGGGCTAGCTTTAGAATACACATCATTAATAATGTGTGCGTTCTGTATGCTTGTATGTTGGTGTTGCATGTAGGAGAGCATGCATGGGCTACCTGTCAGTGAGTGGGGTGA
Organism: Craterocephalus eyresii; assembly: GCA_037177035.1. NCBI lineage: Eukaryota > Metazoa > Chordata > Actinopteri > Atheriniformes > Atherinidae > Craterocephalus > Craterocephalus eyresii. Next base: position 9,938,929 of record JBBBVT010000008.1, read on the forward strand.
TGACCAGCCTGTTAGTATTCCCCAGGTATTCGTAGCTGAACTGGAACTGGGCGTCACAGATGTTAACATAACAGTGTCTTGTTTCTTCATCCCAGCGATGGCGTAATTGGGACAGCCATGCAAATGCCTGCCCAGTTGTCACCTACCAGCCGAACACAGTAACACCAACAGAAAGGGTCAAACAACGTGAACGTGACTCACTGAAAATAGTAGGTAAACTACCTTTTGAGCGATCAGACTGGCAACCACATCTCGAGCATGGACATCAATAGTGCAGATGGTCATAATCTTCTGTCTGTCTCCAGGAGTCAAGTCTCCGAGCAGCATGTGGATCAGCGAGTTGAGCTGAGTGATCTAAAATAAACAGAACCATGATGAACCGAACAACCATCTTTGCTGCCTATCAGGGTGAAATATCTCACTGTGCAAAATGACCTGTTTTCTGTTGTAGTCTTTAAGAGCTGTCTCAAATCCTTCCTCCACCCTCTCAAAGGCAATGCCAACATCTGTGGCCCACCAAACCTGACTACCGGTTAACCCCACCTGTTTATGGAAAGAAAACACACATAACATATTGTAAAACATATACATCGATGCGTTTCTAAAGATTCTAAGTTGATTATACAGACTGAACATCATGAAACCTGTACAGGGTAGTCAAAGAGCCATTGGTCGCGTGGTTTGTCCTCATATGCAGCTACAGCTTCCTGGATCTCTTTTCGGACTGTGCAGCGCATTGTGCCCTCTAAAGAACTTAACCAGCACTCAGCCTGGAGAAAGAAACAACACGAAATGTCATAAAGAATACTGAAATACAATCAAAATTTAATTACTGCATGTTATTTGGAAAAGCATGCACACAGTCAATTATAATGGCCACACACAAAAATCCGTTTTCAATTGTCTGTACCTGTCCTTCACAGGCACACGGCTCTGAGAAAGAAACATATTCGCCCTCTCGACTGTACATCCCTATGGCAACTGCAACTCCATCTTCCTCCCCTCCTCTGCCGCCCTCTAAGTCCTTGAAGCGAAGATCTGCTACATTGTCAAACAGCTTTAGCAAGTGCCTGGTCACCTGGAAAAACACACATAATTAAGTTGTGTCAACTTCACCTTTTTTTCTCATCTTTATCAATTAAACAAGACTGAAAAAACCATGAACTACAATGGGATAACTACTAATTCATGTGTTCGTTGGTGCAAAACACAGTCTGTTTATAATCTGTCACCTGTTTGGGCTGTGTTCCCTTAGAGACAATCTCCAGCAGATCTGAGGCAGACACAAAGTAAAACCTAGGGAATGTGAGTCTCTTGGTCTCCAGATACTCAGCCAAGGCCTTCTCACACACAGACAACCTCTGCTGTAATGTTTCCAGGCTCTCCAGGAAGCCGGCCTGGTTGGTTGCATCTACCACATTACTGTTCTTCACCGCCTCCGTCATCAAGCTCTGAGCAAATAAAACACTTTTATGAAGGTTTTCTAAAAACAACATGATAAAAACAATGTTATGGAAATGTGTTTCTGTTACCTGGAAGTCTCGGTGTATTCCCTGAAAGCGCTCGGCATCATGGGCCAGCTGGCAGCGGATGTCATGGCTGTTTGTGAAGATGCTGTTAAGGTGAGCCCAGGTCCTCTGGACAGACATCCAGGTGGAGATGACCAGGTCGGCCACCATCAGCTTCCTCTGCCATCCACTGACTTCTGCATGGAAATACTCCACATACTTACTCATCAGGATGTTCTGCAGCTGCACCTGGAGATCGATGAGTTTTACAGAATAAGATTATAACTCCTACATCTTCTATCTGTGGTCTGCACTGTCTTCTACTAGACAATAGTTTGTCTTATGAACAAATAATTGGACAGATGATGTTAAGTATCAAATGGTGTCACAATGGGTTACCTGGTTGTCTTCTAGTGTTTCAATTAAATTCTCATCTGCTTTCAGCAAAGGGGTTCCTGTGCTTATATGAGTCTCATAAGACAGAGACATAACACTCCAAGTCTGGGTTATCTCTGCCAAAACCTGGGGAGTAAATACATGATTTTATAGTGTGACACATTATTTTGGACACAAGGTAACCAAAAAATGAGAAAAAGAAAGAATTTCATTACATGTGAGTTCACTTTTCTTTACCGTTATGTGTTGGATGAGAGAATTTTGCTTGAAATGACATGTTTCCATCAGAGTTGTGATCACATATTCAGTGAAAGGACTCCTACCTTCTCAATGGCCATTTCTTTCACAGCTTTGTCCACTATGTTTTTAACCTCATCCTCCACATGGTGAAGCTGTAATTCCAACAGGTCTCCCAAGGTGGTGCCCTGTCCCATCACAAACCTGACCTGCGGATCAGAAAGAATGCATGCATTGCTGTGGGTGGGATCAGATTTCACATTAGGAAAATTGGGTTAATTTGACCTGAAGCTATATATTCTCATACTCCTGTGGTGTTCATAAGTTGTTGCCAGTGTCTCTCCCTGATTGCAGAGTTCTGCAGCTCGTTGACAGCTCTCAGAGAGGTCAACAGGTTTTTCACTGTTGATTCCAAGCCCAAATAGACATCCCATGCCCGCACTTCCTTGTCTAGAATCTTCATCTCCTACAAGAGAAAGCAGAATTGCTCATAACTGTGGAAGAATTAGTTTGATTAAATACCAAAGCACGAGCAGAAAAATCTAATGAAACTATAAGTCTTCACAGGCCTCCCGTACTTTAGCAAACCGCCTGAGCTCCATGTCCATCTGCTCAACGTTAATCTCTTTCCATGGAGTCTTGGTCCAATCCTCTATACTGGTCTGGGAATGAAAAGAGACTATTTGCTTATCTCTGCAATTTCCAGAAAAGGGGAAAAACTTTCTTAATTGCAACCTGTAAGATAAACAGGGCAGCAGGTGACATGATGTATGTTTAATCTGATTAGCACCTTCACAAAGATGATCATATCCCAGACTGCTTTGACCAGTCTGACGTCAGAGCGACACTGGCGCAGCTGCTTGTACTCCGGGAAGGTGACTTCAAACAGATCGGCCATGTCCTGCAACTTTTTCATTTCCATCTCCATCACTGACACGGATCGATTAGACTGGAGACACACAGTTTGATCCGCTTTTACAGCTGTTTTGTTCCATAGATTTTCTTTAATCAGAAAGCATGAACTACTTCTGGAGAAAGGACTGCTTTCTTTTAGGCTTGGAAAAAAGAATGCCTGTCACCGCCCACCTTATCAATACGTTTATACGGCTCCTCCACATCGATCTTAAAGATCGGCTCAGTGCGAAATTTTTCTCTGAACTCATGTTGCTTGACCTGAAATGTCAAAATATGGCATATTTAGAACGATTATGCGCTTCTGTCTCTCCATCTGTAACTGTACAGGCACAGAGGAGGTGTGGTGACATTTATAATGCAAAAGAAAGCAAAGAGGGTTTACATATCAGATATCGAGCTCTTTGTGAGGGGCTGACATTCTACACCGCTCGCATGCGGCCTCACCTCAAAGCGGACGCATTTCCGGCGTATAACCGAAACTTCATTGGACTGCAGCGGCGCCACTTCATGTTTGACTGTGAAGGCAATTTTTCGAAGGCTTTTCCACTTTTCAGGCAGCTCCTGTGTTTTGTGGCAAAGAAGCAGAAAATGTGATGCCCTGATTACGCTACCAATCAGCCTGTCACGTCGTCAGGCACCTCCAGCTGTGTGTAGACGCTCTCTGGAAGTTGCTGTCCATAGGTCTTGAGGAGTTCAGCCGTTGATTTGAGAGGCTTGAAGTGCTGCTCATTGCTGATCTGTCTGTCCCGGATGGCCATGAGGTGTCCCATGATGTTCACAAGGCCTGCATAATCCCCATCTGACACCTTGGTAGAAAGGCCGCTAGCTGTGTCTTGGATAAAGTGGGACAGTTCCTTAACGCTGTGGGATAGCAAAGGAAAGGATTGCATGAAATATGGTGGAGTTATGACATTAAGTAAAAATAGCAACACTGGTAATGATTCATGGTTGTTCTTCCATTTGTCCAACCTCTCATTTACGTGGTTGAGAAGGTGCTCTTTGAACATCCAGCTCCATCTCTTGATGACATTCATCAGTGTGTGCTTAAAGGGTCTGATGTCTAACTGCAGCCAGCCACAAAACACCTTCTTGTCCTCCATCTTGCTCACCCGCACATACAGAGACTCAAACAGATTTATCTAAACGGAGGCGTGATACAGACTATGAGTGTAAAACCCAGCTCTCTGAAGGATAAATTAAGGTAAGAGGATGAATGGATGACAGAAATAGAACATACTTGATCTTTAAAGTTGTCAAGAGTGGGGGGGTTCTTTTTCAACTCGTAGTCGGCATACAGCTCAGCCTCCTCTGTGCTGAGGACGTGACCATAAAGCAGGAACTGCCTCATAAATTCAGATCTGCGAAAGCATCAGGGGGATAAAAACTTTATGGGCACGTCTGAAGTTTGATTAAAAAAAACAAACAAATTCAACACTGATTTTCATCGAACCTGTCATCAGTCCAAAGGTAGCGATAGCTTGAAAATGAAGCCTGGTACTCCTTGACCTAAAAATCAATGCAATATTTCCATTTATGTTTGCAAAACCTTTTTACAAAACACCTCTGAGGCAGAGGAAAAAGATTTTTACCATAGCGACTGCGGTACGTGCCCGTGAGCGGATGATGTGGCACATCTCTGACAAATCCGTCATTTCATTTATGTCACCCTTCAACATAGGAAACCAAAAAAACATGTAGAAAAGGGGCATGTACACACATAAATTAGGAAATGATTATGCACGCACACTAACTATGTCGATCGTCTAAACCGTACAACACCTGATAGTTATCCAGCTGTCTGTGGGTTGCCACTCTGGGAATGAAAGATGCCATGCTGGTGATGTTGGCCACCATCTTATCCACAATTTCGTAAAAGCTGCCGCTGTGATTTAAGTCCAGTGAGGGGTCAAAGGTCATTTCATTGCTGTTGAGGACCAGCTGGACCTCAAAAAGTGGTGTTATGTGCTGAGCTGCATCTGTGTTGTCCATGAAGTACTGCAGGGAGCAGCGCACTGCGCTGGAAAAGCCAGACAGGATCATCCGGTCAACATACTCTGTGTAGGCCTGCCATTCGCTGCTGTTCAGATCCGTTACACTGAGTAGGGACTGATTCTCCTGGAGCCAGCAAAAAGTGACATGTTATGTGGTAAAAAAAACAAAACAATAAAACAAAAAAACTCCTCAAAATAACCATTGACATTATCATGAGTACTGCAGGTATTTACATTAAGCTTACCGTATTTTCAGAGATTCCCCTCTGAAGCATCAAAGGTAAGATGTGAGCATACCTGCAGTAGTTTATGTATCTGCTCCCCGGTGGTGCTGATGAGAGCTTGCTGTTTGGAAACACTCTCTTCAATGTCAGAGAAGACAAGGAGAGTGGAATCCTGACTCTTTCTGGTAATGAAAGCTTTATTGCTGAATTTTCCCATGAGGGCCTGAATGCCTTCCACATTAGCCTTACTCTTCTGGACACGACTAGAAATGCTCTGGCAAAACAAACAAGAGCCATAAATACAAGCAGCAATTGCATTTTGACAGCTTCAAATGCCTTCTTAGTTCTTTCTGATGTGAGGAAGCGGCAAAGGCAAGAGCCCAATTTATTCTTTAGAAAATGGAGAATTAAAAGAATTTAGGACATCATGCTACACACACAAGAAGCTACCAGCATTTATCATATATATCACCAAAATCTGAGCTAAGACATAATTTTCCTAAAAGAAAAACTAAAACTGAAAATCTTGAGTACCTTGACCAATTCTCTCGTGTTCTTGATGTAATCCCAGAGGTCAACCTGAGCCCAGGTCATCTCCCGGAGGGCTGGATCCAGCTGTCGCCTCATCCCATCCATCTCATCTTTCACCAATCCCAGCTCTACAGCCAGGATGGTACTGTGAAGCTTATTGTACCACTGGGTCACCATTGTCAGCGTCTGTGTGTACTACATAGCAGATTTATTTTCAATAGATTGTTTTCGGTCACACATCTCTCAAATATAGCTGTCTGACACTGTGTCTAATGGAACAAGTCACCATGTATAATCTCTCCCGGTTCGTATAGAGATGGAGAGCTGCTTTAGGAATATTTTGGGTCTTCATCATGCTCAGATATTTCACCTCCCTAAGCACGGATGACAGCTGGTGGGAGCAGAAGCAGGAGAAAATGTACTCTGCTGTATCTGACATATTCAATCTCACACGTCAGCATTTATTCAGTGCATTTTAAATAGTATGTAAGCCCTGACTTATATGTGTACTGTTCATGTTGAAGCGCTGTTGCTCTTTCGCTTACAGCAGGACTGAAGTTCACCTGGAAGAGGCCCACGTCACCATTCAGCGTCAACAGTGGCTCAGCAAGGTGAGTATGGCAGATTTCCTCCAGACCTTCGGTCCACTCAGTGAACAGCTCTTCATCGTGCTTTTCCATAATCTCAAGAATACGTTCACACTTTTGAAGCACATCGTCTGCCTCAGCACAACCCAGAGGCCTAAAAGGACACAAACAATATTATAGCAAAGCTTTAAAGAGTTTTTAACCATTTTAAAGCTGTATTGGATTGTATGTTGTAAGCTCATTAATATATTTTGTAGATTTCATGCCCATACAAAGATATTTATGTGTGTGAGTGTGTATTAGGATGAGAGAGGATCCGTACGCGTGGGCCAGCTGGCAGAGGTTGCTCCTGTTTGTAAGGATACGATTCCGAAGTTCCTGTGACCATTTCAGGTTACCGGCCACTGAAGGCAAATTCTTTCCAAGGATTACACAGTCTGCCTGCAGCTGAAACACAGAGCTTCACTTATTTGACTGATGACTGTGTTTTACTTATTACTTGAACATAGTTCTAGCTCCTGAAGCCCAAGTATCTAAATCATAATGTGACAGCCCAGTTATGGAACGGTTAAGTGTGTCCAACTTCTGTAAATATTCATTTCATACAACTGTAATTTGAAATATTATGAAGTGAATGAATCAATACAGAAACATCTGAAAAACATTGAGAGGATTACTTTAGCTCAGTGTTTTCCTACCCCTTCTCTGTGTTGATCTATTATGAGCTGACAGTCGTCTATTTCCTGGTTGAACATGGCCAGGAACACGCTGTAATTAGGAGAAAACAGCTGGTGGATCCTTGGTCTCTCAAGAAGGGTGCCAAAAATCTTCAGTAACTAAAAGGGACAAACAGTGATATCATTGATAACACACTCATAAAGTGATGAAATAACACATCCAAATAAAATGTAATGAACAAATAGCTAGAAGTGATTATTCACTGCAGACATGCTGCATGCTGTCCACATTTTAAACAAGACTGAAAATGTGTAATTATATGACTAAAAGTGGTTTCCTTTGGTGTCATTGTAAAACAGACGTACCTTAAAGGCTGAATTCAGGTTTCTGGAGTGGTGAAAAGCCAAATTGAGGACAGTTCCCAGCCTCTGATCAAAATCTTTGTTCTGCTCCACAAAACGCCTGTAGTGCCGCACAAATTCCTGAACACAAAAGCACCAATGGGCAGGAAATGATGGATATTTTCTCTTGCTTATACAATTGAAAAGCTTTTATTCCACTAATATTTTTCTACTATTTTTATTCCTTTAAATTTTCTCCCCAGCTCAGTCAAACAGTAATGGCTCTAATAACACACACTTGAGAAAAATATATTAAGACACAAATCAATTTTGGATTGAATTCCTATTCCGAGTCACACTGGAATCTGTAGTAAAATAATATTTATAACAAGTAAATTAAATATTGATGCACTGACTAATAATGACTCCATTCACTGATTCTTGTGTGTTGCTTAGCAACTACTTTGCCATGCTATCCTTCAATTATTATTACTGCTTAGGGGAAAAAAATAACATTGAATTGTTATTTCTGATTATTTGGCTGTGCATGTCAATGCCACCTATAAGTCCCTGCAAATCAAAACACTATGGGGCTTAATGCATGTAGCATGGTGTAACACTGAACAGTCACATGCTCTCACAAGATCTCACATCATTTGTATAGTCCAAGGGGTCATATTTGCTCTCCCTCAGGGTCCGCCAACGGTCATGAAACTCCTCGCTCATGCTGAAGACCATCTCACTAAGGATTCTCCCTCTTGATCCGCCCAGTTCAACCTTCTCCAGCTTTAGAAAATCAAGTGCTGTTGCAAATAGTTCCTTAAAAAATTAGAAACATCACTAGAGGACAAATGGGAAGTGGTCAATTTGATACTCATGATGATATAGTCTAAAATATTTATGGATCTACGAAAATAAACTTAAATGTTTCTTTGATGCATGCTTAAACAAATCAAAATAAAGCCACTGTGATTGTAATTGGTCTGTTGTATTTATTTAAGACAAAAAAAAAATCCAATTTAATTGGACATACAGTATTAAACCAACACTCAAAGATCTGCTTGCTGACCACACACCTCGATCATAAGAAGCCTTTCCATGATGCAGTCTGATCGCTTAAAGACAAGTGACGCTGGAAAGTCCCACATCTTGATGCTCCGGCCATTTCTGTAGTAATTAGGAATTCGGCGACGGTACGTGTGAAACAGCTGCTTGAAGGTGCGCAGAACTGAGACACTTATCTGGACTCTCTCCATCCCCTCCTCTAGCTCCATCTTAAACAGTTCTTCGGGGATAAGGTACGCAAAGGCCTGTAAGTCATTATGAAAATCACATGTTTAAAAAAACCTTTTTAAGAAGATCTTTTTTTTAGCCTTCCTTTTATGCATTCAAATCCAAATTGTACCTTTTCAATGATCAGGTTGCAGAACTCCTGTAGGAGGGCCACCATGCGCTGTGGGGTGCAGTAGTACTGGGAATGACTCCATATGAGGCAAAATGTGTGAAAAAGAGGAGCCAGGAGAACATCCACTTGTGGAAAACTTCTCTCTTCTAAGCTGCTGATCTGTCTCCTCAGGGGGCGCAGATAGAGATCTATGTCCTCTGCCTCCAGCACAGCTGTAGCAGTTACATCCAGGAGTGATTATATTAGAAGAACACATTAAAAGTTTCAGACTAATTCCACACTTGTGCTTTCCTGATTCTTTCTTGTCTTTTTCTTTCTAGTAATTATGTATGTATAAGAAGAACTAAGCATAAAACTGGAGAAATTGTACTGAGGGGAAATGTTGTGCTAATCTCTAATGAATGCTCCATTTACTTGTTGACTAAAACTAATTGAGAAGTTTAGCTGTGAGGGACTGGATGACAGAAGGAGGAAATGAATTAATTAGCATATAAATTAATGCTGAGCTACCGTCATTGACTTTGACACAGACATCCTTAAAAGCAGAGTAGTAACTGCTCTTCACTTTTCTCAGGATCTCCATGATCTGCTCCACTTTACAGCTCTGGATCTGAGAAGTACAAAAAAGAAAAACCGTGCTGTATTGAGAGGAACATGTATATAAATACTTCTGTAATTTTAAACATTACAACACCGAGGCAAAGTGGAGAGGTTGCATTATACATTTGTAAAAAAAAAATAAGTATCTATACTTATATATACATATATACATACATAGATACATACATACATACATACTTACATAGATACAATATTATATATCAGATGGAAAAAAATTTGCACTATACTGCAGTACAGCTGCAGTTCAAGTTCACATTATGAATCACATATGCACCATGGCCAACTTCCAGCCAACGTCATACTTGTGATTGGATGCCCAGCAGGTTTTCCCTCTGACTGGCCCAAAACTGGAGCTCGACACTGGGGCCTGGATGGTCTCCCTGGAGCAGGAACATACCAGAGTCTTTCTTCAGCACATTCCAGATCTGTCCAGACCATTGAACTATCAGAGTTTCTATGGAGTATAACAAGCTATGGTCCAGTGGCCATCCAGTGGGGCTGTGGGGGACATAGTAAAGCAATCAGTGTGGATAAAAATAGAAATCTGAGTTATGGTACATAAAAGTACGGTGGGCAAACTACAAGAAGGACATAAAAATCTCAGGGAGTTGTGTGCCATCATAGTCAGTTTGTAAATCTAGTATATTAGTTTAACATGGCTAACTGTAAACTATAAGATTTAATCAAAAGCACAGTTTGCA
>JBBBVT010000008.1:10006946-10022082 GCA_037177035.1 Craterocephalus eyresii
TGCTTGTATGTGGTGATATGGATGCCTGGTTCTCGCTACTGTATGTGTGCACATGTGTGTGATCAGCCATGGCTCTTGGTGAACACTCCAGGCCAAGGTTGCCAATGAGGCAGTGAGCCGAGGTCAAACAAAGTTACACATTAATCTTTTACAGGGGATCCTGCCACAACCATCACAGTTAACCACAGAGCACCACAGTTCCACCACACGAAGGATTTCCTCCCAGTTATGTGTCTTAATGTTTTACAATGGAAAAATATTTGTAGAATATAATTCATTAAGTTTGTGTTTTTTGGGTGTGTCTAATTTATATTTCTTATGCCCCTCATACATCTTATGTGGAAGGATAATTCAGTCTTTAATAATTAAGTAGTGATTTCAAATGTGCAATCAGTTAAAGTGAATTTAAGGAGAGGAGGTCAGAAAAGGTTAATGGGATTCTGACGGTAAGTACATATATGCACATGCATTAAGCGTCAAACTGAGTGTGTTTGTCGTGATCTCTGGATACACAAAATGTCAATTTTGAAATCGAATGATGTAATTCAAGATTCTGACTTTGCGTCTCCACTTGGTCACGGAGTATTTTGTAATAAAAGCTGTTGTTTATGCGTTTATCCTGCTCTGCACATGAGTTGCACTATATCTTACCTCTCTCCAACCTTGAGTTCACACAGAGTTCACCGTTTCCTGTACGCCACTAACAGTAATGTGTGTGCTGGGTAAGACACACAGAGTGTGTATGTGTGTTTCTGTGTCTTCAGCTCTCTGCCTCCAGTCTCCCCAAAAGCCACTTATGTGCTCACAAAGTTATAACTGTGCAGAGAGAGAGAGACAATTAGCCTGCTTTTGTGCGTTCACATGTGCGTTAATGTTTCGCCCAAGTGTGCACGTGCGCCTCTGTGACAGATGTCCATTCTCTGATGACTTGGGCTTCTGTGATGTTTCTGCCTGTGAGTGTCTGTTTTATAGCCCACCGCAACGTTATAGTTTCAGCTCTATTTCCCGCTATCATGCAGCTGTTTGACAAACTACATTAACTTGTCTCACGACCGCTATAATGCCATTTAACTTGCTAACTAAGCAGAAATCATCCCTGTTGTTTTTTTTTTTTTCACCCTGTTCGTGCGACATGTTCAGGTTGTGTGTGAGTGACCTGGAAAAGATGAGCTTAATGCAATTATTCCGTGTATCTAGCTGGAATCATTTCGCCTGGAGGTGATGCGCCATCCGTGGTGCACATATAACCACAGTCACACAGATGCACACCTGTTGTGGTCTGTGAGGGAAACAGCCAGTGTGGGTTGATGTGTGTGTGTGTGTTATAGCAGCAGTGTGCAGACAGGACGGCAAACTAAAGCAGATTTGACAGGCTGTCCTCGGCACTAACACTACAAATGGCTGCCTGGATGGAAATATCTTCATCATCTCAAACAAATAGGCTGTCACTCAGTGCTCCAAAACTCCTGCTGACAGATCTCTACTCTTGCTGTGTCTCTATCTCGTAGGCACACGCTTTTTCTTCTCGCCACTTCTATTAGTTTTGCTTCGTATGCTGTTCTCTGTTTCGTTCATTTGGACTGAGAGTCGGCTGCATTTCGGTATATGCGTGTGTGTTTTTGAAGATAAGTGCATATGTGAGGGAGATCATAAATGAGCCTGACAAGTGGCCTTTGTTTGAAATATGAAACTGCTCTCAGCTGTATAATATTACAGCAGTAGAACAGCAATCAGACGTTAATTGAATCTGGGTTATGACTTTTCTGTGTTCTTGCTCAGCTGAGTGTCTCTCCCACTTTCCCTCTCTGTCTTCCCCCCTCCCTTCCTCTTTTTCTCAGTGACTCTCACTTTTATAATGTTGCTGTGTCCCTAACTAACCTACTAATTCCTCCCTGCTGCCTTCAGGCAGCCTTTTACATATACTTGCTACAATTCTGGCAGCAGGTTTTGGCTTATGCTGTTGACCAGCCCCTCCCTGTCATTTTACTTTCTCCACTGTGAACTGATGCCACATCAGCATCATCCATCTCTGCCTCAGTTTTACCGTTCACATCTAATTAAAAGGCCCTGCGGTGAAATGTCCCTACGTTAACTACCCTTTGACATGGGACACTGGCCTTTAAATCTGGACTTATTGGTGTTTTTTTTGTTTGTCATTGCATCTACACAGTTGCGCGACTGTTACTTCGTCTCCGCACACGTCTGTGTTCCTTTTCCATTCTGATGAGCATGCTAATGCTACTTATTACACGAGATTGAGAAAGAGAGAGAGAGAGAGACAGAGAGTGTGTGTGTGATTCTCGTCTTCCTTGAAATAGGAGACTATCTATCCAGCCTGACCTTTTCCTTAATTGCTTGGTTTGGGTTCTGTCTGTGCTCATTTCAGGAACAGCGGTCTCCCTGAAATGACTGCTGACTCCCAATTGTCTCTGGCAAAACCCCACTTTACCTGTCGCAGGAGACAAGCCACAGACTCACATTTGAAAACACATTTAACCAGAGGTGCAAAGACCCCCCCACACACACACATACACATGCACCAGCTGTTACTGGGGAAACCAGAAAGTAAAGCAGTGTGTTCTCCAGTGTCACATCAAGGTCATAAGCAATCGCACACGTCACACAGCAGTGTTGTACAGTTTGATGTTGCCTCTAAGCCGCTCACATTTTCCCTGGTAAAAGCTTATTTAAACCATCCATTCTAACACACACATGCTTCTGTGATGCCTCACTTACTTGTGGACTTTTTCGTAGTTAGAATGTTGAAAATTGTGTCAACAGATTAAGATCTATTAATCAATTGGTTCAAAGGAGCATGATAAGGGTTTAATTGGACTATCACAACTAATTCAAGTTGTTATCAGTATCAGATGGCTGAAGGTTTGCATACACTCCCATTAGAAAAGTTATGGTAGGTGTATGCTCTCCATGGGAGCAATAAAAACACAGTTTTTGTCTGTTATTTTCAGTCTCAAACCCATATACCCTTCACTATTTTACATCATCATACATTTTTTTTCCTTTTTTTCAGATTAAAATATTATAATGTGAATTTTTTAGTGATCTGATAAGAGATTTTTCTTTTTTCTTTGGTGTTTCCAGTGTCTAGATTGTTCTTAGCTAATAGACTCCACGATGTTGCATTTAATCTATATAGCAATGTGAAAATGTCATTCAGTTTTTTCAAAAGTTTAGGACAGGACAGTTAAAAGGCACATGTGTGTTGTAAACAATTGCTTGCAGTAGGTATAAAAAATAGATTAATCAAGCAAGCACTCAAGCAAGCATATGGAAAACCCAAGGCTTTTGGTTGACAATATTTCTCTAAGGGCTGGGACACTGTGAAAAATAGGTTTTCAAACTATTTCAAATGTGTAATTAATTGGAATTACCGTAAAGATGTCAATAAATTAAAGTGAGAACTGAGTGTTTAACCATACTTTTTTCCTACTTTATTTCAAGAAGAAGGACACATAAAAAGTTATGGCCACATTTCATGTATGCACCGATTCTGCCGCTAACTTAGATTATTACCTAATGTTTAAACAGACGTTTCTCTGGTGAGTTCATTTTTGTAAAACTAAAAATTTCTAACTGAATGTAGTCACTTTCTCGTCTGGCCGATGGTTTCTTTATTGGCTTCATGCACAGCAAAATTCTCATGTTTATTCATCAAGAGCAACATGCACAGCAGAAATACAGTATAACCAGAATAAAGTCTTATTCAGAGTAAACAATAATAATGATATGTGAAGTATGCTAAAAAAATGTGCAGCTTATCATGCATGTCTTCTTCCCCACAGTTGCTAGTTCTGGATATTATGGAAGACTTTGAGTTGATCTATTTAGTTGTTTTGTTTTGGACTTGAGTTTTTATATTGCTTTGTTTTTTCACAACATCTGAGAACATCAGCACCCAGTAGTGCCATGAACAGTTGCAACAACACATATCAGGTAAAGTAAAAATAAGAATAATGCTCTGTGTATTGAAATATTTGTTGCAATATTAGCTTTTTAATCTGCTTTAATGGGCAAGATTCATTAATTGAACTGTGCTCTGGATCACTGATAAGGTGCAGTTTATATAAACACCATAATTTTGATATTGTCATATTTAAGAGAATATAATATATGGCTGGTCATGTACACATTGATTTGTCTAGTTTGTTGAAGATTAACAAAAAAATATGATGAGCTTTTTTCCAAATGGTCAAACAGATTCAGTTGTCCAACTCTCAAGCATGTTTTATTAATCAGATGTGTTTATGAATGGTTACTATTGTGGCAGGAAGTAGGAGGGCCTAGGCAGGGATTGATCCCACAACCTCATGGGTGAAAGCCATGCACACTCACCAGTCAGCCAAAGGGATTTCCCTGTGGCCAAGTAGCCGGGGCGCATGATCAGTCGGAGGCATGGTAACATGACCAACGCTGTCTCACTTTGATTAAGAACCAATAACGATTGTCTGACCTCTCAAAGAGATGAAGAGCAAGTTGGTATAAAAAAAAAGCCACACAAAAAAGTTGGTCACATTTATTTATGTTCACACATCCTTTGTTAATATGTTTCACTTAGACTTAGTTAGCCTGTCAGGAGGCAAGCCAGGCACGTCGTGATGCAAGCAGGAAAAATAAAATATGTTGCATGCACCTAAAACACTATGTAAAAAAAAAAAGTTACCCTACATTCATGTGCGAGTCTTTTAAGCTGACAAATTCTGCACCAAGGTCTTTTAAATGTGTGACTCTAAATAAAGAAGTAGGCTTTAACTACATCATGAAGAACTGTAAACAAATGATTGCAGAAGACGGTCAGTTCGTGTCAGCTCATATTTGCATCTGAATAAAGTTCAAGGGGATGAAGGTATGTGAAGTAACAAACCAAGTCATTATTTCCTCATCAAATCCTCTAAATGAATAAAAAGGAAAGTGTTATTTAGATTATTAAGATATCTGATAGGAAGCAGATAACAAAGTCAGTTCAGTTAGCTTTAAAAATAAGAAGAAAAAATAAGCTTAGTTCCTTCTTTGGTCTTTCTCCTCGGCTTCCTCATTCATTATTCCATGCCTTTTGGCTCTTATCCATTCTTATCTCCCTCTCCTCTATTATCCTCTTGCTTACAAACTAAGCTGCCAACTACATCCAGTTTCCAATGATCTAATAAAGTGAGCCTAAAACCACCGCTCCTCTCTCTTAGCCTACACAGGAGACAGTAACTAATTGACTTTCACTTTATTAACTTTATTAGCCACACCTGCAGCATATTGCCTACAGCTCCGGCACTTACAGTACGCCCGCACTGAAGCAGTAGTGCCCTCTCATACCTGGGGTGTAATATTGCTGGTTGATTATTAGATCCATCTGAGATCATAAACATTAATCAGATGCTCAGTTAAAAACATGTAATCTATGTTTATTCATGAATATTGCATTAGTTTAAGTTGTTTTCCATGATGGCATAAGAGCAATTAAGGTTCTACAGTTGTCACTCTGTGTTCTGAATGGATTAATTATAATGGAATAATGAAATCTGACCTTTAATAGAGATCACTGGTGTGATCTGCAAGTATTACACTATTCTGTCTTGGGCATATCGTCTGGGCTTTGGTTTGCTTCACTGAATGAGTGTTTCTGCACCCCAGCTTACCTGAGTGGTCTTCACTATCTCGTCTCTCCTTTTCTCTTTCTAGCTGACAGTCTAATTGTCATGTGGGCAGCCTCTGCTGCATGGATTTAGTGTCCCGCTTGCCTTAATTTAATTGAAAAGCAGCAGAAAGGAAGGAGGAGGGAAAGGAGGGAGGGGATGAAAACAGATAAATAAAAAGTGGAACCAATCTTTGCCGGGTGCGCTGGGCGGTAAAATGGCTGTGTGCGGTGAATAATGCATGGGGGAGATGGATAGGTCTGTGTGGTTAGAGCCCAGGACTGCTGGGGCTTCATTACTGAGGTGTTTGTATGCTGATGCTGTGATGTCGGTTCCTTCATTCTGTGACGGAGAAAGGGCTGCAGAGGTGCCACCTCCTTGCGCAGTTGTATATTTTTGTCATTCATTTGCTCTTTAAAGCTTGTTTTCTTCTCACTCCTCTCTAAATTTGATAAATTTTAACCCCCCCCCCCCCCACACACACACACATAGTCCTCTCTCTTATTGGTGTCAGTTTATGTGCTTTAATCATCACCTCTACTATGCTCAGATAAGAAAAGCTCAAAGCCAGATGGCAATTCAGCCTCTTGCTGCGCTGGAGACAGACTGACTCATGCTCAGCCTGCTTTTCCCATAACAATTTAACAAGAAAGGCAACCTTTGTGCTTGACCTTTGACCCATGTTTCCCATTGTCTGTCTCTTGCACAGATTCTCTATTAATAAGTAAATTATTGAATTAATATGAATATTTTTATTTCACTTATTTAATTTCAGCAACAAGTGGACGTTAATTATTATAATTATTATATCTATCCTGCCCTGGCCCGAGGACCCGTTCATTATACAGTTTTAATGCACAACGCAGAATCTACAACACCAATGCACAGGTCCTCATTTAATTCGCTTCTATCAGGGTCCCACAAATGTAAACATTTCGTAACAAAACTTGCTAAATGTGCTTAAGTATAGGAACTATTTTATGGTGGCCTCAATGCAGTCCAATGCGACAGACCGATTCTCTCATTCAGCCAGCTGATCTGAGCCAGTTGATCTGAGCCAGTTGATCTGAGCCAGTTGATATACGCGTTGCTGTGGTCAGACCCGTAACAGAGCAATATAACTGTGATTTAATTTGCCGAACTATGTGTGTATATATATGAAAATCATGCCGGGAAGTTGGCATTGAAATTCTTACTGATCATATATACATACATTTATATAGAGAAACACATATGTGTGTGTATGTATAAGAAATAGCCTTATTATGGCTTATAACATTGGTATATGTCCAACGAAGAAGAAGAAAGATATGGTGTGCATTGCGTACTGTAGGAATATTAAATACACCTGAAAATGTTTCTTTCGTAGACCCCATGCGGCCGCCAGACTCATGCTTCGCAAAACCCAAATATTGTCTTTTTTCCCCCCCATTTTTCCTATGTTGATATGAAGAACAGCCATAGGAAGCAAGTTTCTGTAAGGCTTTAGTTCTTTATTAACTAATAAAAACAAGATTTCATTGCGAGCCATGCTCCGTGTGTACCTCAGTTTTCAATACTACTAAACATCAGCAGGGATATTTACATGTTTCTCAGGCAAAAAAGTAAACACCTCACAACATATCCTCTTTGGAGATTTTGACTTTGAAACTGCAGTAGCGGTGCGTGGCTGTGTCGTTGTTATTGATCTCCCACCTTAATTGCTTTTCTCACATGAAAGGAAAACAAAGCGCTTAATGCAAATTTAGAGAAGAAGGCTGCTTATCTAAAAGTCTGGTTTCAGAAAATGTTGATTTTGACTATCCTGGGTACAGCATCAGAGCTTTCAGTAGCTGAACCAAATGTGCAGGAGTGTGAAATTTCCAGCTTCTTCTGGGAGTAAAAGTAGCCTGACTATGCTCATGTGAGCTAATAACTTACCCCTAAAACCAGAAGTAAAGGCAGAACAAGTACATTTTGACTTATGTTGGCCATATTTCATATGAAAGTTTAGGTATTTTATATCAGAGCAGCGGGTCTCCTGGATGGCAAGGCCTATGGCGTGCTGGAATCCTGTAATGTATTCCATTTCATTCTATTCAACCGCCCAGCCTGCTCTCATCAGTGGATCAGGAGTGTGCTGCTGGCAGGCACACTGAGATATAATTACTTTCTAACTCAGGAAGAGCCGAGAAAGTGAGCTGCAAAGACACACAGAGAAGATGAAGGAATGAAGAATGAAGTTTAATTATGCTTTATGGCAACAATTATAGGAAGAAAAACAGAAAGTCAATAGGCAGAAACATTGTCTCATTTTCTCGACTGAGGCGGACGGAGATTTGCACGGGGGCCGAGGCAAACCTAAATAAGACACAGTCAAGAGAAAAGAAAGGAAAAATATGCCAGATCCTGTTTAGTGGAGAAAAAAGCTGAGTTCCTGCACTTCCAAATCCATCTGTGATTTCCCCCTCTCATATTTCCTCATGCAAAGCCAGAGCACTGCTTTTTATAGTTCAGCCTTCGCAAGTAATTAGGGGCTTGTAATGGACTCCACTCGTATTCTCTCCACCTTGAAACTGGTAGATGTGTGTAGATGTGCAGTCCCCCCCTCCCACTCCTGGAGGTCGGTGATGAGAACTCCACATGCTGCCTCAGACTCAGCCAGACATTTCGTTTCCTGTCACTCATTCCCAGGGTGCCAGGATCAGTTTGAATTGGCAGATATGTGTGCACACAAACACATGCAAAAGTACACAAGCCACCATGAAATCCCTCACAGACAAACACTCGCTCAATCAAGGACAGATTAATTAAAGGAAACAGTCTAATTAGCATCATTAAGGAAGGAATAATAGAGAGGCTTGTTCACAGGGATGAGAACTGAAGCAAGCTGTCAGTGTGTTTACACACTCAGATACATTCCCCGCTCGCAAAACAACTAGTTTGTTATCAGTGTCCTTAAGAATAAATAGTGCGCTGCTTTGTTTGGGAGGCCTTAATGTTGCTGAATCGATATTTCTGCACGGAACACCACAAGGAACACAGTATTCTTCCCTTTCACTCTGTTGTCTGGCTTTACACGCCTGTACACGCTGAATAGGAGCTGAGAAGAAGTGGATACAGCTGAATCGCCACGGGCAACATGCCCTCACGGTAACCTGTAGTTTTTCAATTTCCCCAAAACACTAATAGGTGAGCTGTTGAACTACAGAGCCAAGAGCCCAATCAGGAATAGGTTTACACATACATATGAGGCAAATGTCAAGTCATGATTGAACAAAAGTGCACAGAAATGCATTCAAGTGTGCACACTCACTCTGGCTTGGGTTAGAGAAGTCAAGGCTTACACAAAAGTGAGTAAAAAAATCTAAGAACACCCTCATGTCTTTTTTCAACTTGCTCACACATTCAGACACAGAAGGGGAGAAATTCTCCCACACTCTCCCACATGCTCACACCTGATTTTACGCTAGAGGCTGCATAAATATGAATCAGAGGTGACAATAGCGTGCAGAGTGGAGCCCTGTGCATCCTATTTTCATCATTTACCTCAGGCTAAATGGATTTGGAACACTGTTGGATGGCTAACCTCTCACACCGGTTTGCCTACTTAAATGTGAAAAATGCTACAGTTCCAAACTCAGCCTTACTATCGTTTTTTTTTTTTTTTTCCACCTTCTCTCTGCTCCACTTCTCACCATCAGTGATTCAACGGCTCTTTGTGAAAAGTGGTCCAAGAGATTGCAGAAATATTATCACCCCAACAATATACATTCCCACCGATGGAAGCCACTCAAGAGCAAGCGTTTCATTTGCAAACGGAGAAGCAACAATTGCATCTAAAAATGAGTAGATGTTTCTTTATCCTTGTTTCAGTTAGACAATATTGAAGAGTTTGTTCTCTTGAATTTGTTTAACCTAAAAAAAGAAGGATGAGTGCACCTTCAGATAGCAGCCATGCAAATTAAAAATAACAACTATTTTATACGAGCTTTTTTTCCCCTACTTGAGATCTCCTTGTCAAATGCCAAATTTATTTTTTGCTGTTTCTCAGTAATCAGTGCCAGCACAATCAAGTGATTCTTATAATTAATGACAAGCTCAATGCATGCCAACACTGTTATTTTGGACCATTATGAAATTATCTTCAGGTTTACGGAGTTAATCTTAAAAATGCCAACATTGCTGTCTTTTCCACAGATTGAGGAGAGGAAAATTGTTCCCCAGATGTTCATAGCTTTGGTCTGAACGTGAGTAACATGTGTAAATTTGGAGCTGCTGGAGCTCTGACCAGGAGTAGATTCCCCGTCACCAAGAGCAGAGCTGCCGACATCTGCAACCCTTCTAGGGCCGTAACCAGGATTTTTCAAATACCGAGGTCAAATATTGCTATCCATCTTATTTAACAAAAAAACATTCTAATATGGTGACTTTTCATACATTTTCAAAATGTGAATGAACAGACCTTTCATACTTAAACTCACCTCCTTCAATCTTTCTTTACTCCTGGCCTGTTGGCTTTCCAAAGCTGAGTTTGGTTTGTGTTAGAGTAGACTTCCTCATCTTAATTTTGCTTCCATTTTTAGATTCCATCCACGATTAAACAACTGACTGCGGGTCTGTGGAGTAGTTTGACGAGCACCTGTGTTGCTAAGCTGTCTTTCTCGAGGCTGCGTAATATGCCCCGTTTTAAAATGGTGACAATGAAGTTATTACATGACTTTATTTTCAGAAAAACAAATAAGGATGCATGCTGAACTTTCCAACGATCAGTCAAACCTCAAACTGCCACCGATTCAATACTTCTGAGTTAAGAAAAAAAAACGTGAAAAAAAATACTGAGGACATGACCTCGGTGTCCTCAATGGCAGCTTCTTTTCCCCTCCTCGAGATCTACTTGTCAAATGGCAAATTTATAGCCTGAACACTTCCCCCAAATTCAGCGGCTTTTCCTCCACCACATATTTGGAATCAGCATCTGTCCATGTTTTCACACTTGTTGGTAAAAGTTTTCCTTTTACAGAACTTGACAAGATGTCGATGAGCAGTCTGGAAAGTGAAGACATTCAGTGACTGCATGCTGTCCATGCGTTTGCATTGTATCCAAGGCTGTGTGTGTTTGGGACACATACTGTGTGTTCATCTTTGAATGAGAGTATTACACACACCGTAGTAGAGACTACACAAAGTGATGGATATGAGGTGGTTCGGGGGTTTAGTAGTTGTTCTTACAAAATTCTTTCCTCTTCAAATTTCCAAAACACACTGACGAGTTTGAATATCTGCAGACATCCACTTTTTGTGCTTTTAAAAAAGAAAGAAAGACTAACAATACTACTATAGTGGTAGGTTTATATTCCAAAGTCTTTAAAACTTTAAAAAAATTAGCACTAATAATTTTGATCTTGTTTAGATGCTTTCACCACAGCACAATGGTGGTCAGTGTTTGTGGTGTCCAGCATAAAAAAAACTGATGAATAAATAATAAAGTCAAACTGAGTCATCTCTTAGTCATCCGCCAGGCTCTGTCATTTTGCACTCCTGGTTTCCACCATCTTCTCAGTCTGCTCTTGTCCTCTGTCCTCCCTCTTTACCCTTTTCTCCCAGGTCCTCTCCTTTCCACATCTCCTCAGTCCCTCCTGATGGCAACATGTTTATCCATTATTGATATTCCGAATGGGCTCACTTCCCGCCCTCCTGTCGCCCCACTTTCCTCCCGCCTGTCCTACTTCACCAGAGCCCTCATGAGACACACACACATAGGTGCACAAGTTTCTGTATGTGTGTGTGTGTGTGTGTGAGAGAGAGAGAGAGAGAGAGAGAGAGAGAAAAGTTGTGATAACCTTGAGTGTTTATTGAGATGTGTGTTTGTGTTTGAGTTATTGAGACAGAGGAAGACTAAGCGAGAGTCCACACACAGAAAGAGAGTTCCTATATTTAGATCCATATAAGAGAGTGTTCCCAGCATCCGAGTGTGTGTGTACACAAAACTCAGCAAGACATTAGTCTCACAGGCGTTCAGTCGCGGCTGCATGAAACCCAGTGGCGCTGTCTCTATATGACTGTGTGCACACAAGCCTTC
This sequence comes from Craterocephalus eyresii, assembly GCA_037177035.1. Lineage (NCBI taxonomy): Eukaryota > Metazoa > Chordata > Actinopteri > Atheriniformes > Atherinidae > Craterocephalus > Craterocephalus eyresii. Next base: position 10,018,653 of record JBBBVT010000008.1, read on the forward strand.
ATGTGTACCACGAACAACGCTTCCGCAAAAAAAGTTCCAGCTGTTGTTGTTGTTTGTTTCCTGTTAATTGTTAATAATGAGATTTATGAAAAGCAAGACTCACAAAACGTCTTTCATTTGACTTTGTTTGGGCGAAACATTTTTCTTTGTGCAGCTTTTGGAACATCAAGCGAATTATACTTTGCCAGTTCACTGCAATTAACATTTGTGGCGTTACACTCGAGTTCCCGTGCGTTTTGTATCCAAAAAATGCACGTGCACATCAAGCTCACGAGACAGAGGCTGACATACGAACACACACATGTACGGGGAAACATGCATACACATGCACACACATTTCTAGAGCTTTGATAAGGCAGACTGTGGAGTGCATTACTTTGTGATCCTTTGAAGAAAACGTTTGTTGTGCTTGGAGCAAAGGTTTGTTTGGTGCTGTCGCTGCAGTTGGCTCTACGGGGCCCTCCCAGTAGTAAGCTGTTTTGAAGCTTTTATCAAATAAGATTTCTCATATTCTACTTTCCTTCAGCAGTAAATACTATACGTTTCAAGCTCTATTGAGTCGTCCTCCACTTTTATGAAGATGTGCAGTTTTGTGGTCACTTGTGACAATGTGTTCATTCATCCCGGTCATTGTCCTTGAAAGTCCCCTGTATGTGCACACCGGCTAATGCACATATGTTCACGTGTGTCTGTTGCATGCCGCCTGGCTCAGCTATGTGCATGCATGTGCATGCGTGTGTCCATATTAGCGTGTGTAGAATTTTTCCCAGTGTCGACTTTTAATTGTGCTGCGCTTCTGAGAGTGTGTGTTTAGTTTAGTCCACAGCAATTGATCTGCAGAATAATGATTGGAGGAGAATCCCAAGTCTCCAGAACAGTCTGTAACTCCTTGTAATTACCTTTGGGAGCGCAGGCAATGAAGGAAAAAGAGAAAGAGGGAAAGCAATAATAAGTGAGCAAAGTGCGCGCTTGTGAGGCCCCGCGGCTTCGAGTGGAGAAATTCCACTGGCTTTTCAAAAGTTTTCTGCCCATATTTGGTTGGATTTTTATTTTATTTGATGTTTTTCGGGCTCATAGGGAAAATGCTCATCAAAATATGTATCTGTTAAGTGCACTTTCGCAAGGACAAAAAGGCAAAATTTTGAACATGAATCGACAAAAATGAGTATTTAGCTGTTAATTGTTGCTGCAGCCGGAAAACTAAATAAACTGAGTGATTGCTGTAAAAATATTTTCTTGAAAAAAACATAAAAAAATCTCTTTGTTTGGATTTTATTATATTGGTTTTCAGACCTTTCAGTTTTCCACATTTTCTTTCCTTGGCTTTCACTTCACGGTTACACTTGTAGTATTATTCGTAGGATGCCCCTAAGTGAGAAGCAAAAACAGGCTCTGGGAGTGTTTTGTTGAGATTTTCAAAGTCAAGGAAATTATTTCACTTTACATAAGCATTCCCACCTCCTCTTATGACAATGGTGGTCATTAATATGCTTCAGTCACTTGTCTGCCTCAAGTTGTCAGACTTAATTATGAAGGTCCGCGATTTTTTATGCAAGATGTCACATTTGCCTGGGAATGCAGCGGTCAAAAGCTAGCCCTGAGGTTGATCAAATAGTCTTTTCACAGCAGACTTCACAGCGTCAGTCTGGCAGAGGCAAGCTGAGTAACTGTACGGAAGCCTGGTCAGACATGTCCACTACAAGGCAGTGTTTACAAGGAATGAGATTTAAATTAAATCCATCAAGTTAATCAGTTCTGGAGCATTACATCAAATCTGGCTTTTATGGTTGAGCGACCAACTTGGCATTGAGCACCCCCTTGATGATATTGTTATATAAATAAGGAATAATATCCTGAGTTTAAAAAATCCCCCCAAAAATAATTTCTTAATTCCAATCTGTTCTCAAAAATCTTCTTTTCCCATAATGGAACAACTTGTGCGTATCAAAATGAAGAAATCATCCCATTAATCAATTTAAAGATAAAACTTAAATGGGTCTAAAAACCTTCGATTGACAGTGAGGGCACTGATGAATTTGAACAAACTTACAATTCTGCAAGGTAATGTGAAACAGACGTTATATCTGTCTGCTGAACGATCTCCTCGGTGCCACATAGGTGGAAGGATAAGCCAATTTCTAGATGTGAAGTTGCTCCCAGAAGTTGTGAGGTCTTTAGCAGCAAATCGGCCCAGTTACTGCTTGTTTGTGTCTGTGTGTGGTGGTCCAATCAACAGGAGACAAGTAAAGGCCACACACACACACACACACATACACACGCTCACACTTCAGAGTTATCACATCTAACAAGTACAAAGCTACAGTTAGCTCCCAGAGGAGCTGCAGCTTTGAAAAAGCGCTTATGGTCATTGTTACTTTCTGACTGCCTGACATGTCCTTTTCATTCAAATCCAGGCTGATTCAAATCTCACCGATAAAAAAGAAAATTGATTTAATGTTTCTTGTAGAACGATGACACTCATCTCAGGTATATGCATATAAAGTAACACACATGGACAAGCCTGCACAATCACAGCAACACATTCACCTGTACACATGAGGAGATAAACATCATCGGTAACTGCAGCCGTACAGCAAATAGCTTTGTGTCTTTGTTAAGATATCATCATTTCTCTTTCTTTCCATATCCACAGAAAGATTACATCGGAAAGTGCGTGCAGATGGAACTAGGGAGCGAGGGAATTGGGGACGGAGAAAGCGAGGTTGTAGAAATGAAAACAGGAGATTACTGATCAACGGGTAGTGCAAGATGAATATTTGATTCAGCCTTTTGTGATGTTTTCTTATCCGAAAACACACAGGGCTGTTACATTTGGGTGTTGAGAACACGGAGGGCTTGGGTTCATCGCTGGTGTGAAGGATCATTGTGACATGGAACGTTAAAAGCAGCTTTTCTCAATGCTTCTGTCTTACGGGAAAAGCTCTGTTGGTGGTTTCACGCTGAAACAGAGATTTGACTTCATTCTTTTGTTCCCACATGAGGACAAAAGTTTTCCAGATCTTCTGTACAACGAAACAGTTCCTGAAGCCTCTCACAGTATTAGATTTGAGTCTTTGGTAAAAATATTTAGAAACTCTAAAGACATCCTAATGACCACTATAACGCTGTTTTGGGAGGGGTTGTCTTACTCTATTTGTGTGTGCCATTATGTTTGTATAACACTGGCTGCTAGATAAGGATTATGCCCTTGTACTGAAGATCATCAGTAAGCAGCGGTGCATGTCTGAGGGCTGATAACATTTTAAAAATTGATGCGACTTTGAAAATACCACATTAAGACTTTATTGGCTTTGAGAGGTAAAGTGCAGGTGCATACAAGTATACACACTCACACACACACACACACACACACACACACACACACATGCAAAAACACACACACGCGCAAACACACAAACATGCATACAGA
>JBBBVT010000008.1:10055341-10066334 GCA_037177035.1 Craterocephalus eyresii
CAGTAAAAAACCTCCCCTGCCATCCACTGGTCTCCCCCCTTGTTGCTGTTGCTAGACCTGTCAATAGCATGGCACATGGACTTGATGTTGGAACTGTTGGCAGGTTGAAGAATTAACATGTGCATTTGTTTTTTAAACAGTGATTTTTAGTTTTCACATAGAGGTAGACAGAAAAAGGCTTCTCATTTTAAGCTGCTAATTAACTGGTTTTAGACCATTACGCTAATGTTAGCTTAAATAATCAGCGAGAAATGCTTTGTTCTGACTGAATGTTTAGGTTTTTCCAAGGTGACATTTTTATTACAAAAAATGTTTTAGGCATTGATAAAGAGGTACTAACATCACCAAACTCGCATTCACAAACTGGAGGAATAGCCCATACTGGATGTGCTTATTTATTTTCTTCCTGTAGGTCTTTGTATTGAAATGAACAGCTAACAAGTCTCTTGTGCCCAGGTACCACTGCTTAATGAGAGGAAGGCTTTTCTAAACAATACATGTGTGATTCTGGATAGAAATTTAATCTGAGAATCATTCTCATTTCACTCTAACCCTCCTCCACCTTTCCTTTTCTTTCTTAAAAGCTGTGTTGCAGTCTAAATAGTGCAAGTAATGACTTTTTAAGGTGAATATGCAAATAAAGCAAGCATGTCAATAAAGAAAGTCCATTCTACTCATTCTAACGCTATCATAGAAACTGCAGCCACTGTCACCTATCAAAGCTGAAGCTTTGCGCCATGCTACATTCCTTTGTTCAGACCAATGCATTGCCTCCCATCGCTGTTCTCCTGTATGATCCGCCCCTGAACAAGAACTTTAGAAATCTCTTTTTCACAATTAAAATACATCATAGTCATCATCATTATCATTACAAACATTCTAACATTGGAAATCAGCACTGTACATATTTTACACTATGATACAATCATATATACTGTATTTTATGCCACTGTTGGTCCTATGGAGTACCACATGTATTAAAACTGCGTTTTAGAATACACTCGGAGCAGGTTCAGTGCCATCAATACAGTGTACACAAAGAGGGTCCCTTCACATCTTACCATATACTTCATGTGATAAGCAGCAGTGTACTTCCGATACGGTACGAACAAACCAATTTATTTGCTTCTTGTTGTAAACATTGTTCGAGCAGTTTATGTTAGGTTGACAAGACAGATTGCCAGTTCTCAATTCACCATTTCTGTTTTGTTATTCTATAAGTGAAACTTACCCTCTTGTATTGTCACATCTGAACATCGCTGGTATGAATATTTCTTCTTCTTTTTTTTTTCTTTTTTTTTTAAAAAGGGTCCATTCCTATGCTCCTTTTTTGATCAAGCACAAAACACTAATTATTGACTGGCTTTGTCTAACCATCCATCAATGGGAACTGATGAAAGGGGAGTACACAGTTGGTATGGCATTATGTTACTCAGATGAACAACAAGTTTACAATACATGGTAAAACCCTGAAAAAACAAGTTATATGTCCTTAAAGGTCTCAAATTTATCATGACCTTTGCATCACCATGGCTCTACACAAACACTATAACTTTCCTCATACCTGAAACATGGGAAGGCTGAATTTGAGCTGAAATATTCCTGACAACATCATAATATAAAATGTGAGAAAAGCCACGTTGTTTGGAAAGGACAATGGAAGTATTTCCTTTTCGGGAATATCTTTGCAGTCCATTAAATTCTAACTGCAAGCAGACTCACTAACATACACTGGGTCTAGTTGCTATGGAAGTTTGTCTGAGAGCAGTCTCTAAGGAAGCCCTTGTCCTCGCCAGACACATTACATATACCATACTCTCATCCTACATGAGCTAGCGAAATCTACATCCCTCTTTCTCTACAGGTCCAGTTTGTCTTTTCCCCACTCCCCACACATTCATGTAATCCACAATCTTGGCTCAGTCATTGACTTTCTGTGGGCAGACAGCTATGGAAGAGGCCATACATACACAGGGTAGTAGTTCCTGTTAAGGTTGAGCAAATATTTCCTCACCAACAATACAAACGTTAGGTCCATCTCTATGGTATTGGGACACACTGCCCATATAAACATATATCTACACATATACATATCTTTTGACCCTTTTTAAACCCTTCATTGTGAAAACTCAAAAAGGAAAAAAGACAGTAAAAACCAACTGTACACCTCACAGACAGTGATGATCATTATATTCCTTTTTTTGTCATTTCTTATGTTAAAAGTCTTTTTTTTCTTCTTTTTTGTTAAGCTTATATGACGTGAAATGGTCTGGGATGCTCTAGTTGTGATCTTGTTGTGTCTCTCTGTTGCGCCATTCTGGTGACAGTGTAGCCGGGATTCTGAATGCGAAAGCCAGAAGTGCCCATCGGGGATGGGAAGTATGGGAAGGTGAAGGAGTCAAGCGTCCATGTTGTCTCCATCTCAGTGTGTCTCAAAATCAATGGAGGGCTGAGTATTGAGTATCCATTACAACTCCATTTCAGTGGGGAGACTCTTCACAGGATCATCGAGTTTGACTCTGTCTCACTATGTGTTTATGTGGAGACTGTTATACTTGGACGTGGGTCCCTTGGGTTTGCAGGCTCTGCACACTGGACAAAATCTTCTTCTGGTGGCCGGCTAGAGTCACTCCCATCTTAAACAATTCACTAGACAGAAAATGGAAATACAAGCAAACGAAAATGCCATGTTATTCCTGGAAAAAACAGCTTTACAGTAAACCTGAAATGCCAAGCAGCTGCAGACAATTTATGTCCGAGACACTTGCGCAAATCCTCATCTTTTAATTTCAAATGACAGTGAAGTGGAATGTAATAAGTCTCTTACTGACAGTTTTGACCTTTTGAGTGTTTCATTTAAGAGAGATGAGACGCCACATGTCTGTACCTGACACTGATGTAGAGGATAGAGTCCAAGCTGACATATCCAGAGCTGGAAAAGTTCTCCTTGTACTGGCCCATGTTGATGGCCTCCAACCAATCATCGACTGTGGTCACACTGAACTCTGGTGTGGACGGCTCCTCCCTGCTGAGATGTGAAACACTGTGACACCTCAGTGGGTTTTCAGCCTGTTGACTGATTTCTTACTAGTGTTTGTCTTTGGGAGGAATCATAAAATGGAAATTACAGTACACACAACGTTCTTGATTTTATGTTAATTTCTGCTTCTTAATCTACATTTAAACCGGATTACTTTAATTCTACACCATGAAAGCCTCAAAGACAACACTAATGTTAAACCTCCAAACTAGCAGTTAGTGGGCATGTATGACTCATGATTCATCATCTGCTCTCCCTCCTCAGGCCAAGTGCTGATGGTTCTACTTGAAGAAGCCTTTGACTTGTTTGTAGCTTTTTCTTGTTTTTATGAATTGTAGTTGTTTTTTAATTAGCAGAATCAAACCTGAAAAAGTCTATCAGGCAAATGTGATGCACTAACATGCCTGATTTTTTTTTCATCTGTACACTTCACAGTGTGACCCCTGTGCAAAACACTTCTTGTTTGTCATGTGGTTCATTAAGTCAACTGTCTGTGGTCTCTGCTGTAGTATTTGAGCTTCTGCTGTTTTTCAGTTGTGCTGTTTTTGTTTTTTGCCCTTGTTTAGGACGTCTGTAAAAAGGACTCAGACATCTGTCTTTGATTCTGAGGATCAACTAAGTGCCTGAGGTGTAAAATGTAAATGTAAAAATAATGATATTCTCTGAATGCGTGCTGTAACAACTGGGGATTCGGAGAGTCTAAATTGAGCAAGACACTATGGCTACTGTATACCACACTATAAGCCTATATCCTTTTATTTATGCTTATAAGAGCATTGATTTGTTTGGAAAAGATTAAAGAATTAAAATTTAAAAAATACATTTCCTACTGACAAATTGCAACAGCAGCAAAATCGTATATCTAATGTATTCAGGGCAGTTTTAATTCATACTTTTCTTCCACTCACCATGCCGAGCTGTTGGCCAGCTCTCTGAGACTGGCTGGGTTTCTGATGAGTTTGTCCAGGATTGTGACAATCTGTCCAAACTTTGGCCTGTCACTGCGCCCCTTCTCCCAACAATCCAGCATGAGCTGGTGCAACACCACAGGACAATCCATCGGAGCAGGAAGACGGTAACCCTCATCTATTGCTTTGATCACCTGTGCAGGGAGAGAAAGTGGATACGTAGATCTGCTGAAGATTGTGTGGTAAAAAAAGAATCTCTCATGTTGCAACCTCCACTGAGGTGTGACATTTGTGTGTGTGACTCACATCCTGGTTGGACATCTCCCAGTAGGGCCTCTCTCCGTAAGAAATCACCTCCCACATGACAATACCATAACTCCACACATCACTGGCTGACGTAAACTTCCTGTAGGCTATAGCCTCCGGAGCCGTCCACCTGATAGGGATCTTCCCTCCCTAGAAAAAGTTAAAGACAACCCGCACATTTATGCATATAGTGAACATGACACTCTGAACTTGTGTAGAACAGTGTGAGTGTTTATGCATTAGTTGTACTGTGTGACTTTCTAAGTGCTGAGTGGAAGTGAGAAAATAAAGCTCCTCTGTTACAACACCCCAAACAAACGGTTACTTTTCCTTTCTTCTGCCATCAGTTTTCTTTTTAACTCTCAAGTGGCCCCTGCTCCCGTTGTTGACACACAGATCAAACGGATTTCATATAGCCCCCTGAATGTATAGACACAATAGGCAGTCGGATGCCCCCGCCCCCCTTCCCTTCACTCTAACGCACACACACATATCACACCTCTATAGGCCCGCTTCAGCTCTTTAACATGCGGCAGCTGCCTCTGCACCACCTAGCACTCCCCATCTTTGCTTGGTGAAAGTCAAGTAAAAGACAAAGTTGCCAAGACGCTCAGTGCTGTACTTTTGTTTCCCCCACCCCCCTGTCCACCCCTACCCAACCGCTCTCATCCAATCCCCCCCCCCCCCATCTTTCATTTTTCTTCCCGTTTCCTCTCTGGATCTCAGTCTTCTCTCAGTGTCTACCCCCATCTCTGCCTCAGCCTGAGCGAAAACCCCCACCCCACCCCCCAATCACTGCCTGCAGTTTCCATCTAGGTCTACTGACATCAGTGGGAGTTTGTGTGTGATAGCAATGGAGCAGTCAGCGGCTGACACACTCCTCCTAGGGCAATGCTAATGCCATATTAAGAATAACATCCCCAACACTTCCTATGAATATGAATAATGCTATCTCCTCACGGACATTTCAGATGAGTTACTCCACAGTGGTTAGGCTCAGTGATGTTTGAATTTCTGTCGTGTCCCTGAGCTCTGTGTGAGGATGTCTATCACCAGAGACTGTTCTGCGTAGCTGCATAAACGTGAGACTGTTAGGAGGAATGGTTGATGTGCTCAACCTATCAGACTTAAGAAATACAATATCAATGCATTTTATTCGTTTAGTTGTTGTAAAACTTTCTTTTTTCTAATGTATTCAGGACTTCTAAGACATGTCATGCTTAGTTTGTCAAAGCATTGTCATCAGAAACAGAGGGTGAATTAAATGCATCTGAATGCTTTTGTTTTCGATGGCGGCAGATTGTGAGAGTTTGTCTTACCCTTGTAGTGTAGGCGGCCTCAGGGTCGTCCTCCAGAACTCGGCTCAGGCCAAAGTCAGACACCTTACACACCAGGTTGCTGTTGACCAGGATGTTTCGAGCTGCCAGGTCTCTGTGAACGTAGCTCATGTCTGACAGGTATTTCATACCCGAGGCGATGCCGCGCAGCATGCCAACCAGCTGGATCACGGTGAACTGACCGTCATGTTTCTGGAGTGACAGACGGGGATAAAAGGAGCTCATACACATACCATAGTGCTACTGTTGATGTCAAGCTGCAACACGGTGGCACATTTACAACAGCCTGGGCTGTAATTGAAGGTTTAAGCCTGCAGTCGTGCTGTAATGACAGCATTCCACACTTTCCAAGTGTCCCTGAGTAAGATTTCTAATCTTTTCTAGCTCCTGCTAACCCTGTGCTTTGACCTTCCTCTGGAGAGTAGCAACTGAAAGATGAATTTCTTATTCCCGGGATCAATGGAGGATCACAATCCAACAAAAAAAGAACTCTTAGAGGATTGAATCTGACAGAGCAGACAAAACTTTCCTCTTTAACACTGACCATGTGCCCACGCAGAGCTCACTGGTTTTCAAATTTGAGCTGTCTTTGGCAGGGAGCGCTGCCTGTTGATCGATGACAGTCCAGCTCACCTTCCTCTGCCAATTATTTCTGCCCTGGGCCAATGGTCCCCGTTAAAGAGCCATTCATGTTATCAGTCACCCTGTCTCTCTTTTAAATCATCTCTCCTTCCTCTGTCTGTTCGTACTCTCTATCCATCTCTGTCTCTCCTCAGTCTCTGTCTCACAGAGAGAGAGAGAACTCTCTAATACTTTGATTCAGTCTCCACCTATCTATCTTCCTTCATCTTTCTGCATCTGTGCACCCCCCTCCTTTCCTGTATCTCTTTTTCTGTCTCTCTCCCTCGGCAGCTGTGGAGTAAGTTAATTAGCCGGTGGTTTTGCGAGATGTTGATTGATTGGACTGTCTAACAAACCTACAGACTTCCTCTATCAATCTGCCCACCACACTGCATTGCCAGGAAGGAGGATGAAGGGTAGGCAGGGCAGGGATAACAGAGAGGAGACAAATGTAGGGCAGAGAGGCTAGATGAGAAATTTGAATTTTGTTTTTGCTCAATTTTGGAACGCCACCTTCATTTTTATTACAGAAAGAAAACTGCCCCTCAGGGAAAAATATACAAATCACAACTTATTCCATGATTACAGCGAGAAACTGCAGACACCCTCCAGATCTTCACTACAACACACTGCAACATGATACACACATTTTTAGTTTGCATGTTTCAGAACATTGTTGTTGAGCCGTTTTGTATCTGTCGCTTCACTTTGCTTCGGTGCCGCAGAAGGGCTTGGTGTCCATTTAGCAGTGGGCCTATCATCACAGCCTTAATGGCTCTGGAGCTCTGCAATGATTTTACTGGCTGACAAACAACTCTGAATATGAATCAGGGGGATGTGGAACACCAAGGCTGCACCGTGCGGTTCATTTGGGTCTGTGCATTGCCCATTATGAGCCTTCTTTGTTAAGCTAATCCTGTGGCTGTGGGCATGACTGCTAAAACATCAAATTTTACAACACTATATCCTTGTTTTTTGAATCTGTCACTACACTAAGAACCAATCCTCTCTGTTCCTCTGGTTTATAATTAAAACTGGAAACACTCCAAACCACCTGTCAGTTTTGATGAAAGGCGTAGTTTATTAATTTAATATGTCTGCAGGTTTGCGCGAAGATAGCTAGGTGGCATAAGGACTTAAAAACATCAGTTCGTGTAATTAATTGCCATTACCTAAATTGCATTTATGATGATGTATTAAATGGCTCGCTCTTTTCTTTTCATTATGTCAGCTTGAATGAAAGTGTAGCACCTTTGAAGCTGGATTTTGAGGGCGTTTGGCATTAATTCTCAACTAAATTACATAATTGCAAAGAATTTTGTAAATGCTCCACATCCTCAGGCAGTGATGTGCTTGGTAAGAAGATTAGATGCCTTTGAAAGTAGTTCTGCTGTCGATATTCCAATTTATTGACAGAGGAAAATGTTGCACACAAAGTAAAGGAGCATTCGTCAGCAGTCTCCTGCAGTCCTGTGGAATTAATGCTCAGTGCATTTATTATATACTCTTCAAAAGTACCATGTGCAATTTAGTGTAGCTTATAATGATGGTGTGTTTCATGTACTTTTTTTAATGCTCCTGTCAGCTCAGAACATCAGCTAGTAAGAGACTCTGATTTACTCCACATTTTACCACAAACATCTTCTTCTTTCACTGTAAAAATGTTACAGTTATGGACAGAAGTGAACAGCTCTGAGAGATTAAATACAATGCAAGTATATACTCTTTCAAAGATTTGGAGTAATAGCCTGGACAATTTCAGACTCTTTACACATGGATATATATTTTCATAGCTGCTTTTTTTCTTATTTGCTTTAAGTGTTTAGTTTATTTAAAGTAATGTTTTTGTTGAGAGTCTATTAGATTATTTTATTTCTTTTTTCTGATCACATTTTTTCCTCATTAACTGTGTCCTACTTTTGTGAAAAAAGAGATAAAAATTTCAAGTAATAAGAAAAAAAAAGACTCTTTACACATGGGACATATTTCTCTGTTAGGCCTTTGTAAAAAAAGATAAGGCGCCGGCCTTCGATGAAGTTCTGTTTTCCTTTCAGCCAAACCCCAGCTCACCTTGAGGAAAGTGTCCAGAGATCCATTTTCCATGAACTCCGTTATGATCATCACTGGCTTACCTACAAAAGCACGACATAAGGCAGCTGTTAGCTGGGCAGAATTACAAGCAAAAAATACACAAAACTATAAAGAGACACGAAAAGGGGAGAAGCGGTGTCCACAGCTGTGACCAGCCGCTCTCTCTGTCTCCTTGCCTCTCTCTAGGGGATAACATGGCATGTCGTCATCAGTCACACTGACAGCTTCTAATCAGCCCTCTCCATAAACGCCAGGAGATAATTAGAATAGACCAATCCACCAGAATATTTGTGTGTGTGTGTGTGTGTGTAAGGGGGCCTCCTGAGATCTCATGAATACTAATCAGCCTCAAGGGAAAGGGGCTGCGGTTGGATCGCTGTGCACCTGCACCTGCATGAATGTGTGTTTGTGTGCAAGAGTGAGTGAGGAAGGGAAAGGTTGACTGACAGGTCCTGTGCACTATGATCCCGTGCATGGCATCTGGTGGGGCTTACAAATGATTTACAAAGTACCTGAAATCACATGCATACACACACACACACACATACACACACAAATCTATAAAAAAAAAACAGCAGTTGTCCCTGTTTTACAGGCCTCTCCCCTGGTAACCCCCCTCCTGCAGTCAGGCTTTCCCAATCACATACAAACACGCTACGTCACGTTACAAATGATGGCGCCAGTGTGTGTGTTTGTCCCTTTGTGTGTGAATGGCTTGTAAACATAGACTATGTCAACCGTGATGCATAGTTCACATTTCCCAAATCAGACCTCTGCGGTGCAGGAAGAAACACCTCTGGGAGAGATAAAGACGGAGGGAGGCGGAAAGAGAAAAAAGAAGTCTAGATGGTGAGTCTTCTTGTAAAATATGAGATGAGGAGCTGGGACTTGTTTTTCAATAATAATATACATCAAAACTTTGGTAAGACTGGTCATGTCTCTTACGTTTACTGTCTTTCTTTTGAGACTGAAATTGAAACAAAAATAGATGAGGTTCATGAAGGAAAAGCAGGAAGAAATAATTAGTTTATGAGCGTATGTTACAATTACAACCCCGCCACTGGTGGATGAGAGGAGATGAATAAAAGGGATGCGGGTGGAAGAAGAAGAGGAAATGACAGAGAAAAAAAGAAGGTTCAGGAAAAAGGGAAATGTAAGGAGACAAGGAGATGAAAGAAAAGACAGGAGAGGAGGTAGATAGGAGGGTCAAACGCATGTCATGAAAAGGCAGGAACAACACCACCGAGGCCTACAGTAAGATTGTAGGTAAAGACAGCAATACATCACCTTAAATGAATTCCCTATCTCACGCCAGCAAACACAAACACACAAACACCTGCACACACACACACACACAGCGGTACAAACAGAGTCGCCTGGTCTCTGGTGGTGGTGTCTTCTTTGACAGTAACATTAGTCTCAGGGATAAAAGTGAAAGAGAATTGGATTTTCTTCTGCTGGGGGTGAGGACTGCTGGTCACATTTATCTCCACACGGGGCCTGTGCTATGTGTGGTGCACCGTGTGTGTGTGTGTGTGTGTGTGTGTGTGGGACAGGAGCTGGTCTCAGGTCACTGAAAGCAAGGAGGGATGGCACAGTGATACCTAGCTGGTTCCAGATCAGAGGTGCAGGACATTTCTTTTACTTGTGTGCACATTAAAGAGTCAGTGAGACTGGAAATCATCATCACTTTTTTGTTTTTCTAAGCGCGTGTGTGAGTGAGAGCTTTGTACTTAGCTATGTTTCTGATTATTGACCCTGTAAATGTGAATACATGTATGTTATGTTGTGCATGTGAATGTCAGATTCCACGAAGTAGACAACCATGAAAGTGAAAGAGCCGTAAAAAGCTACCCTGACAACTGATTATGTGTTTGTAAATGTTCTGCGTTAGTGTGTGAGAGCAGCGTGCTGAATGAGAACACTGCCTTCAGCTTGGAGGTGTTAGACTGTCAAGAGAGGAGCACAATGAAACACATTCATCCTGTTGTCTGGGCTTAAAGGAAGACATGAGCTGGGCCAGGACTCAAACACACACACACACTGTTATCCTCAGCCATTATCTGGCACGCAGAATTATTCCCACAACTCCCAAAGATAACAGAGGTTACTGATAAAAGCGACCACACGCACCGCCATGCCGTATATTAGCTAGTTTTATCTCTTTTTGTCTAGCGCCGGTGCAAATACACCCACTCAGAAGCACTCAAGACACAATGAATCCCTTTCACTTCCAGCAACTTCATCACATGCCCTTCACACTCCAAGCACACAAACGCTGACAGGACGGCGCCTCTCCAGCGCGTCGCGCAGCTTCCCTCCGCCAAACACGCAGGAGCACCCTTCACTTTCCTCCTGAAAGCACCTAATTAACTAATCACATTCACATTCATTTGAATTTGTTGCCTTTCATCCCTTTCAGGAATAACACGGCCGTTTGTGGCACTAAAACACATCCAACAGTGTTTGTGTGAGTGTGTGTGTGTGTGTGTGTACATAGGGTTATGATGTTGTACCAGGTGGAGTTTTTATGGAACGGAACCGAGAGGAGCTTGAGTTTTTTTTTTCAGTGCCATACTCAACAAGAGGAAAGATGTGTTCATGAAGGCTGGGTGTGTGTGTGTGTGTGTGTGTGTGTGTGTGTGTGTGAATTCCTGTGTGTTAAAAAGTCTTAAAAAGTCTTTGGGCTC
>JBBBVT010000008.1:10084762-10104500 GCA_037177035.1 Craterocephalus eyresii
ATCCTAAAATGGTTTTTTGAACCAGGCTGTAAACATGTTTAAACATGCTGTAAAGTTGGCCTTTTTAACATGGGGCCTAATGGGAAATTGCTCTGTTTTGCAGCCAGCCCCTAGTGGATGAAGAGGGAACTGCAATTTTTTGCACTTCCGCATGTGTATCACTTTTCTAGCGTAGGGTTGCCCCTTGGCGCACACACACACAAACACACGCACACACACACACACACAAACACACACACTTTGACAGATGTACAGATGAGGTTTAATAGAAAGCAATAATCAACGTTGCTTTCTCCCGAGTGTCCACACCTTTCAGTGTAAGAGAAATAAGCACACAGAGAGAGAGACCTGAAATTGATGGCGGTGCATCGACCCTTCTGTAAAACCTTGTTAACACCTCCCAAGCCTGTGAAACCTGATTAGTGTGTGTGTGTGTCATCATGTGCATTCACAACACAAAATGTTTAACAGGTTGTTTTACTTCCTAGATGCACAACCCCATGATTCCCATCTGATTAAAAACATGTTTATGTGTTTTTGTTCATGAGTGTCATGAGTGTGTGTGTGTCTGTGTGTGTGTGTGTGTGCATCTCCAACACAAAGGGGAGATTCTGCTGATTACATCCCCCCCTAGTCAATAGTGAATAGAGCACTCAGCCTGATAAGCAATCACCTGAGTCGATACTAATGTTTTTAGCTTGTGGACATAACTATGAGCATGTTTGCATGCATGTGGAGGTGTGTGTATGTGTGTGTATGTGTGTGTATGGGGGTGTGTACTGTAGCTCTTAAAATGGGGCTCGTCTAGTTGAAACTCATGGCGGACCAACATTTGGTTACATGTATGGTAAATCGCAGATGCTTTTCATCCCCCTATTTCCTCTTCTCCAAAAAGCCTTCACCTAACTCCCATCCTTTCATCTTTTCCCCTCTCACGAGTCGCTGCTCTTTTATTTTCCTCTCTGCTTCTCATCTCCGTCTCCTCTTTGGCCTTCGTTGAGACAGAGCATTAACGGCCGTCTAACCTTCAAAGGGAGTGACCATAGAGGCTCCACGCTCTACACATTCAGAGTAGCACAACCTTTAGTCAGACTTATGCAGCCGTGTAAATGTCAGAGATGGGCAGCCGGCTTTTTCACACCCGCAAATAGAGAGAGAGAAAGAGAGAGAAAGAGAGAGATCCTTTTTGTTTGTGACTCTATAATGTGCAACGATGGAGAAAGCAGAAGTAATAACGTATAAGCATTTTTTTATGACATAACTAGAAATAAATCCTCTAATTCACCAAGTTTCAAGGGTTCTCATACTGTACTGCTCCCCTCTTTCAAGGATGATAGAGATGATGACATCATCACTGATGATCTTTTCTCTCATGGTCAGGGATAATTAACTACTTAAGTTGAAAATCTTTAAAAACTAATAATAAGTATGATTTTCATGCTAAAATATTTCATATCCGTAATGAAAAGAAAAGATCTCCTAACCTCAAGGTCTCTTTGAATACTTTTGGAGAAATAGAGGGAATACCTGTGAGATTTATAGAGATGTTTACGTGTTACTGGAAAAGAATAAATGAAGATGGCATATAGCACAAATGAAAAAAGTTGCAGGTTTGTTAAAAAGAAACAAAAAAATAAATCAAAAACAACAAACAAACAACAAAAAAAGGGAAACATCTTCAAGACTGAACTCAACATCCGACTGTAAGGTCGTTTTTATATTTAGACATAAAGAACTTTGTTCTTTTAATGGTTACTTCGTGTTGACCCTACCTCCCGCTGACAACAAAGCAGGTCACCAGGAAGATGAGGAGAACGATTCCGCCTGCGATAGATACGGCCAGAATGGTGGACTGGTTGGGATCCCCTATGGCCAAAACATCTGCAAAGAAGAAACAGTGGACATATTCATTTAATAAAGCAAAGATAAATGAGGATGGAATAAAGTCAAGGATGTTTTCTACTGGGAGGAGGTGATGGGAGAAAAGACTAAGGCTGGCTTTGAGACAGCAAGCAAGTTAGACGGCAAACATGACAGAGGAAAGATGGAGAAAGCATGAAATATGATCGCAATAGAGAGGAGATAAAAGACAGGCTGAAGGAGGGGAAAAAGAGAGAGCAGCAAACCACCACAAGAGAGAAAAGGAGGTGGATGGAATAGTAAGTAAGGCCCCTTGATGAAAAGCGCTCTCCCTCTCTGCATGGCCTATGAGGCTATGAGAGTGGACGTGAAAGCCGTTCCCATTTGGCTGCGCTGTCCAAATGGATATGTTAACATTGCACATAACAAGGCTACTGCCGAGAACTTTCTGCAAAGATGCATCGATTTTTACGCCAAACCAATCCAGCCATTACTCACAACAAATACTCCATTTATCTGGCTTAGCTAAGCATGAGTGGGTGCGTGTGTCTGTGTGTGCACTGTATATGAATATGTATGTGTGTGTTGGAGAGGCAAATTAATACCCCCAGGCAGGCACAGACTGGCATTGATCTCCTATTAAAGTTGGTGGCACACACATAATCACATTTAACGATCGACACCATTGATCTGATTAGAAAGCCTTGATGTGATTGTTCCAACATCGGCTGCACTGTTTTACAGTGTTTCCCTTTAATCTGGACCCGTTGTCTGAAGTCACAGCAGTGGGTTTAAATACATGAAATACTAACTCTGCCAGTATCCTGACATATGAAATTAATCAGTTTTGATGTTACGCAGGACCAAAAAGCCGGCTTTGAGTTACTTTTATGGACTTCTGAATGATTTATAGGCCAATATGTGCCTTTTTGTGTGCTGCACGATCAACCTATAACGTATAAATATACATTTACCGATTCATTCCGCTCTGCCCCGCCTGTCTGGGAATCAATGATCACTTTGACGAGCACATTAAGGGGCTTCTAAAGCAGAAAATCCTCGCGCACACAATGAAAAGATAAAGAAAGTGGATGAAAGCAAACAAAGGAGAAATGGACGCGCAGCGGAGAGTTCGACAGCATTATCTACGAGATTCAACATGAGGTGTGTGTGTGTTTCTGTGTGTGTGCATCAGGCCTCAGTAGCTTAGATTTCTTTCCTGCTTTTATCTGAATTTAAATGCGAAGCTGAAATGATCGCATAGAAAGGCTAAAGGAAGCCCACCGACCTGTATTCAGAATGTGACTGGTTCTGGTGTAAAAATCTTCCACCTATTGGTTTTCGCTCCACTGGTCTGTGTGAATTAAGATCTCCAATCCTGGGATGACTTTTTTTTCTTGTCAAACTGAGTTGTCTTCCTTTTACTTGATAAGTATGCCAGGATACTTTGAAGCCACTGGTTCAGATACATTGACGACAACCTGTGAAGGCTGCCTGGGTGTTTCTATCTGACAGCACAACTGAGGAAGACGTTAGGAGGAAAGTGAGCTATTTCACAACCATCCTCAGGATTGATTTAAACTGTGGGAGGGATGAATCAGTTTCTTAACACACTTGATAGAAGATGGCAGCACATTTTGCTGAGCTGTTAATCTTTGTCAAACTTCTTGGCCTGCGTTATTAGTTTGGGTATATAGAGGGATGCTTTTGAAGTGCAGAATGAATCAACTCTTAACCACAGCCAGGGCCTGTTTTTCCATTTTCAGGCTACAAACCACAGGGATATTTAAAATAGAGGAATACAGTTGAAAAAACAAACAAACAGCTGTTTGTTTGTTTAGCAGGAAACAACAAGGGGAAATTTCAAATCCTTATTCATTACCAGCAAATGAATATTTCATTCCTCTTCACTTTACCTTCATGACTTGTTTCCAGTTCAATCTCTCCTCCGTAGCTGCCGTAGCCCCCGTCGGTCCGAGCTCTAACCCTGAACACGTAAGTGGTCCCTGGCTTCAGCCCGTCCACTGTCATCATGTTGGAGCGAGTCTTCAAAACCGTGTAGTTCTGCTCCCGCTGGTTCTGAAGCGAAGGAAAGAAAATTAAATATTAAGTAAAAAGAATTAACTGTCAGAAAAGTAAAAAAAAAAAAAACTAGACGGAAACTTTAAAAATTTTTTATGTAGAGCGATGAGCCGTGGAATTGAGACAGACAGAGAAAATACGAAAAGCTGAAAATAATAAAAAACCTCAAAGTGTTGAATTTAAATGTCTCTAGGGGCAAAAAAAAAAACCCTCACAAAGTTTTCATTTGTTCACCGCTGGACCATTCGCCCGCATTTGTACATGAGCATCTGTCAAGTCCCAGATTTTATCCTCTGTACACTCTGAGCCAATATGTGGTTATTGTCCCGCTCCACTTCATTCTTCGACTACCTTGTGAGTGTGCGCTCATGCTTGGTTGTGTGTGTGAGTGAGTGTGTGCGTGTGGGAGGATGAATACAGAATAAGTGTGTCTGTCAGTAAGCTCATTCCCTGCAGAGAGGTTGATACTCAACCTAATGGAAGACACTGCAGAACACGGATTAATGCTATTTTACTGTTAACACATGCCAATACACACATACACACGGACACATACGCGCACCCGCAGTCTTAATTTCATCACCTTGGCTGTGTTTTACACGGTTTGTTCAACAGATGTGTGGTTAATTAGCTTGATGTGAGCGGCAGAGGAGACGTGAAGGATAAGGAGGTGGAAACAGAGATAGAGAAATGTTTGTGATGAACAAGTCATTAGAGACATGCCCCCAGGCTAAACCCATATCTAGCCAGCATGGAGATGAAGCACGAGAGAAAAAAGAGGGAACGTGTTGCATTTAAAGTGTTAAAGAGGCTCTCCAGTGATTCTGTGTTGCGTTAAAGGAGAAGTTATTTATAAAGATGTTTTGGGAGAAACATTCATTCTCAGGACAAGAGCAGAATAAGAAGATTTATGCCAGTGTGATCCATTTCTGTTAAATATGATGCTACTGCACAAATTCTAATATATCAAAATCACCTTACCAGCACAGAATGAGATAAATTGTGGCATCTTAAGTGTTTTTATATGATGGGTTCGATGTTTGTACAGTTATTTTAATGCTGACCATTCTCTAATACATCCTGCATTTGTAAAACATAAATTCATCATGATTCAGATAGAACTGACAGGGTCAGGTGGGTGGTGCCTAATTGAGCTAGGGTGGGATTTTTGGGACGGAGCAGTCGAAGAACAAAGTGGAAGCCACGGCTGAAGTGCGCTGGATTGTAATACAACTGAAAAGGGCTAAATCATGGCTCCGTTGTCTGAATATCACTTGTTTTCTTTCCACATACCTTAATGGTGTTACTAGTTAGATCCACTTATACTGATTCGTTTTATGGTACCTGTGGAAACCATTCCACAGTTTCAACAGATTTGCCTCTCTAGTGTAACTTTCTTGTTAAGACCTACAGTGGTCACTTCTGGTTTCCAAAAGGACCAAAATGAACACCAAACTGAGGTGTCCTGTGCATGACAGAAATTTTGCACGCTCAACTCTCCAGATTTCTCAGTCAGTGTTCAGGTCATTTTTTGGCATTTGAGTCAAGCAAATCATTTTTTTGAATGTCAACAAAACCTGGAAAAATAAGTCATCAACTAGCCCACATGTGCCGTATATTCCAGCGTCGATGCTGAGAAATAAAATAGAAAAAGTGATATAATTTCTGTTGAAAGTGAAATGAAACTAACCGGGCCTTACCGTACTCCTGTTTGCCTCAGCAATGTGAACATTTACATGCTGTGGTTCCCCCATATTTGTGTTTTCTAAATTAAATCCACAAATTAACTGTAATAAGTTATATAAAATGTAATTTCTCATGTTGTGTTGAGCTTGCATGGTATCCATGGAACCCACATTGCAACTACGATGCTTTCATTCAAGCTCACCTTCTCCTACATTGAGGCTGCACAATCTTAAATAAAAAATCTAACAGATGAAAAAAGAACAAGACTTTACTCCCAGTCATGACAAAACTAGCCAATGAAGAGTGATTTATAGCGAGCAGGGGGAGACACAGATAGTTCTGCATGAGAAAATGACCTTCAACTACTACTTATTTAATTTATTACACATTCACTTACACACTTTATTTTCTTAATCACAAGGTTCAGACCTCCTCCAATTCAACATGAAGTTCATTTTGAAAAGAATATGGTCCCATTAAGAGTAAAACAGACAGTATGCTGGGTATGCCCTTGGGTTGGGCTAACGTGACAGAAAAGATTTTACTGTATGGTCTGCTCTGAGCTTCAGCAAAGCAGGCATTTAACGGGTAACGTGGAGAGCCACCTGAGCCAAGGACAAGGGTCTGGCTTCTTAGTCAAGAACTCAAAACACAGAGATTGTGTACGGCAGAACACTATACTTAATGTTTCAGAGTGCTAGATACACCAAAGCATTCATTTTTGGTGTCAGTCTTCTACATAAGTTATGGTCTGTAGGATGAGCACTCAGCATGATGTTACACATCAGAGTCTCTCAAAAAGGACTCATTGACAACCTTTTGTGTTTCCAATCTATGGCTTCTGTTTATACAACTTAAAGGATGGAAATTCAATCAAATCATTTTATTTGTCCCCAAGGGGCAATTCGGGGCGATGTACAAATAAAAGCAAATGACATAAAATAAAATGTGTAGCATCTGAAAATCTTGTTTGTGTTCATCTCTCTCACCTTCTCGTAATAGATGACCTCGTACTCCACTATTGCTCCATTGGGCCTCTCTGGACCCTGCCAGGCTAAAGTCACACTGTCCTTGCTCCTCCTCTCCTTCAGCACTACACTCACTGAAAAACAAGAGATTCAGACATGAGCAACAAAGAGAAGGTAAAGAATATGAGAAGAGCCTAAAACTGGACAGAACATTGTCAGATGAACTGATTTAATATGTAGATTTTGCATCAGGTATGTCTTGTTATTTTATAAATGAAACAGTGTTAAGGGCATTATATGCATTACTTGTCTTCACAGTGTGTGACACGTGTGTGTAGTGTGTGATCCGCCTTCGTCATCAACGTTGAAACCAAAACCTGTGACTTCCTGCAGAGCAACCCCTCACTGGGACACATGCTTGTTGTGGGCTGACAGCGTGTGTTTGTATGTGCAAGAATAGATTTGTGTCAGTATGCGAGTCTCTATATGTGTGTGTGAGTGTGTGTTTAACACAGACTATACTGTATTTGTGAGAAGCATGTGCAAATCTTAATGAGGTTAACAACCTCCTACACCCCTTTCACTTTTCCCCCGCCAGTTATAACACATATCCGTAGTACGAGGCCTGTTAGTCATCACCACCCTGTCACACACACCTCGCTCACACAAATTTCCCACAGTCCCACGCTGTGACAGAGATACATATGATTAAAGATGTGCAAGCAGAGGTATAATTTTTTGCGATCAATGTTATACTTCACAGCCAATCTAAATTCCTCATGTAAAACTTTAGCTAAGCTGCTTTCAATCGGTTTCGGAAAAAAGGCCTTTTTTTTTTTAATACTGAATAAAATTCTCGTTGGTGCTGATAAGTGTTTTTTCCCAAGAGGATTTTATCGTCCGCTTGTAAAAGGGAATATACCTGAAATTCTGCAGGATTCTGTATTTAAAAGTTGTTAGTACGATTCAAACTCTGAGATATTCAGCCACATGAAGAACATCCCAGTGACGGAGCAGTCTGTGTAAAAAAATCATTGCCTTTTGACATTTATCTTCAAATTTTGCAATTAGAGTGGCATAACCCTGGGATATGTCTACATTCTCACCTGTCTGCGATGTTGTGACATTTATAACTACTGTTCCAGTTGGTGTTGGACTTAAGTTTGACACTCCATTTTGGCTCTCAATGGTGAAGCTGTAGTTGGAGTCCGGCTGCAAGTCCGTGATCAACACCGTGGCAGATGAGAGGCCGAGCTGTCGTGGAACAAAATGGACACTGCTGCCGCAGGGTGTGCACTTCTTGCCATCACCGGAGCACTTCCTGCAGTGGACCCTGTAGGTGATGTCGCCTCTGCCCCCCGTGTCTCTAGGCGGCGACCACTCCAAGGTGACGCAGGTCTCATTCACTGTAGAAATGGGGTTCTCTGGAGCAGATGGAGGACCTGATGGAAGATGATAGGACAGATTTGCATTTGCACTTTTTTGGAAGATTAAAACAAAATAGCTTTCCTGGAATTGTTCTCGTTTGGTTGAACATAAGAAAATAGTCTTATTTTCCTAAAAAATGGCTGGAATGAATCTCAGATGTTTTTTGGGGGTGGAAAACTTATGCAATCGTCTCTCCTCTGTCCTTGAAGCTTGTTAAACATACTCATAAGAACATTCAGGCATTCCCTTAGCAACATATAAAAGACAGTTTGAAATCAATGCAGTAGGATAAGAAGCAAAGATGTTTTATAATTCATATCATTTTTGTCCTAAAATGGAACCTATTTTTACCCAGAATGTAGATGCAGCCGCAACATTTCTAACAATGGTTAGAATTACTAGCAGCATGTAATATGACCTTTGCAGTCAGTGGGCTGCATCACAGCGGCATGGTGAGCTTACATCATTTAAACAACAGTATTAAGAAACATTTTGCGGGAAAAAAATCTCAACTGTAATAAAAAAACATAAATTAGGGCTAAAAGTGGCCTCCACCTGTTGAGAAACATTCTATAACTAACCAGTCTGCTGTCCACTAATGAGTCACGCACATTTTTACAGTGTGTATTGTCTTCATGTTCATTACTGAATTAATTGCAGTTTCTATTAAGGAAATAATTAACACTGATTGAATTAGAAATGAATTAACTGACCCCATCCAGGGAGTGGACACTTAGCGCTCAGTTAATCTGTAGCTTTGGAGGAAATGAAGATTAAGAGTTTGCCTGATTGTAAATTTTACTGAGAGTCATTCACCACATCTTCTATCATTGGAAGTCATCAAATACTTTGTGCTGCGCTGCAGAAAATAAATACAGACTTGAATTTAAACAATAGATGGTTCCCTGAGAAATTATTTCCATCAGTCAGGTCCATTTTATGAATTAGGGTGGTTTATTCAGTATTTCCCTTCAGCTGCCTTACACTTTGGGAAAGAAACGATCATGATTTTGGTGCCTAGTCATGATGCACAAGTACATGCATGTGGAATAATGACACCAAAGGGACATGCAGGGATTTGAAAAGCAATGAAAAGGTGTTTGAATCAAACATGCAGGTTGGAAATGATAATATGTTATTGGAGCAAATACTAAGACAGGAGTCTAAGACAGGAGTTTGTGAAAAGTACTATTGTATGAAAAAAATCATGTGTGTATATCTACTAAGCCGGGAGTCCTTTTAAGTTTTTGTTACAGCAAAAAAAATAAAAAAAACAATACGGTAAGTACTCCTATTTTATTGGCTAAGACGGTGGCAGAGCCCTTCTGCAGAAACACAAATGTCATGTTACTCTATAATTTACTTTTCTTTTTTCCTTCTCAAAACTCAAAACTCTCCTGAATGTCTCCAATTCTTTCATTTCGTCTCTATATTTTTGGAGGTTTTATTGGCTGAAGCTGAGGATGTTTTTCAAAGGCGAATTTTATAGAAAATGGAAGAAAAATTCCAACACAATGCCTTTCATGTTGCATGGGAACTACTGATGCAGAAATCACTGATTACACTTCCTCACAGCACAGCATGGTGCAGATATCTCAACCATATGGAAATTTCTGGAGTGGATGACCATTCCACTTGACATCTCATCAGGTCCTGAATGAGCAGTGAGCCCCAGGGGGCCACCAGCAAAGGCTGGGACTTTCCTGATTAGTCCTCCCAGTAGCAAGCCTCTCTGTGGAACGGGAGGGGTGGGGGAGAACTGAGGGTGGGGACGCAGGGCATGCTGGGTATAATTGAAGCTGTCGGTCATAAATCTGCCAAAAGGGGGTGTTTCTAATTTGCTTTCTTTCTCCCCCTCCCCCCTTACCTCTTTCTTTGGTAGCACTTAACCTTCCATCATCGCTGCAGCATCTGATCAGCCTTTTTATGACACTTAGATTATTTGAGTCTGATAAACTACTTTTTCCGCACTGCTCCGTTCCTGCCCGGGTTTTAAGTGTCATTCCTCGCGTCTACATGACTTATTCTTTCACCTTTTCTACTTATATTCAAATTTTTTCCTCTCGGTCCTCCAAGAGAACATGTGTGCGTACGCAAGTGTGTGTGTGTATGTCCATACATGTTTGAACAAACCATTACTCATTTCCAGCTGATAACCCCTGTCACATCTCACCTGCTCCAACGATTAATGAGCGTAATCTACCATAACCTGATAATGGGTTTGAGTAAGCATGTGCACGCCCGTGTAGGTGTGTGTGTGTGTGTTCCTTCATATTTCTTTAGTTCTGTCTGTCTCTGCCATTCCCAACATGCTATTGTGCTTTCCAATCTCCACACCCTTCTTCTATCTAATCCATCTCTTTGTGTCCGTCTCATCCCCTCCATCTTCCCTGCTCATAGTTTATCTTCTCTCCAATCCCTGTTCATGGGGATGAGGTCCAATCCCCTAGCCATGTGAGAGTGTGTGTGTGTGAGAGAGACAGAGAGAGAGAAAGACAGAGAGGCAGGCAAAGAATTACAAATATCATCAGCTTTCTGCCAGAGTATCAACCATATCAGTGTCTCATCTGAGATATTCACCGACTGTAGCCACATAGTAATGGCTGCATGTGTGTGTGCTGCGTAAGAGAACCGTAGCAGAGGAAGAGGAAGGCTCACAGAGGTGAATTCATATAGAAAAACGAATAATGGGAAAGCAGAAATGCACAAATGTTAAAGGAACATGTCATAAACCGTCTAACTGAAATTTAATCTAATCGTTTGATAACATAAAGTTAAAAAAGAGGCAGAAATTACAGCAAAGCCTTTGATGGTGAGGCTGGTTTTTGTATCGCTTACGTGTGCAGGCCATTGAGCGTGGGTCAGTCTCAGCGCGGTAGAAACCTTTCTCACAGATGCACTCGACGGCTTGTTCCTGTGGGGACGAGCTGTGAAGAGGACATTTGGTGCAGTAGGCATCGGTGGCCGAAGCTTTGTAGGTTCCAGGTCTGCAAGCTAAAACAAAGACGGAAGAGTTATAAGCTGCTCCCACATAAAACCCCATTATACACACTCTGTTCATCATAACCATAAAGATAAGTCTTAAAAATGTTTGTGTCTTTCTGCCGTGACGGGTATTCATGTTTTGGAGCATTGAAACTCCAATGCCATCCATTTTCTCAACCGCTTAATCCAATTGGGTCACGGGTGTGCTGGAGCCTATCCCAGCTGTCAACGGGCGAGAGGCGGGGTACACCCTGGACAGGTCGCCAGTCTGTCGAAGTGAAACTCCAATGCTACCAGTTAAATAAGGGAGAACTTTATGTAATTGGCTTTATGAGTTTTTGTTTGTGGCCCTGTAAATGTTCTTTGTTGTGTTCTATGATGACCATGAAGAAGCTTATGAGGCAGAATTTATTTAACTCAGAGGCAAATTATAGTTTTTACTGCAAATATTTGATCAGTTTGTAGCTCTGCAAGAAAATCTCATTTACGAATGCTTTCAAAGGATAATTCTAGTTTATTGGTACTCATTTTGTAGACTTATCTATTATTTATCTTACTTATTATAACACCATTTTGTCCATTATGGTCCCTGAGCTCTTTTAACAAATTTAAGAATGTTTTAAAAGAAGTTAAGGAGCGAAAGATTTGACAAATCAGATGAAAGCAGGCCTTAAAAAAACTCAGTTTTGCCCTAAAAAAACCTTCTTGTTTGTATTTTGACTTGTTTGTAGTTTGTCATATTCAGTGTAGTTGTTCACATGAAAACATGTTTCTACCTTTAAATCATATCTGAACAAAAACAGGATCTAAAATATTCCCATCTGGCACACACCCGCTTCATGATTAAATCGAGGTGCCAAAATGACTTTGGCTAAAAAAAAAAAAAATCCAAAAGCTTTGTTTAAAAGACAGAAAAGTTTATGACCAAACATGAGAATGTGCTGAGGTGAGAATAAGGCCTACCTCTTTTTGCTTCACATTCATTAAGCTTGAATGCATTATTGGTTTGTGAAAATGTACAGTGCTGACCATTTAGTCTACAGACAGGGCTGTTAGAATATTACAGTGTTATCATTACTGATAGCAGTAAAGATTCATGTCACACAGACACACACACAAAGAACAAGGCTGAATTTGCATAAATTCTAATATCATTTTAGTTTGTATTAAAGTCCAGATGCAGCACAACAAGAAGATGTAGGAAAAGGAAGGAAAAAATAGCCTCAAAAGAGGAACTACAGACAATGAGATGTGTGGTGCCGCACCCATGGCAAAAAGCAGGAAAACAAAGTTTGATTTGATATATTGTGACACAGCGTCTACGTGAGATCTTTTTTACATCAGGCTAAAGGCTGGTAGAACCACGGGGTAGTACAGTACAATAACACAGCGCTACAGCACATCAGCTGCCATTTCTGTTATATAAGCATTAGATGTTCGAGCAACCAGGGAGAACAAAAATACACAGCTGCAGTCTCAGTAATAGTCACAATAACATAATATGAGTGCTGCCGTTTCTGGTACAGTGGTTGCATATTAGTCATTATGTGGAGTCATAAAACTGGGGAAGGGAAAACCATGATACCGCTCAATGGGAGCAGCCTGCTGAAATATACCGGGGACCTGAATGATTTCCCTTTTGCATCCTAGGAAGGAAGTTAGAATTTCTGACTTTCGCTTTGGTAATCTACATCTAGATTACATCTGAATTTATTTATACATTCATGGCCCTCGTATTCCCATCCAGCCAAGCCTTTTCTGCCACAGTAGTAAATAGTATTACAAATGTACAAAACCTTATGGAAGTAAAATGAGGGACTCTCAAATGCAATTTGATAGAAGGCCTGTGAGTGTGTGAGTGTGTGTGTGTGTGGATCAATGATGCGACAGATTCCTCCAGGTGCTGATTGCATGTTCGTGTGCCATGGCAGTGTTAAGTATGCAGCAGGTACAAGAATGTGTGTGTTCGTCTGCTGATTGCTTGTGCTACTGGTGAAGGTCATGGATTTAATCAAACTACACGTCACTTGTCCCAGAAAGGGGGTATATTATCACTCTAACACACACACATACACACACACACAATGCTGCTGTTCATCCACAGATAGCAGAATGGAAAAGTGGCCTAAAAGTAATGTGATTTCTCACTGTGGAAGTAAGTTCTTCCACCTGCTCGCCGTACTTGCTTGCATACAGACGGTATTTTT
Source organism: Craterocephalus eyresii (assembly GCA_037177035.1). NCBI lineage: Eukaryota > Metazoa > Chordata > Actinopteri > Atheriniformes > Atherinidae > Craterocephalus > Craterocephalus eyresii. The sequence continues at coordinate 10,097,979 of JBBBVT010000008.1, forward strand.
AGGCAAATCATTCATCATAGGGGCACAAAGTCCACTAGTCCAATCCCCAGCAGACCGGAGAGAAGGCTGGGAAAGGATATGGGTGTGTAGGTGAAAGGAAAAAGAAAGGATGGAGGAAGAAAAGGGAGTGATAATTCTCAGAGGATTTCTGCTCTATCCTCCCCCTGTCAGCCTGTACGGTATGGGGTGCCGGTATGTGTGTGTATGAGTGTGTGTGTGCATGTGTGTGTTCCTGTTGGCTGGGCCGTAGGAGCGGGGTGGAAAAGCAGCTTTTCTCTGGAGACGTTGCATCCGGAGAGCCCTGGCTGGCCGGCCAGAGAGGCACAAAGGGCCCCGGTGCCAGGCCTGGCATCCACACAACTGCCTGATCAAAAACTTTCTTCAAGAATGGTGGCTTGCATTGGCTAAAAGCAAAGTCCCTTTTTCCTAAACTGCTGTTTGCTGCTCTGCTTTTCCACCTCCAGCTCACTCCTCTTCCTGCTTCTCTTTTCTTTCCTCTCAGCTTCTCTCGCTCCTCTTGCCTCTTTTTGTTCTCAAGTTGCTTCTCCTGTCCGCCCCATGGGAAACAAGTTACTTGACTTGGTTCCCTTATGATTAATGATTTACCAGAGATATGAAAAAGGGACAAGAATGCTGAAGACGCACTCACATACACACAGAGGACACATGAGAGCAAAAGGTGAGACACAAAACCTGTGCTGTGGAACTTTAATTTCAGCTTCAGTGGAACTTAGAAATCTTGGGTTCAGTCTGCAGATCTGAACACGTGTTTCAAACGTGTAGAGTATGTATTTTTCTTACAGCAAAGATAACGAGTGGCCTCAGATCTGGTGTCTTATTTATTATTCATCTGGTCACCAGAGACAGTCCGTGTATTTATGCCAATCGATAGCTCTTAGATGTGATATAGTTCTGCTACTGAAGACACACCTTCAGGAAGTGATTGAGATGTGATTCTGTTGATTCTGTTTCTGTTATATTTTCTCTTCAACAGCCTGCAAACATTATAATATATATATTATATAATAAACATTTGACAATAGTTTTATATCCATCAAAAGGAAATGACATGATAATCAATCAATGATCCTTCAATTACTGAGCATTTTTCTCGGTCTCATTTCCCCACCTTGGTATAGGCACAATGTTAGCGTAAAATAACCCTATTCTTGTGGGGGTCAATCAAAATGGTCAACTACAGTAGGTCTTCTGGGGTAAAACGTGGTGGCTGCATGACTCCTCTCCTACCTGACACAAGAAATATCTGGGGTCCATGCATGGGAATTCAGATTGAATCGTTGTGTGTTGTTCCTCACAGGCATTTTTTCGGTTCTACTTTCTCAACACATCACCTTTTATATGCTAATGTTACATTCCAAGCATTAAGATTTGTTTTAAAAAAGAGGAATGAGATGTAAAGTAAACAAGAATATTTAGCTTAATCACTCGTTACTTGACAATAACCTGAGCAAATAAATAATGTTTTAAAAATCTTGTTTTTCCCCCAAATAATTAAGCAAAACTAAAAACTTTGTAACACTTTTTTTTTAGATCTTAGATGTGGGGCATGATCCTGCGCTGCTTTTATTTTAAAGGAGCAAAAAGAGAAAATTCATGATTTCTAAGTTGAAAGAATTAAAAATGTGCAATGTGAATCTCTAGATGTGTAATTCCATGTGGAACATATCATGACGTCACACACCGTCTCTGTGTTGATATCGAGCCTGTTGTTTACAAGGGTGGTCTCCTTCCAGGTGCATGTCCGTGCATATGAAGGTCCGCTTCCTACATGAACTGAGCGAAGGCCCTCCCTCCCTTCACGTGCAGCCAGCTGCACCGCGTTGAAGTGAAAGGCGGAAGTTGGAAACGTTTTTGAAAATGACCAGGAACACATTTCCCCACCCAAAGAGCCACATTCAACGGCAAAAAAACCGGGTAAAGCAAGGGAAAAAATGAGGATAAACAAAGCGAGCGCTGAGAGAACAAAAGACGTTAGGATTCGCTCAGGGCTCGCTTTCCTTCTCGTGGACCGGTAAGGAACCCTCATTATTTAGATCTAGAGTTACTGCAATGAAAGCTCCTTCAGACTTGCTCTGGGAAACGATTAAGTTGTTGCTCTTGCTATTTATACCGCTTGCATTCAGATATAGTCCTGCTCTTTTACCTCGGAGCGTAGCGGACAGCGAGGATAGGTAGAAGAAACTGTCAATCACGGCACACGTTTCTTTTGGTCTCAATCCCCGACAATCTAACTTGTTGCCCCTGTAAATAGCTTACAGTAAAAGTAGCACTGCTGAACTCTGGCAGATGTGTTTACTTCTGAAAGCTAGTTGAATCCTGCCTCTTCTCTGAGCTCCATCCAGCCAGTAACAGTCAGTCCGATGGTCCTCTCTAGTCTTATCTCTTGCTCTGTCACTTACTCTCTTCTTTTTCCACATTTCCTCTGATTATGTCCTCTTCGGTTTCTTTGCTGAACCCGCTATGCAGCCAAAATGACCAGTGTTTTAATATCCGGCTGCAGGTGTGTGACGTGGTTGCAAAAAGCAAAATGTTTCGTTTTTTCCTCCTTCAACAGGAAGCATGAAAATAATGTGATTTATTGGAACAGTGGTTCTTAACCTTTTCAGGAGCGAGACCCCCATGAGGAATGAATATATTACATTGCCTCTTTACACTTGTAGCCTTTACAGTTAATTTGAATTATACCGTTCAGGGGCCGTGCATAATATAACGGGTTAGACACTAATCCTGACTCTTACTGCAAGAGACTAAAACTTTATTTTCTTGTTAATGCTGTGCCCTATAACTCCTGCCATCACTAGTGACCCCTCCCATCAGTTCAAGTCACATTAGAAGAAAAAATTGTGCAAAAGCAGCTACATCATGGTAAGGCCATATTTGTTGCTGACTGTAATATTCCAGTACAATCCTTTAGATAAAAGACCACATATAGGTCAGGACGCAAGCGACAAACATGCTAAACCACAAAGCTTTTACCTTAAATCAGCTTATATTTGCAAACTCCCAGAACAAAGCACTCTCCTCTACTTCCCTTTCAATGTTATGACCAGTTACAGTGCTAATTGTTGTGTTGTGTCGCTTTCTGTCACACATCGCTCAAGTCCAGCGTTGGCTCCCTGCCGGCTTTACCATAAAGGGCACAAAGAGGAGAGGCTGTGTGATTGCATGGGGGGGGGCTGAGGGGTGGGGGTGGTATGGCTAAGTTGTTTGTGTGCACGTGTGTACACTGTTGTGTGCGGATGAAAGTGTTCTGTAGAGAAGTTGTGTAAAGCTCGCTAGCCCTTGGGAGATGAGCTCCATAATGGTCACTATGGCAACAGGCTTTCAAGATGGAACCCTTCGAGTACCCCTCGAGTGCCACAGCTCCTAGAGCACAGAGCAGCCTGTGTGTGTGTGCATGTGTGTGCGTGTTTGTGTGTACACAGGCGTTGGTTGAGGCAAGCTACTTAAAAATTGATACATCAAGCGTCAGTGGAGAAATCTAACAAGATTGAGTCTGACGTCCTTCACGGCCACCGGGGTCGCATCTGCGTGTGTGTTTAGGTGTGTTTGTGCTCATGTGTACACGTCCGTGAAACATGCTTCTGCTCAGATTGACATCACACTAAATGAACTTGGGGCAGAGGCTAATGAAAACAGAGTAGCTTATACGTTAGGCGTACACATGTAGGGGATCGTTAGGCGTGCGGCGCTTCTTCACAACGTAAACAGATCATCTCAGTTAATGGCTCCTCTGCACAACGCCATGTTAGCCCTGCAAAGCCCATTAGCCTTTAAAAGCTGCGGGAGAATGTAAACTGTGACTCAGAATGTGTCTCCTGCAATCTCACTTCTAGTCTAAATACCGTATTTGTGTCTTTGGCGCAGTATGATTTTACTTCTGTTGAATGGAAACCGTTGTATAATGCACTGCTGGTTTTATTTAAATCAAATTTGTAAAGCTGAAAAAATAAACTTAAAGTTGTGGCTCAGAATTTAGAAATGGCTCCTGAGGTTGTGATGCTTCTGGCAAATCTCCCTCCTTTAGATTTATGTTTGATATTTTAAATAATGATCTATCTCTACTTGATTTTGTGGAAAGCAGCTTCTCTTTGGTTTTATTATATGCCACATAAATGGATGCTCAAACAGCCAGAGTTTTGATTATTGTGTTTTATTTTGTTTTGAACACACAGCAGCCTGTAATACACTGTTTCCTCTACCATTATTGACTAAAACAGGGCTACTCATTCTGGTCCATGACAGCTGCAGTCCAGCAGGTTTTCTATGTATCCCTGCTTCAACACCCCTGACTCAAATGAAAGAGTCATTGTGCAGGACTTGATAGACTGTTAGATGATACAGATGTGTTAAAACAGGAATACATTAAAAATCTACTGGATTGCAGCCGGATAGTTGCCTTCCCCTGCTCCGGTGTGGGAACACACCCAGCTAAACAGGCTGATCCTACCATCATCGCAGTTATTTCTGAGCGGCATTACGGCTTAAAATGGACGGAGCCAAAATTCTTTACACAAATCAATATGTTATCTATTCTAGAAGTACTCGCGTTGGACTTCTTCATTCTTATAATAGCCATTAAGCCATGCTGGATTTCTGGGGAAGACTTGATCCTGGTCCGTACAGGTAACGTCAGACAGACGGGGGGCTGAAGCGCTGAGAAAGTTTTCACCTCTCCTCCACTTTTTCTGCTTCATGCTGCTCAGGTGCAGTGAACACATTAGCGAGGACAATAGATAGAGACATATGAGCAAATAATCCAGGTCTTACAAAGGATTCTCGCTTCCGTCATTATTGTCTCTGTTCTTCACTGTATGGGATGTCTAATATGTGCTGCTCTTAATTTCAAAGGAATTTGTGTGGATCTGAACCAATCAGAGGCGAAAACCCACCCCCTCTCTGGGCTTTTTATCACACAGGAGATGGCCACAGATACACAGGTTTACGTTCAGAGAGACAGCGAGTCTTTCACCTCCACCTGTGAAATGTTGTGCACCAGTGCAACCCAGAAAAAAGTTAGTTGCACACTGGATATTTTTGGTTTTTGTTTGGGTCTTTGCTAAGTTATTTTTACAATATGTTTAAACACAACAATGACTCATACCTTTTCAAAGAGCCTTTTTGACCCCTGAATGGCTTAAAGGGGCAGTGTAAAAAGGCCTCCTGTGATCAGGAATAGGAGGGACTGAACTAAAAATCAGTAGAGAGCCAGCCAATGTCCAAAGAAGAAGTTAAACAGTCAGCCTCAGTGTGGAGAAATATTGATCAGTACCACTCCAACTTTTTTTTTTCTTGCTTCTTTGAAACAATGTCAATAGGCTTCTGTATATAATAAATTTATAAATACTGTAGATCTAACAGGCATTAACGTAGCTGTCTAGGAAGGATTATTACTCTGTATAAACCTGTCATACCCGTTGTATCTGTGGATGTGCTGTATGAGGGATCTGATACAGACAGAATTACAGAATTTAGCCACCACAATTCTCAGGAGAGCTGACTTTTGTTTATGATGCATTTTTTGGACAATCAATAATGACTTTTGATGAGTTTCCTGACCACCCCCCCCCCCACACACACACACGCACACACACACACACACACACACACGAGGTCAGACTGAATATCAAATGGCTCGTGATGTCCACTACATGAAGCACATGAGTACGCTCAGGCTGCTTTCTGATCCGCTCTCCTTCCTTTGGATACCAGCCAATTACTGCGAGCAGCCAAGGGGAACTTTGAGGACGAGGCTCTCTTTCCTTCTTATTCTCCTCTGATCTGTCTTTTCTCCATCTCACTCTTTTTCTGTTTTCCCTTATCACTCTGCTTTCGCTAATGTCTGGCTGTTTCCATTTTTGTCTGTGTCCTCTCTGTCTTTCTTACTTCTTTTCTCACTGTCTCTCGTCGACTCGTGTGTGTGTGTGTGTGTTTGTGTGTGTACGTGTCTCCTTCCATATGTGTGTCTTTATTTCCCAGTGGGCTGTCTGTCATACTTTGACCCTGACCTTCTCCAGAGCTCCTGCACAAATATTTACTCTCTCGCTGACAGGCACACACACATACATAAACCACTCTAGGAAAAAAAAAAAAATCACAGTGAAAGACAGGAAGCTCAATTTCAGAGCAATTACAGCAAACACACCTACACGGACACACACTTTTCCAGCAGTAACCCAAGCTGAGGGTTTGCTAATTTTGAGCCTGTGTGATTGTCGTGCAGTCTAAAAACAGATTAAATGGATACCAGGTGCATGTGCATGCGTGTTTATGTGAAGGGGGTCATGGGCGAGGGACGAAGAGAGAGAAAAGGGAGAAAAAGAGGAAAAAAAGGGAGAGAACATGACAGGCCTATGAAAGTCTGTTGGGAGTTTGCTTCGCAGTCTGAATAACTTATTCTGTCTGTGCTGCTATCAAGGTACGGGCCAGGAGGATGCACAGATTCCCTGCCTCCTTTATATGAAAATAACCAGAGCGATAAGAACACCACACACACACACA
>JBBBVT010000008.1:10120322-10137031 GCA_037177035.1 Craterocephalus eyresii
ACACATTGCATACACCTGCATGAGCTGCAGTATGCAACAGTGTTTCTCATTCTTCCTCCCAACAAAGACTCTTGGCATGTATTTGTTGGTATCAGTGTGTTTGTATAAGCTAACACACACATCCAAAGGTTGCTAAACTATAGTTCAAACTGTTTGGATGATTAAATCTAGTGATTGTAAAGGGAAAATGTAAGCCAGCACTCCAACTAAAGTAGCCAGTCAGTCACTGGCTAAAAGTGCTACTGAAGGGGAATCAGAGACATAAAAAGGTAAGGCTTAAGGGGCCCTGACCACTTGTCGGTGTGTGTTGCACCTGGAGTGAGAACGTGCTCCAGCAAAATGTCTCTCAGTCATATTAAACAGGTCACATGTTTAAAAGAGTAAAATAAAATGCCAGAAAAAGAAAAAAGAAGGAAAAAAAGCAGCAAAAATTCAAAGAACCTTCAGAGAAGTGAAGTCCGAGCCGAGGTTGAATTCTTGAAGTTAATATGATGTGAAGGCTCAACAAACCGTCAAAGGTTTGACGCATTTCCCCTCTGAGACCTCAGCGCTAAAACAGATCCACATACAAAAACACAAACTCGCACCCGCTCCCGCTCGCTTCCACATTCAGATGCTTTCAATCGCCACGGCCTCCGCTGCGTACGAGTCGGAGCTCAAACAAAACTACCTCTTGTTCCTGACCCAGCGGTCCTTCAGCAGAGAAACAGAGAAAAGTAGAAAAACGCTAACGATGAAGAGGAGAAGAAAGAAGCACGAAATCTGTTTAAGCTGTTGCACCCAGCTGACACAAACATCCCTGACAGGCTGATTAAAGTTTGAAGATTACACACAGTATAAAGGATGTATCACTGGAGTCTTGCTCAACAATGCGCACACGCAGCCTCTGAGAGCGGCGGCGATCACCAGCACTCCATTCAATTACAGAACAAAACACACGACTGAGGGAGAAAAGAAGGGAGCGCGGAATGAATGTTGGTAAATTACAGGCATGCCTGGCAGCTAAATAGACCCATCTGTGCAGACCCAAGACCAGTCGGACATCACAGGACATCACACGCACACACTCCCACACAACCCCGCAACTGAGCCCCCTGGGAGTGGCGATTAAAGCATTTATGGGAATAGTCATTGAGGGATAAAGAGGCCTTTATGATGTCTTTGTTTATTTCTTTGTAGACAGAGTTTGGAGTGGCTGGATTGCTGCCACTTCCTGCGGAGCGACTTATTTCCCTCGCCGCCGAGGGAATGTCGTTTTTGCCCGCTGCAAAGCACAGGTGTGTCTGAGGACATTAAAACAAACTATTTTTCCCCCTGTGCGCCAATGATACAGCAGCTGCTTGAGAGAAAATCCGCCGAAAACACAACAGGGAAATGTTTTGATAGGCTCAAGAGTTTAAGCTTTCGCTTACTTAACAGCCATGTGTGCAGAAAGCGCACACTCACAAACTTCAAACTGCCATGCGTCAGTTCAGCGGGAGCCATAATTAACATTTAGAATGAAAACGCCCTCCCTGAACCCTCAATCACCTTGGCCAATCAGCGAGGAGCCCACCTGATTGCTTTGAAGTGAAGCAGAGATGTCAGATTGGGGTTTTACTTAAACCATTCACCAGCTTAACATAATATCCCTCCCTCGGCAATCATCTGATGGGTACACCTACGAGGACATAATTGGCCTGCAAACTCTTGAAACAAGCAGTGGCTTAGAAAGGGGAGGCAGAGAGCGGCTTGAGTCGGTTTAAACAGAGATGGAAGATGAGGTCAAATGGGAGGGGCCGGGGGCTGCTGAGCCTCTTATTTTCAAACATCATTAAGGTGTATCTGTTTTGTATCCCTGACAAGGAAAACCCCCACACAGTGACAGAAGTGGGTCGCTGCACTCAGTCTCAGCCGCATCCGGCCTCGCACGACCTGGATTAAGAGTGACCTGCGAGGGTCAAGTGTCGTTTTGGACTAATTCAGGTAGACACTGGTCTCATATTAGTGGGAATTGCCTCTCACTGGGAATAATCCGCAGGATTAAGGTTCATAGGTCAACTAGATAATCCTCTGATATGAAACAAGGGGTCTCCTTGCAAACCTGGCACCTTCTCTGCCTCAGTATATCACTCTTCTGGGTCGCTCTGGGCTGTTTATTCTCCTTTAGATCCAAAAATCATCGCTTTTTTGGGCAACAGATTAAGATACTTGCCTGAACTAATCCGCAAATTACTGTAAAGATATAGGAAGTTTTCCTCAGGATAGATTTCAGGACGTAGCATCATGAATCAAAAGTCTAACCCTTTAAGAAACACAGGCACATATCCTTGGTGTAACAACGCAGGAGGAGTTAACGGTTTATCACGACTCTAAAGGATTAAGCTGGACAAATCCATACCCTCGCAAATATACTAGACAGCAAACAAAGACAAACATAATGCATTTTAAAATCTTTGCAGACCAGCAGCGCAGCCCAAACAGCAGGCAACAGATGTGTTCAGATGTTGACTTAACTCGTGGACAACTGAACAGCTTCATATTTATGTGAGTTATCAATATTCCCCCAAAAACTTGTTCGGATTCTTGTTTGTTTTGGTTTCTTGTTGCTATGTTTTGAAGAAAAATGTAATAAGACTGAGCAGACAGCATGTTTCCTTTGAAGAAAACAATAAGAAATGTCATTTTCATTTTTACAGACTGAAAAAGCCCAGTAATGTAAGAATCCAGGAGAAGAAAAATGGCCAAATGAGAGCAATAATAACTAAAAAGACTTTTCCAGTGAACAAAACTGATTTTTTTATTTGTTTAAATAAAGCAGCTATTAAAATAATGATTAAAATGAAAGATATATTGCTTTTATGTTTAAGAAAATCATGTTGCTGTTTTCAAGAACCTCTTCGTGATATTCATTAGGCATATGACGTGTGTCCCAGAGCCAGCTTCTTATTTATTTCCTTCATCTATAATGTAGGATATGTCAGATCCCCACATTCTTGATATTCCCAGAAAAAACGTTTATTTTACCTTTCAGGTAAGAAATTTCTTTGACGTTCCTTTCTTAGCCGTCTCAACCTGAACCGCATTTTCAGCAAACCTTTCTCATCTTCTCTGGTTTCTAAAAATGAGACTGAACATCTTTGCCTGGCTACAGATGGAACATATAAGCACCTCAAAGAAAGAAAAAAAAACACATCCACAACATGACCACACAATTGGAGCCTTTTCTTTAGGTGAACTTGATACCCTTGATTACTTGAGAAAACAACCTTGCTTAGCTCCGCTCACTTCGACTGCCTCTCTGCTGCATAAAACCATGAAATCGCGTGTGGCATCCTGCAATTTAACACACTGATGCTGAATAGTGAAGAGGGGGAGGGAGAAAGAAGTGTGACTCGAGAAGAAATAGAATTAATTCAGTAGCATTCAACAGCTCCTGCACTACAGTGACATACAGATCCCGCTCTGTTGAAAGCACTCTGTCGCTCTTCCACTCTATGCTCTCCCTCTCTTCCTCTCCTCACTCTTCTGTTGTCATTTTCTGATTCACGGTGGCTGCACTCCAGACTCCCTTGGTCCCTGCACCTGAAAAAGGCTTGTTGTGCAACCCCTCCACCCCAACCCCCCGTTACCCCCTGCGAGTGCACATGCAAATACCTCGTCTTACGTAAGCATATTTACTCCCCCACCTTGTCCCTTCAATCCATCCCAAAGAATCGCAACCCGTAATAAATGAAGGCTTCAGTGCCCCCACATTTTCAGCACAGCAGAAATGATTTGTAAATTCCCCCTGCAGACTCCCGATTTAGCAAGGAGCGCTTAAGAACCCGGCGCTCTCTAAAACACACACTGCAAAGCTGCTGCTAACTCCCTGCAACCACAACCTACTAGTTAGCATCGGATTCATACTTTCAGTGTCAGCTCCATGCATGATGGATGTTTGTTTGGGAATGTAAGGGTGCATGTGTGTGTGTGTGTGTGTGTGTGTGTTGTACTGCGCATACTCACCCCCTCATTAGGGTAAGCCTCCCAGCCAAGGTCGGCCAACGCTGACATGGAGTCCAGCAAAGTAACTGCAACAACATGACAAGAAAGAAAACAAACACGTCAACAACCGCATACACATTATAGTGTGTCATTTTCGTTCTCAATCCCCGGCATGTTTGTGCCTTCCTTATATTGCAGGACCTCATGTTGTGTCATAATCCCTCCACATTAAAAGCCTGCAAGATGTTCTCATGTTTTCTACAAGTTTTGTTTTCCTGTCAGAGTACATCTGCAGTGGTATTCCAAACGACGCTAAAGCTGTAATTTACAGTCAAGATCCCGACGGCTGTGATGGTGTTACAGCAGGAGGAGAAACTTAAGCTTCACTTTTTACATTTCGACTGCATTTGAGTCTTTTAAATGCATAACACTGGAAAAACAAAGGATGTTTTTTGCTCATCAAGGTTCTTTTCTTACAGTATGTAAAGTAGTACTATCCTTTGTTAAGTGGCAGGCTTGGTTCAAGATGTTTCTGCAGGCATTTTGACTTTTTCATTCAGCTTCTATTGAAAATCTCTGTGAATGCTGACAGTTTCGTGGGGCATCGCTGTAACAGCAGACTGCTGTCAAGGACAGCTTGCAACAGTAGAATGAATGCACGATACACTGCACGGGTTGTTCCCAGAGTATGATCTCCATGTGAGTAGAGGACGTGCAGAGAGGTTGCACGGAGGTGAGAATGAAAAATGAGGGAAGGGTACGGCAGGATGAACACCGGGAGGCACAATGAAAACTTGCTCAAATCCTGGAGGGAAGTTCTCCACCTGAGTGTGTGTGTCACTTGTTTGTGCATGTGCAGGTGTGTGGCTTGGCCCACTCAGGTCCTAATCAAGCCCTCAACACTGCCGACCATTAATTTTTAATCAGCATCAATCTGCAGGAACTGCTCCTTTCTTTTTCTCCTCTCTGTCTCTCGGCCACACATTTTTGCTTATCTTTCCTCAACTGAGATGTTCGAGCCGTTTCTTACAATCCACACATCCCAGAGCCGCTGACCTGACGCAGTTTAGAACTAACTGCATCGGTTTGAAGCACACTTTCCATTTTCACTCAAATTCTTATAAGTTAAGCAGTGACCTGAAGAAAAAACGATTTAGCAGTCCTGTAATGTTTCCTCTTCTGAATGCAAATGACACTAATCACTCAACTGAAGAGGATCAAAAGGGTCTGTTTACAAGCTGCTATTAGGTATAACAAAAGCTCTTGTCTTATCTTTCCTTCTCTTGCAGTCATGCTGCTCATCAGCCCTACCTGACTCCCAGCCCTTCTCCTCAGCTCAGCACACAGTGACAGCGGGGAGGGCAGCCATGCTGAGTTAGTGACAGTGTGTGTCTGTGTGCTCTGTGCGTGTGCAAAGGCCCTCATAGTGTATCCGTACGTGTCTGCACGCACTTGCACAAAGCAGCGTATGAGGGGGAAAACATCCTGCAAGAAAATTGTGCACAACGGTATAATAAAGCAAGGAGAGAGGCTGCACAGTGGAGCCAAGCTGAGAGAGAGAAAGAGAGAGAGAGAGAGAGAGAGAGAAACTAAATGAGAGGAATGAGACAGAAACAGCAGAGGAGAGGTGCTGTGCAGCGAAAGGTCAGCGCTGGCCCCTACCCCACCTATTCAGAGGAACTGAGGACCATTTAGACTCAGTCCATGGGCTTTTGTTTGGCAGACAGAAATGGGACATAATAGTATAATAATATATGATTTCAGGACTCAACGGAGAGACACACATACAATGTTTTTCATTCACGGAGATATCCCAGAGCAGAGATATAAAAGCTACTTATTGACAAGGTTCACCAAATTGCCTGTTGCAGATTTAGTGAATTAGAACTGAGATCTTCCATCATCATCCGCTCCCTGTGTGCAGTTCAGCACTTTCAGAGGCAGAATAACTCAGAACGCCTCTGATTCCTTTAAAGGGCCATGTCGCCAAAATGACATACAACAAACAAACTCTGAAGATATGACATATTCCGTAATTTAATTTTTAAAGTATTTTTAACAATAATTTAAAGTTATTACAAACGTTATTTAAATCCTTTCAGCAAATGTACAAAGAGAAATTCCTGATAATGTGTTCAGTGGAATAGCTCTGTGCTTGCTCCGGTCTCAGCAGGAAGGCTAACCGTGGCACGGAATGAACTTAGGCATCTTTACTGTATTACATGTTGAAATGTTTGCAATTAAAAACATTTAAAGCGTCACAGTCCACACCTGAGAAAGCAGCAGGTAGGTGAGAGGAGGATACCATAACTAGCCAGCTAGCCAGGAATGCTATGACTGAGTCACTGTGTAACTCTAAAACTTACCAAAGCCTGTTGTTCCCTCTGTCATTCTCCTTTTTTTCTGTCATTATTTTTATACTCTGACAAATTTAACTTGGTATTCTTGCAAGAAGCATTTTCAGCTGCACTCTGTAAAGAAAAACAGTCGTTGTTGAGCTCTGCACAAGATATATGCACCTTCCAGCTCTACTTCATCTGCATCTAATCTGAGAAGTGATGCTTATGCAGAAATCAACTAAATAAGCATTCTTTCTCAATGCCAGGAGGGGGAAACTTCTTTGCTTCTGAACATTTGATGAATTGATGATGCAACTGCTGTTCTTCATGACAGCATGGTGTGCATTTGGTTAATAATGGTGACATTTAGAGCAAAACAGAGGATAAACCAGGCTGCTTTGCAGCAGCAGCAGGATTACGTAATAAAGGTTTCAGCCAAAATAAGAAAATAAGTCAGCAATGCTCAAAACAACAGACTGCCTGATAGAGGTTCATATTCCACTTGGTGATGCCACTGCTTATTAACAATGCTGTTTTCATTTATAAAGATAATCGGCAGGTGTTGTTCAGCCATTCAGTGTTTTCGGAAGTGTGTGTGGTGGTCCAGTTTAAGTGTTTGACTCTCCCATAATACCCTGTTATGATGCAATGCAAGTGTAAGAGAGGAGTTACAAAAAAATAGCATGAACTTGTATAAGTCTCAATAAGCATATATTTGAAAATGAGCACAGTCAGTGCCGCTCAAGGGAAAAGAAGATGAGCAGCTCACTTTTCATAAAACTTTTTCAGCTTTTCCTTGCAGGGTTCAGGGTGATTTAAAACAGTCAATGGGCCGTTGAGTTACTTTTTAAGCCATGGAATGTACTTGGAGATAAAAAAATGCCAATATTAATGCCAGCACTATATTAACACAGTTTCATTTCAGTATAGTGATATCATTTATTCTACAGCTCAAACCTGTTCAAGTATGCAAAGCTTCAATGCACAAACTAAAATGAAAAGGTATTTAGCTTCTCATCTGGGTATCTCGGGAGAAAGAAAGCCACGGTATTTCCACCTAAGGTTATGTTTGCTTTTTGTGCATGAACCTTATGCCACCATGCAGACAAATCTCAGGTATAACCTTAGAGAACCCAAACTCTGCGCGGCTGTATCTCTGCGTAAAGTGAAACGGTAACTTTGCGGAAAATCTGCACACACTGAGTTTTTCTTTATTAACCGCAAACATAACCTAGCACCGTCTTGTAAGCTAATGTGATCCTGAAGTCATTACATATTCTAAAGCCATTTTGCAGCCCACAGGGAGAACACACACGTATAAACTTACACTTCGGCACTTTTTCTCGTCTCCTAACACCTATTGTCAATACCACTTATCACTTATAATCGATGAGCGGACTCATCAATAATGTATTAGCTATGGCTTCCTGTCTGCTGACACAGCCAGTATGCAGAGCTTCAATGTGTGTGTGTGCTCAAAGATGAGGAGAAAATGGATATTTTGTGAAAATACACCTCTTCTTTTTTTCAAAACAACTTAACACAACAAATCGTACTATGTGTACATCTATGTCTACTGCACATGCTCTCAGTCCCTTCCCTTTATAGTTTATGCTTTTTTTTTTCAAAGGAATATGCTTAACCATGCGTGTGAAATCTAAATCTGGGCAAAGCTCACCTTTTGTCATCCTCGTTGGGCAGCTAAAATATATCACACATGCTGTGGATCATTTCCCAAATGTTGACAGTTTGAGACAACGTTAAAAAAAAGAATGAAACACAAGACAGGAGAAAAATCATCTTCATTTTCCCGGCGTTTTGTCAGAGGAGCTGCACAGGCAGATCCATGGACATGCACATGTGACCTGATTACTCTGCAGGTTGATTGCTTAAAGAGAGACAAGCTGTCTCGCTGATTTCCAGCAGCAGACAGTGAGGTTTACATTCTGAGAGGGAAAAGTGAGGAGGTGGGCAGTGTCAATGTGGGAAGAATAAATTCCTCTGCAAAAGACTGAAATTTCCAAACAGTAGAGAAAATGCTGAACATTTTCTTGTCTCTTTGTTTCCTCATCTCTCCTTCTGTGTCTATTTTCCTCCTCACTTGTGCTTCCTCCCTCCAGGGTGTCTGTGTCTCCCTGCCTGCTTCGCTCTTTCTTTCTCCCCTTCTGCCGGCTTATGTCTCTCTACCGCTCTCTCGCTGGACAGCATCCACTGCTTCAGCTGGGCCGCGAGAAGCTGTGATCCACCTGCCAAAAAATCAAACGGCGCTGCCAACAGCCAGACTGGCGCACAAAGAGGCCAGGATGCTTAAACACACAAAACCGACACACACACACACCTCAGGCCTGTGCCAGTGCCGCGGCGACAAAGACTGAACAATAGGACCACCACACAGACTCAGCAGCGAGTTCAATATGCGACTACATAATGAGTTCATTAGATCTTTTCATCTCACACACATTAACGGTGAAGAGAAATGGGCAGACCTGGAAGTTATTTTGGAGGCTTGCTGACACCACATTCAACATTCTGGTGCCTCATTGTTTTCTCTTTAAATGGGGAACTCTGATTATTCCCTCCTCGCTAAAAAAGTGGAGTTTCTTTCTGCAGAAAAATGCTGAGCACAATTTTAAATAATCACTGTCCTCTTGAGAAAAACCAGCTGAGAAGAAAAAAAAGTGAGTGAGAATTTAAATAAGGTGATGAACACTCATTTGAGATAAAGCACTAGCAGTTGTTGTTTTGCAAATGAGTTTAACTTTTAGCCATCTTTTGAATCTCTTTTCAAGCCAATTTTCACGTCTCTGTTGTATTCTAAAACTAAACACCAGTGATTTCATGTGCTCTCATTATTTTTAAAAAATAAAGGTAAAAAAAAAAGATTTTTATCGTATACATGTATATTTGGTTGTAGAAACAAAATTTACAGCCCTCTCACGTCCATAGTATAAAATAATTGGAGCAGAAAAACTGCTTGGATCCTCACGATTCACTACAGTACATCTAATTCTTGATTAAAAAGTCTGAAATTAAGCATATGAAGCCTAACATGGTGTTTAACTACAAATCTGTTACTTGTGCCACTTATGTCAGAGGAAAGCTACAGATAACATTTCCAGGAAAAGTAAAAATGTTTGATTTAGATCTTTTAGAACTTCAAATAGATTTGCTAGAATTACAACTTAAAACAAGTTTTCTGATGAAAATGTTCAGTGATTAAGATAATCAGTGCCATGGCTGCTGTTGTGAAATATCATTCAGCTTTGGATCAGCCTGTTGTGAATATCTTCACAAGGTCAAATCCGCTCCACTATTTTTATGTAATAAGTTGATAGTCTGTCTTATATCAGAAAATTACAGCACTAAAACTCTGCTTAAATCCATTCACTTTTGAATACTGTGTCAATATTTTCAGCTTCCTTTTCCATTTGTTTTCTTCTTAGCGTCAGAAAATGGTTCTTGCTGGACAAACGGACATAACATTTTGTCTTATTGAAATTCACTTTAAGGTGCACCATGGTGGATTCAGCAAATAAATGCATTATGACATAATTGAGAGAAAAAGAAAAAGAGAAATGGACAGGGCAAGAGATAAGACAACAGTCAAGATAAGACTGGATTTGTCCAAGACAGTTTTTGTACTTCTACATTCAGTAAGATTAAATATTTCTATAGAATTTAAATAGGAAATTAATACAACAAATTTAACACTAGCTGAAAAAGAAACGAGGATCCAGGGTAGAACCAAGGTAGAGAGAAAAGTGAAGGAAATACAAAATTTTCTTCCAGCTGCTCGGATGGTTTATGTAGGGTCATTAGCTAACAAAATGAAGGAGAAACAATATAGAGAAAGCACTGTCATGAGTTTCACCGAGGCTGTAGCAACATATCCTGGAATCTCTTGTGTTTATGCTGCTTTAAGACCGAACGTTTAATTCGAGACAACAAAGTCAGTGGAAAACTAAAAGCACAGGTCCAATGATTCCTCAGACCCCCTATTCAATACGGTGAGGAAACAACAGACCGCATTCAGCCAGAGGTTTCTTCAAGCAGCTGCTAGAACGAAAAGAGATCATTTTTGCCAGCAGCCGTCGCTTTCTGGAACAAAATGATTACAATTAATTACTCCTAAGAATAAAAAACAGTACTATGACATTAGTACTGTTGTAAATCTCCTGTCCCCCTCAGGAGATTTATGAATATTTTTCATGTCATTTAGATGAATTTCATTTTCTTCCATTTTATTTAAGGAACACTGAAAGGGGAAGCCCACAGAACCTGCTCTGACTGGTTTCTATTGCCAGAAGATTTGGCTTAGCAATGAAATATAAAAGTGGAGAAAAAGCCAGCCGAAGCCTTCCACAATTTCGTAAAATATATAATGCAACGTTTTTATTGTCGGTTAAACTTAAATACAGCACATGCAGGTCAAAAAACCAGGAGGCCGACACACACACACACACTTTTAATATGTCAGGATTAGTCCCAGCACACACTGGACACTCCACTGAGAGTTCAGTTCAACTGGCGAGATGGTCGTCAGGGCAACAAATGAGTGGATGGAGAGTGGGATGAAGGAGTGGGAGGACTTGAGCTCTGAACTTTAAGAATAAACGGGCACCCCACCAACACTGCTACATTCACTGACTTCTCATCAGTCCACTCTCCACTCATCCAAAAACCACCAGAGGCTCTCAGTCAGTCCTCTATTTATCTCCCTACATCCACACTCTTATCCTTTTTTCATGCCATTTTATTGAAGCTCTATGTTAGTCTATATTCTTCTTATCTCCACTGACTTTTGCTTTCTGTGATTTATTGTCATTATCAGGCAGAGCTTTCCCTCATTGATTAGATGTGCATGGTGGAAATACTAAATTGAATCATCTGTCAGTGGACTGAGATGTAGACTACTAAAAGATATAGATGCACAGTAACATTATATCAATAAGAATTCACTGTATTGTAATGATTAGTTTTTCCTTTGATTGTAAAGTCTGTTTAAACCTTAGAGATATTTTCCCCTCTCATACTTGAATCGATTGTGTTCTATATGAAATATTTTGATCAGCTTTTATGACATTTCAGGCAATATCCTGTGCCATTTAGTATGAGGGGTGCGTTCTATTGAAGCAGCCATATCCAATTCATTTTTCCTATAAGATATTTTGTTTTGGGAAACGGTAGAATCTAGCATGATTTTAGAGTAAAAATGTTGTTATTCTTTGAGTGTGATCGCCGTCTGCAAAGTGAATCCATCTATGAATAATTCAACAGATTTAAATTAAATTCTAGTCCTAATTCTTCTTTGATTCCCTCCATTTTTACAGCCCACTCCTTATCTTACGATGATCCATTACACTTCAACAAGCATAGATTTAAATTCCACATTTACATGGACTGAATTATGATAATTAAAGTCAATTATATTGAGAATCGTGCCAGGTAATAATACATATGATTATTTACATGAGTGATAGACAGGAGCAGATCACTGAGGGTAAAAGCTGAATGTGCAAAACAAATCAAATTCAATTAACTTTTACCATGCATGCTTAAGTTGCAGACAGTTTTTTATTTTTTTCAAAAATCACTAATTTGATACCAGACACAAACTAAATGATAAAAACTGTACTCAGAGAATATTAATAATTATTTGTCCTCAAGCTGAAAAGAAAAATGGTTAGAGTTTTATTCAATGAGATGATAGGCCCTCGTTTGACTGATTACTGTATAAAGTAAACATAAGAAAGTAAGCTACATAAAGTTTGAACAAACAACATTTAAAAAAACAAAACAATGTAAGACGCACATTAAAACCGTTGAGTTTCCTTTATCTGTACATTTACTGAAAGGTCAGAAAAAGACACAGCTTAATAGAAATATGGATTAAATTGGTATATTATTTTAGCCTGGCTATCGCGACTTCAGTGCGAGAATTAGTCTGGCCAAGACCAACAGGGAAACCGTTTCTCAGAAGGGACGGTTGACTCGCCTTCTTCAATTGTCGTTGTTTGTCATTGGTCGAAGCTGAAATAAATCAAAGCTTAAACCAATCACAGCATTTTTTTTTCTGACTTGTGTGTAGCCAGCGTGGCTAACAGACACTTACCGAAGCCAGTCGGGAGCTACGCGAAAACGTCTTTCCCTCCAATAAATGTCTCCAGATCTACTCTTTGCTCACAGAACTTTCCATTAAATGTGCTGAAAACAGAATCTCCTGCTGTGTCAAACACTCGCTGCTGCTCCACGTTAGCAATGTTGACAGTGTCGCTGCCTGTTGCGTCACTGCATTGATTATATGGACATTGTAAATATTTAGTGGGCGGGACCAGGCTAATATTATTCACATTTTATGTTCAAATCAACCATCACCTTCCGGAAATTAATGTGAAGCCTATGTTAAAGTGCCAAAAATTGCAATTCACCCCTCATCCTCTAGGGGCTGCCTCCAAAAGGGAGTCAGTCCAATCACAGCAGAAATGCACATGTTTACAGCTTGGTACAAACACCATTTTAGGTTTAATAGGTCAAGTTTACCTTCATGAGTTCACCTTATAACTCACCTTTTAAGATGTTAAATGATATTGAAATTCCTATCATTATGGACGTGTCCTTTTGATTGACAGGTGCCAGATAACAGAGAGTAGTACATCCATGATCGTTAGCCAGCTAACAGCGCACCCTAGCTTTAGCCTGCCTACCTACATCAGCTGGTTAGCTCCTGTTAGCTCTGTGTTAGCTTGGCTAGCTCTTAGCTACAGGCAGCTCAGAGTTTGATGGATGTCAATCACTTATTCGCATGTTGACGTGATTATGTTGCATCATGTCTCCACAGGCCAAGCCGGATGCACACACACAGAGCGTGTACATGAGGAACTGTTGCATCTAAAACCTGTAAATCAGACAGAAATATCTAGTTTAATAATAACATCTGCTCTTATTTAATGCAAAGAGCAGCTGGAGGAGTTTTCCTGCTCAGGTGTACTAAGAACTTCATGTCTGTCAGGAAATGCGCATCCATCAGTCTCCTATCATTGCTGTAATTTCTGAAGCAAACTACTGCTTTAAATAGACGTCTCTTTTATCTTTGATGTCTTAATGCTCCTAAACTAACTTGCGAGCTAGCACTGTGTTTCTTCATTCTATCCAACTAGTGGACAGAGCTGGAGTTTGTGCAGAAGAGGTTTCTGGATGAGCGGGAGAGTGAGCTTTCTGTCTGCTGCGAGTCAGAAGTCTTGTTGAGTGACTTGCTCTCTGAGCAGCAGACAGAGTTCTACGGAGATAATACCATACACAAGCTGCTGTGACCATTTAAAGTCAATGTTTGAGATATACCCATTTTATAAATTGTGCGTAAAGCTTTCCGGGATACATCGAGTCCATATTTCGCTCAGTTTGATTTTATTGAGATGACAACAGTGGGAACTGCTCATTGAGCCTTATTTCAGCTCTTCAGAAACCTAGGGGTCACATGGTGGAGGCCCTGGCCAGTAATATTTTACAGCCAGGGGTTCAAAATAATAATATTATCCAGTCAAATAGACACCAGTCAGACACAACCTTGACACCAGTGACAGGTGATGAGAATTAGCACAAGTCATCTAGTGGATATGCAGTTTTCTACTAAGAAACATTCATTCAAAGCGATAATGTTGTGACACATTGAAGCAGACCCAGCAGAGCCCTCTTGGCAACAGCAACCCTCATCAGAAATCCCCAACAGGACAATGACACCTCTTCCACTTTGACAAAAAAACAACTCAGGAATGGCTCAAGAAACACAACCGGACTCCAAATTCTCAAGATCCCCATCAAACTGATCATCTGTGGAAAGCCGAAAAATAAAAATAAAAATAAAAAAAGGCTAGATTTGGACTTGCAGTTTTGGACCTCTATTGTAGCAGAATGCATATTAGCTTACTGTGCTATTTCACAGAAACTGACAGTACTGGCAGGACTGAAAAGATGAAATTCTGACAGACAATGGCAGGAGCACTGCACTAGTTTGTCGCTTGAAGAGGCTCTGGAGTGTGTGTGTGTGTGTATGTGAGAGTAATGGTTTGTCTGTGCATGCTGGTTGAGTGCTTACAATGTTGAACTATGACACCCAGTCAGGTCCAGACACTTGTTTTTTTTTTAATAAGCTTCTTCCATCAGCATGCCCTCAACTCATCAAGGACAAGAAGCATCAAACGCGGACACATGAAAATAATGATGCGCGCAAACATAATACACACAAGCACACTCAGAAATACCTTGCAGTAAAAAACCACAGACACGTATCTGTCTACACACACACTGAAGTGGTCAATTAATGAGCTGGATTGCTGAGTGAAAAGAGTGAGCAGCAGTATGAAGGTTTAAACCTAATTGTGTAGGGATGTCTTTAAAGTCTTTGAATTTGCTTTCTCTCTGTTGTTGACCTTTCGGTGCTCTTTTCTTTAGACGTTCCCGCTGATGGGACAACAGTTCCCACACATGCGCACACACATGCATAGCTGTCACACAGTGGTTGGTCACAGAGGGGTAAATTGGTCTGAAGTCTCAGGAGTGAGCCACGGTGGAGGGAGCTATGTAATTCCATGTTAGATGAAATTGCAGCTTGTACTGCTGACGTGGACATCAGGAGAAAAATCCCACCATTTGGGGCATGTTATGCATCGGAAAAGCTGCAAAAACACACTGAACACCACAAACGTTCAATATAATCTCCCACTTCTACACTACAATGAGTTCATCATCATCAATCATCATCGGGGTAACAGTGTATTTAGATACCGGGCACAAGCAGCCCCATAGACCCCCATAACAAACGTCAAACCTGCAGAACAAACATGAGAAAAGGAGAAGGAAACAAGCACATTCACTTCAGATAAAAAACGTTCAGGACAAGGAGTGAATGGAGAGGGAGTGAGAGGAATAGGAGTATGTTTTCAGCTGGCGGATGGACTGTGGTCAAGGCCCAGTGATCAGTGATTTGACCGGCGTGTAAGGGCTTGTTCAGAGGGGGGAAGGGTTCAGGAAACGTGCCAGCGGTGAAGTGGTGAGACGGCATGTGCGCTCAAATCTCGCTACAGCCTTCAAACGCCGCACAATGACCAAGGCTTCCTCTGACATTAATGATCTTGGCATCTGACGGGAATCACTCAGCCTTAGAAACTGTTCAGCTGTAATTGTAGCTGGTTAAGGCGCGCCCCTGTTCACCCTCATGAGGAAAACTAAGTTTTACCAATGAATGGAAAACAAACGGGAAAAGAAAAAAGAAAAAAGCCCTGTTATAGAAACAGGGGAATCCTTAAAAAATCTAAATGTGCTTGTGTCTTAAGCTGCATGGAAACAAAGTCCACCTCTGCGATCACACAGCTTTTCCTTGATTGGCTGAAGGCTTCACTGGCTCACAAACTGTTTTCTGTACATCTTTCATTCTTAAATCATCTGGATGCCCAGAAATCCTCTGAATCTTCTGTGGTTATCTTTACTTTGATGTGATGTAGAGAAGTGCACACAAAAGTTTTGACTAAAATAATGACCCATTTCTGGGTGATTATTCCCTCCGACATGTCAGGGAAATGTGGTAGAGGTCAGTTCCTACTACCACACATTCCACATGATGCTCTGATCTGGAATAAAACTGTTTATTCGATTGGGTGACGATCTGACATTTATTTTAGACAGACGTTCATGCATAAAAGATGACATTGACAAAAACAATTACGTTTCTCAACTCTGCAGCCGAAACTAAAACATGTCTTTGCTTCTAACTCAATGAAAAACAGTGTTTATAATCTTTTCAAGACTAAATGTTAAAGCAACATCTAATATGAGGTCATATAGGGCAACTGATTCATTAATAAGTCGATTCAGAGAAAGGTTTTTGATCTTCTCCAATGAGATTTAGTTGACGTAAGGAAGCATAGGAATGGTTCACTGCTAAACAAGCCTGAGTTATCATCTTTTCTTTTACATCCAAGCTTGTGTCTCTAGAAAAGAATAAACAACTTTGAGGGTCATGTTACTTCTCCTCTTAAATGTCTTTCTTTTCGCCCCTCAGCGATGTGATTTGTTATGATTGTGTAAAAAGAAATCAGATAGCATCTGTATAAGCGCTGTTGCAGCCGGGCTTCCCCCGAGATCAGCTGCTGTTGTGATCTCGCTCGTGCTAGAAAAACTGCGTCCGACTTGACTGCAGTCTTTTTGCACTCCATCTCTTATGTCGCTGGAAGTTCTTGTCAGCCGGTGTTGCACAAGAGGAAGTGTAGGATCAAAACACAACAGTAAAGGAAAGGGGGGGGGGGGGGGGGGGGGGAAAAAAAAAAAAGGCGCCACCCCTTTCCCCCCCCAAAAACGCGCGGGGGTTGGGGGGGAGGGTTTGATGCCGTCCCACTCTGTTTTTTTTTTTTT
>JBBBVT010000008.1:10143133-10159434 GCA_037177035.1 Craterocephalus eyresii
AAACACACACATCCTGCATTCCTTGTTGAGGAGTCTGGTTTTGCATAATGACATTTTAAAGCTACACACACACACAAACACATGCATGCAGTGACAGTTTGCTGACAGATCTGAGCGACAGTCATCTAATCAATATTTGAAATGCGTGTTTCCTCATGCATTTATGCTTAATTTACGTCGCCCGCTTCCCTTGATAAGAAGGAATTTATTTCCACATGGAATTACTGGAATTCCTCCCAGATATTCAGTTATGTTTAAAGCTTGCTGCCATTTATTTTTCCTTCTGACCTCTCGACTCTCACCCCTAAACCTTTCTTGGACCGACTGGTTCGGCCATTTATCACACAACCGAACTGGCCTGTCTTTGTAATTAAATATATATAAATATAACCTTCTACATGTTCTCAGAGCTTGTTTCGAATGAAATAGAGGATATTTTCCAGAGCGCCACAGGCAGTGCAGCAGGGGTGTGTGCAAGTGTGTATGGGCCATTGGCAGCGATCACTTGTTTGACACGGGGCAGAGGTGATGACAGGGTCGTCTGCCTTGCCAGGAACTCCCCCTCAGCCACCATACTCTATATACACACAAACCCTTACCCTCATTCAAAGCCACTCACTCATGTGGTAATGTCTCTATTGTGACAGACCGAACGCTTAATGGGCAACAGCTTGGTGCTGGCATTTACGCAGAGGCATGGGTGTGCATATGAGCTTGAGTTAGTGTGTGGAGCTGACTCTAGCTCATCCACTGTGGAATCTGCACATTAAGAGCTTCAAGCATGGAGATCATGAGTTTCCTGCTCCAAGCTGATGACAAACTAACAGAGCAATGCCGCACTGGGGGGGATGGGAAGCAGAAGCAGTTTCAGGTTGAAGGCATGGCCGTGCACACAGATACATGCCTATATTCTAGCTCACGCATCACTCCGCTTCACACCACTTTCACTTTCCAGCCACCATGGACACAGTTAAGCAGGCAGAGCAATTCGTCATGTCACAGAACCCTGGTCCTGCCTCACAACAAGAGGTGAAAGGGAGTGTGGGAAAGGGCTGGTGCACAAAGACCTCCCTGCCCCCGTCTGTCTCCGTGTCTCGATTGCATACGCGAGTCGAGAACCCCTTTAACATCCCCCATCTCGCTGCGACCAAGGCCCCCCAGTCTACAAAAACACATCCAATCTCCCCAAACTTAGATATATTTGCATGTCCATATCTGCTTTCTGTTCTCTAACTTTGAGCTGCAACAGACGGTCCCTGAGTTTCAGCATCAACAGTGACGCACAAGAACAGCTTCTACTCACTAATCGTAAATGTGTAAGTATAGATTTTGTGCCAAAATATCCCAACATCAGGCCTCTTTTAGCATCAAAAACCCCTTTAACTCAGTCCAGACCGCCATTCAAACAGACAGAGAGAGGAAGAGACTGTGGGATAAAGAGAGGGAGAAAGAGATAAAAACAGCCATTCAGGCAGGAAAATCTGCTGGTGTCCGCCAGCTTTCCCCACAAAAGAGGTGAGAAGGATAGAGAAGGGGGCTTTCCTTGAGGCTGATACCAGCTATGCAGACAGAGAGGCAAACAAACAGATGGACAAATGGAAAGAAAGGGGTAGAAAAAGGTATATTCACTACGGTCCAAGTGTTTTCTTATCTGGGCTCTGTTTTCAAGCAGCCTGCTTTTCACTGGTGGCTAAATTGTTGGGGATATATATATGTATATATATATACATCCATATATGCAAGCACGCACACTAGCACACACACAAACAGTAAATGCTGACTCGCAAGCAAAGTGAACATTGTCTGGCATAAAGCTCAGCCGAGAGAACGGATATTTACTGTAAGTCTGCTGGGGTAGAACAGTCAGTCTTATATTGTGTCCTTCTCAAACAGTGGAATGATTTAACAATCAATGAAAACTGACCTTGCCTTCCTGTATCACATTCCCACCGGAGCTGACCTATTAGCCGCTGATGAAAAAACATGCAGATTCACCAGAGAGAGGTGAACAAATATTTGACTAAGGTTTGAAAGCAGGGTAAACGGGCATTTGTGAAAATGCTGTTTTTTTCTGAATGGAAAAAAATACCTCCTGCTTTTGTCTTTAATGTAGGAGAAACAGATGGCAACAAGTGGAGATATTTTTTCTTATTTGCTTCGGTCAGTGTCACATCTTATCAAAGGCATTAGAGGAGAAAGAAAATGATGGATTAAAAGATGGATGTAGTCATCATGGTGAGTTGGAGCATGCCCAAACAGTGACAGCCTGTTGGCAAGAAGAGCTGGGAGAGGCTTCCAACTCAGAACTCATTTCTCACTCATTTCTTGGATGATTGTTGTCTTTATAGCGATAGAATTTCTAAGATCAAGAAGAATATAAATCTTCCGCCTCATTCTTACACATATGTACAAGTCCTGACAACTGACATCAGGTTTTGTGTTTTTATTGATTTTTTAAATTTTTTTATTTTCAAGTGGGCCTGTTTCCGCTTTGTGCCAAGTCTTTATCCTGGTCCAACCAGGATCTGGAACGCTCTTATCTGATCTGCCGTTAGCACTTGTGTGTCTTTTAGTCTCTATTAAGAGATTGGAGACATATAACATGATCAGTGAATGCAAAAGTAATCTGACTAAGGAAAGAAAAACAGAAAAAGAAAGGTGACCCCTCTGGATGATATGTTTTTCTTCAGCAAAGAGCTTGCTTTTACAGCACACAGATTACAAAGCATGGCTCTGTAACGGTGGAGTCCGAGAGCCTGCCTGCAGTCCGGATACATTATGCTCTGACAAAGAACATGTCGAACAATGAGGCACCAAACTGTTGACCAGAGAGAGCCAAACATTTTCTTCATATTTTGTCAGGAGGTGGGGGTAAGATAAACAAAGCCTGAACCTTCTTCCATAAGTGTTCTTGTTCATTTCTACAAGCAGTCTCCAGGACCTGTTCTCCAGGCTTGTGAATGACTTTTCAAAGCCTTTTTTATGATGGAGTGATAATTCCTGTTTGCTCCATTCTCCATCAAGATGATCCCACACTGGCTTTCAGCAATCTTTAAGTGTGGAATTTCTGGAGGATTCATGTCTCCATAAGTCCTGCTGTCACTGATTTCAGGTCCAGCACTGGTTAAATTTAGCACACCTCAGTTTCCATGTTGCCCTCTCTTAAGAATGTCTTTTTGACAGTCACCCTTCCACCCTTTCTGATGAGACAACAGTGGGCAATAAAATGCATCTCTGAGACCCTGTGATTGCTCCTTGTAGGATTTGTTCGTATTCATTAATGGCATCCCTTTCAGTCTCCTGTCGATAGATTTAATTTGTCCTGAATTTGTCCTGCTTTCTTAGGTTTTTAAAGTGCACACTGCACAGCAAGTTGGCATGTGTCAACTTTTTGGCTATTAGTTGTTTGGTATTAACTTTGCTGGCTGAAAAATACTATTTTATTTCAATCTTGTCAAACCATTATGTATGGCATTTTCTTGTAGATGCAACTTCAGCCAATCACAGAGATGGGATGGGCTGAGAGTAACAGTACAGAAAGATATAATTTAAAATTGGTTATTTGCTGTCTTGTCAAATGTCAGAACATCATCAGAGTTGTAGGTCCAAAGAAAACATTAAAGGACCCTCAGATAACCTGCTAAGTCTCACCTGAATTTTTTATATATAACAGAAAGTTTAGCTCTTGGAAGTTAAATATAAAGAAAGAAATAGTGATTCAAGACTTTACCACAGTATGATATGTCAAGCAAAAAGTGCCATAAGCAACCAGTCTCCTCAGTTCTCTGACTGTTATAAGAAGAGCTGATGCAACACAGAGGTAAACTACTGTCCAATTTTTCTCAAATGTTCTGCAGGCAACAAATTCAACTTTTTTTTTTAATGAAAGAATAAAAAAGAAAGTCCGGCCTCTCTAGAAAAGGTGTTACAACGACCTTTGCCCACATCTAGTAATGCAGTTTCAAAGTCATGGTTGTGGAATTGTGAGATATTTTCCTGCTGAACTGTTTTCTGTCAGGCTCCTTTTAAATGTTGATGTTTAAATGAGCACCTGCAAGATGGAGATATGCAACATCAATATACAGTATAGATGAACAATGTTGATCTGCTGATGAAGCAGTACCTAAGCTACACCTACGTTTGGAACAATGAATGGAAAACACAGTAAATGCACAATTTTTCATTCTTTTGTTTTTCTCATCAATTTATCTTAACAAAATAAGGTTGAAATTTCTCTGTTTCATGTCTGATATTTGTTTTATTTTTTTTATTTAAGCTTTTGTTATGTAAAGATTACCAAATAATTGAATTTATTTTACAGAGCACTCCAACGTTTTTGAAAACTGAGTGAAGGTGACTATGGAGCCTTAATCCTGGAACAAGACTAAACATAAAGCAGAGAATAGAATATTAACGAATAATACGGCATGTAAAAAGCAGCAGAGTAAAGTTTCAGATGAACAGAAACGACACCAGTTAGGTATGTGTCAGGTATTAAAGTGCCTTTAAGTCTTTTGTTGTCCACTTGAGAGCTTTATGCAGCAAAAGTAGATTTCTGCTTACTATTATTGCATTTAGAGGCAGTCAGATTCCCTGCTGCACTGACGCTATTCAATAAAGTGGCATGCAGTTCTGGAGAGAAAGCCTGTCTATAAACATTTGTTCTTTCTGTGGCTTTTTGAGCCAAACACTAAGCTCTCATTATGAGCTAAAGGTACAATTACATATCAGTTCCTAATTAAAGTTAAGAATAATCATTTCTTAATGACAAACAGGGACTTTCTAAGGAAGTGCAGCTTTTTTTTTACCCGTCCTAAACACAAACAATCAGAGTACTGTACACAGAGCGCATACACACGTTGGTGTGTTTGTCACCATCTCCCTCAGCACAAACAGGCCTGTGCTAATGGACAGACACTCTTTGTGAGCTAAACAAATTAGCTCCATTACTAAGAAGCAGACGGCAAGGGTGAGACAGATAGATGCAGAATGAGAACCAGAGCTTCAGGAAAAAGGGGGAAAGAAGAAGCGCACAAATATGCCTCTACAGTATGAACAGATACAGAGGAGGAGCAGCAGGGAGGAGTTTCATGCTCCTCAAGGTATACGGTACCGTGAATAGGTGAGAACGCGTATGTGTGAGCCAGGCTAGACATCTAAGCGCTTTGGGCCCTCGTGAGAGAGGGCAAATGCACATTATCATCCATCCATCACTCGCTCATTACTCATTCACTTACTTACACCCAGACACACACACAAACCCAGCACATACATGAATGCTGATACGCCCTAATACATGCACTTAACACCAGACTGGATGCGAGGGAGACACATTTATCTCCATGCAGCTGTGTGGAAATGACTCTGAGTGCATCTGTGGATGTGGATGTGTGTGTAGGAGTGAATGTGATCCGCCAGGTTTCAGGTCAAAGCAATTCTCTGTCAAATGATTGGTTCATAATCTGATTGACAGGGAGACTCCCTCCTCGTCTCTGTCTTCTCCTCTCTTTCACATCATTTATCATCCATTGTCTTTCTCTCCCTCTTATTATCCACCCCTCCTCCTGTACGTTCCTCTCGCAACCTCTCACCTCCGCTTGTCTGCTACTACTTTAACTCCTTCTACCACTTTTATGCTCATCCTCCCTTCACGTTTGCTACCCCTCATCTTCCCTCCATCCTGTCTCACTCTTGATGTAAGCACATCATTCTGTCTGCGACGTGATCGCATTACCTGTGGTAAGGCAGCTCGTAACCACGGTACCTCTGCCATCTGCAAGTGTGTGTGTGTGTGTAAGCCCCTCAATTCAAACGCACAGGCCTATAAAAATGAGGGCTGAATGATGACGATGAATGGAAACAGATTTATAAAGACTTCAACAGCCCTGTTGTGGCCTTGAATGTTTTCACTGGAATTACTACAGTCACACTGAGCTGTTTGAAGTAGAAGGTTGAGGCGTTTTCACTGATAACATTCTGCTTCAGTACAGATCACCCAGAGAAAATAAAGACTTCATTTCAGTGGGTTTTTACTTGCTAGTATTTTTCTTTTAAAAAGTGCCTACACATGCATGCATTTGGACTCAAACCAATTCTGAAAAAATGTCTGGAAAGGTGTTTTCACAGTCATGAAAGCTTGGAGCTGCTCTTTGGCTTGCAAAGAGAAAAATGTTTTAAATGTTTTCCCCGTTTGGCACAGGAAGCAGGTACACTCTGGAGCATCCATCATCGAGCACTTAACCTGCGTCTTCTTGGTCATTCTGGCAGCTGCTCCGGCCAGATTTCGGTATTTCAATGAGGGCTGATGTTGCCTTGAAATCAGATAAATACTAAATATGTCAGATTATTACACACCATCACACATTATACAGCTAATCCAACACATGATGTAAAATGGCAAAGCACATCTAGTCCTTGATTTCTTACATAGTCGAGGTTACTTTGTTTGACTATAAGTATTGACTTTTTATTTTCACAGGTTAAACAGTAGCCATGATGAGTAAAGTCTTTATTTAAAAACTTGTTAAAGTGACCTTTTTAGAAAACTGTCTAAGAAGAAATTCATCAGGAGAACTACAAGAGCTCTGAAAGTGCATCCTTTGGCAAGGCCGATGATTTTCCTTCACACTTCTAAAGAAAGTAAACTCAATTCAAAACCAACTATAACCGTGTTTAGTTTGCTGAAGTGTTTATGTAATACTGCTGACAGACAAAAAGACACAAAAGAAGGACACTCAGAAAGCGAATCCTTTGCCAAGGCTAAAGGAGTGCCTGACACGTTTTAAGACAACAATCCATATCTGTAGCAAAATGTAATGGATTTTTCCTTTGGCCATGTTCCATCTTTCCACCGAGATCCATGAAATTCAATTTGATATTTTTAGTGTAATCCTGCTGACAGACAAACAAACAAAAAGACACGTGTACTAAAGATATGCCTGTACAGTGCCTTAAAGAAAAAAGAAACTTTGGTTGAATGCAGGAGAGAAGCTGATATGATGCACCGGGCTTCCTTATTTCTAATCTGACCAATCACCCATTGTATCTGCAGTATTACAGAAAGCTATATAGTAATGTAAAAATCACTGTAACACACGCACACACACACAGACATAAACTCACCTTTTATAAGCATGCTAAAGGAGAAAACTCTCTAGTCGTGTTCCCTTTGACATTATCATGATTTAATGATATGCCACAGGCCTCATTTAAACTCTTAACAGCTGCTTGAGATCTATACTGCCATGTCACACAGTAATCAATATCTCTTACACACATACGCTCACACACACACGTACTCCAGGAGGAGTTTCTCTTATCGGGAAACATCAGATCAGGCAGATACACTTGAATGGCTATTGGGGCCAGATTGACTCACAGTTAGGGGACTCTGGATCAATGTTTTTGCTTGCAAGCCAAACTCATCCTGTTGTTCGGTGTGAATGTGTGCCACACAAGTGTGTGTCCAGGGAGTGGTGGTCTGCTCTACCAGCTGTCTGCTTAATCAAAGCATATTCATATTAAGATGGCAGTGGTGAGGATCAGAGCACTGACCGGCAGCCCCCCCAGAGCCAGCCGAGCTCGCCCATGGCCTCGCGTGGAGAGAGAGAGGCCCCCTGGCCAAGCTCTCCTGCTGGGTTCAAGAGACAAAGACAAGTGACTGTGTTTCCAAACACAGGCCCCTCTCACCACCCGGAGGTCAAGAACTTGGAATAATCTTGCCCGAGCAGGAGGGACGAGGCTTTCTCATGCACACACACAAACACACACATTTAGGGATTAAAGCTTTGAGATGACCCTGCTTAACCCAGAAGGGGAGAAATAGTGGGGTGCCGCAGAGGGGGCTGATGGGAGAAAGTTTTTTGTTAGAGGGGGTCTATGTAGTCAGAAAGATATGAAAGTGGCGCGCAGGTTGGCTCAAAGTAAGCATTAATGTGACAGGCTCCAAAAGAGACATAAAGAAAGTGCATGTTCACTTAAAGGCTTAAAAAAGGAGGTAAGAGGGTGAGATATGGACTGTATGATCAAAGCAGACGAATAGAAAGGGGATGAAGAGAGAGGGAGACCTTGCTGCAACCAGTTATGAATGAGCTGCGGCTGCCTTGAAAGGGACTCACGCTGTTTGATCTTCCCTTAATAATGCTCCTCAATTACAGCCTCATCTGATGTGCCACTGCCAAAGAGAGGCAAGAGACTGATGACCAGATACAGAAATCAATCACTCGGACCATCAGCTGTCTGTGCAGACACACACGCGACACATTTCAGGACATTCTTCAGCCACAGTGTCAAACTAGAATTGTTTAGCTCTGTTTGGTCTGAACTGGGATGTGTGAATTATTCAGGGGCAACTGACACATTATTGCCATGAAGAGCAGAATAATGTCAACTATTGCCTAGGGGTGGCTGAGCTTGTATTTATCCCACTCTGTGCTGCTGAGCTAAATCTGGATGACTCTCTCAGAGCCTGTCAAGCGCCTGCACACGTTTGGTCATTGCAGGGAAAGGACGCCATCTAGTGCTCCATCATAAAAGGCCCACAAAGGCAAGACATGTCAATCAGTGTGTGTATCAGATACTTGAAGAGAAGATGTTTCACAAGAGCAATAAGAAGATGATCAATGTGAAGTAAGCTGTGCTGATTCACATTAAAGTCCCATTGCACTTCATTTGAAGGGCGACTTAAGTCTAAGGTTAAGTGGATTTAAATATATGTCTTGAGTATAAAACACACACACATATACATACAAATATATCTATATACATATAAATTCAAGTTAAATATAATATTCAGAATTACAAGCAATACTTTTATCATAATTAGCTGAGTTCTTTACTCACATGAAGCCTTGAAGTACAATTCTGAAGAAAGTTTGGACATTATGAAAAATCTGATTTGTGAGATCACATTTCAGATGTTACAAGCTCCACAAAATTCATTTAAGTTCAATAAATACCCAAATGATTAAATGTTATGTACTAATAGAATATAATGGAAGTGTTTATTTTCATTGCATTAAACAACTGAATT
Organism: Craterocephalus eyresii; assembly: GCA_037177035.1. NCBI lineage: Eukaryota > Metazoa > Chordata > Actinopteri > Atheriniformes > Atherinidae > Craterocephalus > Craterocephalus eyresii. The sequence goes on from JBBBVT010000008.1 coordinate 10,152,165, forward strand.
GCAGGTTGCTAAACTAAACTTGAAAAAACTCAGAGAACTGAAAGCTGCATGTCAGAACTTGTTGTATTTTCGTCCTTATTTAATTATCTCATTACTCTATAGATGTCTGCTGTCTCTGCACATGAAACTGCATATGATCAGTCACAGCAGCTCCACCTGCAGCAGCTACAACAATAAAATGTCACTGACATACTGATGCTTCCATGTTAATGATCTAATTATGTCAGATGCAATCATGCTTTACATCAATCACATTGACTTAATCACTACTTAAATATTTTAACTGAATTTTTCTGCAATTCCCTGTTCCACTCACATGCTATGTATACATATATATGTAACATCCATACATTCATTGTCTATACCCCCCTTATTCCACTCCAGGGTCACAGAAGGAAGCTGCAGTGTATTCCAGTTGCTATTAGGCGAGACGCAGAGACTGGTCACTGGGCTATTACAGGGCTAACACACGCAGAGAAACAACTATACTAAGAATTTAGGGACCACATTAATGAAACACATTTACTTAATAATAATAATAATAATAATGATAATAATAATAACAATAATACAGTGCTCTGGTATACTGAATCTACAATTCAGCTCCAGTGGAAGACAATAGCTTTTCTCAAAATAAACCAAATGAAACATTGAGTGTGAAATACCAGATTAATGTTTTCCTTTATGTTTTTTAGCACTACAAAATGTTGCTAGCATTAGGTTCACTTGGACCCTTCTGCAGATTGACTACAAATTGAAAGAATCACAACAAATTGTAGGCCACGAAAACAAATACAGGCTATTACAACTGCAGTAGATTTAACAGTGATAAAGAAATAAGATGCTATATTTATATACATGCTATATTTCCTTACTTTCAATTTTATAATGCAGGGTAAGAGAAGACAGTATAAACACAATCTTATTTAACAACACAACTCTAACACAACACTAACCGCCTCCATACTAATGGCCCCTTTTTACCAAACCCACGAGAGGAGTGGACAATTTGCTGTCTATAATAGCTTTGGTCGGAGACAGGTTACTGAGGCGGTGAAAAGCTACTCTGTCTGAAACGATCATGCTGGATCAGCTGCGGCGTTGCGCGCCTCCCAACCGTGAAGAACCGTGTGCTGAGGGCTGCCATAATTAAAGCGCTTATTGATTAGACTTTACGCTCTCCTGCGTCCCCTGGACTGAGAGCCGGAGGCGGGGAGGTTGGGCCGGTCACTCTCACAGACATTCAAATCACCTCAGAGCCACGAGAGCAATGTCTATGCTAATGGCTATGGTAATATATCCCCCTGTGCAAGTCGATTATTGACGCTTTCTCCAAACGGACGGTTGATCCACAATTGAAGCTTTATGAGTAGATGTCAATATGAGGTTGATACCCGGGCATAAGGTCAGTTTAATCTCAACTTCGTCTGTTTGTGGTAATGAATTGGGCTTTACTTCGTTAATTGAAATATTAATTACAAAGTAACTGACAGCTCCAAGAGGGATTTCACTTCATCTCCTGGTATTGAACAGAAATATACAATATCCATGCACGGAGGCCCCAGAGGGATAGGTTAGAGACCCCGATTTGTTCAGGACCAACCTCTCCTTGGTTTCATTTAAACAACCTTGCATAATTAGAGAATTTGTATGTTAGTGTGTGAAGGAGAAAAAAGCTGTCAGGAAGATCAGGGCAGTAGTTGTGATCTAAGACGAACGTCATGATGAGAACTTGTCATACACATTCGGATCAGAGAATAACGCCAATGATGGTTATTTTGTTGGTGCTTGAGGCTTCGATCATCATGCAATCAGTCTGAGAAAGGTCAGCATATTGATCAGTCTATATGGTTCCTCTGTTACACATCAAAAATATATTACGTCCTCCCAACACTTCTCCATCTCTGACCTCCAGCTCTACAGGAACAGCATTCTCCTCACTTTGATTTGCTGTCATTTTCAAAACTTCACTCTCAAATCTGTCCTTTTATTTGAAAGTTTTTGGCCTTTTTCTCCTCAACAGAAAACAATGCATCCACCCAATTTTAATAATTTCCCAAAAAAATTGAACAGAAATATTCCTTTGTGCTGAATGAAATGAAATCCGGATGTGTCTGGAGATGATTCTTTATTAAACCCAGAGCAGACACAGTCAAATGTATTCATCGGATGAGACAGTTCTTTAATTACTGATGTCATTTGCTGTGCCACTCAGAGTGTGTCTCCGCCTCTAGGTGTGTGTCATTTGCTTGGGGCTATGTACCACTGAAGATTGGTGTGCAGCCTAACTCAACAAACTCTGCATCTATTTTGATTAACTCAGAGAAAAATGAGCACACGGTGGGTACAACCACAGTGTTTTTTCGTTTTGTATGTGACTCATACAGCGGTAGGTGTAACAGTGTGATCAGAAAGTCATACTTTGAGGCAGAGGGGTTTGGTTTCCTTTATCCTTTTTTTTACACATTCACTGCGAGGGGATGAGGTGAGAATCTGTAAAACAACACTTACATTTGATGCACCTTAGCAGAGCGTGTTTTTATGGTAAAAAGTTCCCAAGCATGCCATTGTTTCCACATGTAAGGGCTGTACAACGTGCTACTTGTTCTTATTTTCAGTCAATATAGAACGAGGATATGAGAGTCGGTATTGATTGTAATTTCCTGCAATACCACGTTCCATTCTCTTTCTTTATCAGGAGACTAATTCCTATCTGCTGTGCTGTCAGCCAACCAACAGCCCTGGCTGCTGCCCAGGACAACAGCTAATGAATAAGAGAGGAATGAATAATCCAGCCAAGCATTTCCCCTCTGACGAACAGGCTGCCATAGGGAGGATAATGATGACTCTAGGATATCTGGTGGAGGGGAATGTGTATGTGTGTATTTTAGATGCACTTATTATCGTGCATCAGTAGAGGCAGGTTATTTCATATTTGTTTACTTGCACCTTTTGGGAGTTAGTATATGACGTTCTGTACTTTCTCCAGTGCGTGTATTTATTTGTTTTTTGTGGTGCGGAGAAGCCTCTCTCACCGTTCTGGGTTTGACTGATTTGTTTCTTTCAAGAGGAGAGCACGGTGCCAACATCTGGCTTGCATTCCTACCTCAGTTAAATGATCTATCGGGTGTTTTTGTTTATGTTGTTTTTGTGGAGGAGGTATGACATGCTGCCCAACCTATATTTTAGCCAGTTTTCCAGTTTTGTCCACATCTGTTCCATCTTAAGTTTTTATTAACCCACATTGCAGTTGCTCCTCTATATGATGCAAGTTGTGCCCAGACCTCCCTCACCTTTTCTAAATTTCCCTTTCACTGCTAATTTTTAACCTGAAATGAGTCCATGTTTTGCATTTGCTTTGCTGGTTAGTGAACTCTTTGATGCATGAATTATTAAAAAACAGCGCCACCTGTGTTTTACATAAAGTAATGTACCTCCAGAGACACAAACAGTGATGCTTTTTTTATTTCTTAAACATATTTAACTTTTTATTTTCTTAAATATATTTTGAGAGTTTATTCAAGACTATTAATTAAATTTGCTTTTCATATTTCTGTTATATGGATATTCTATAAAAATGTGGCTTTATCATTTTTCTTCTGTTTATCACAAAAGAAGGTTTAGCTATTACAATGTATGAATGTACATATATAAATAATCTTTCTACAGTGACTGAAAGTGTATCACATGACTTGCTAATGTCCCATGAAGTAGCAAAATTTTACAGATTTTCCATCTGCACCCATGAATATACTAGAAAACAGCTGTCAAATAGGTGTCCACTGTAGTGGACGCTATGCATGAAATGGTTAAATACTCTTCCAGAACAGGAGGACTGATATGTGGCACCTTGGATAAAAACAAATACTAGTTCTCTCCTTTTCAACCTGTATAGTTTAAATTGCTTTCACCTTAGTCGTTCTTGTGGTGTATCACATTGTTTCATTCCACCATCTCAGTGGGACCAGATTCAAACCCACATTAGCTGTTACTCATTTTGAAAGTGAAAGAAACTATAAAAAAAAGTCCCAAAGAAGGGTTTCATTGTTTTCCTTTGATAATGGACATATTTCTGTTAATAATTCATTGATAACACTACAGCTATTTTTCCATAGATATGTTTGAACGTCATAGTATTTCCACTTTTGTTGTATTGGGTTGAAATAGTGTTTAGAAAATCTAGGTTAAGTTCTTAGTGGCTATTTGAGCTATGTTGTGGGATATCTGGAACACAGCACATTGAAGTTTCTTTTTACACACAAACAGTTGAAAGTTTGATTTAAAGATGAGGTCAATTTTAAGTTGAATCAATTCATGAAAGAAAACCGCCATCATGGGAAAACTACATGAGTTTCATGTGAATAAATTTTAACACATCAGGTGGTGAACTTTACAAACTAACTGTAGCTTTTGAATCAGAGGCAGTGTTTGGCTTTCGGAAAGTTAAGTGGAAAATAATGACTATTTGTATGTATATTTAGTTTAAAATTTTTACCCTTGTAATTGTTGCATTGTGGGCAGGCTTGTGGTAAACGGACTCATTCGCATCTTCGACATGTTAGAGGTGAACTCATAGTTTCCTCTCCCCACTTTGTGGTTGTGATGAATATCCCCCGTAGTGGAAGGGAGGGGGAGCAGAGGGGCTTGTATGTCATAAGAGATATGATCAAAAATTAGCTGCTCAGATGAGAGAGAACTCTTCAGCTTGGCACAGCAGAGAACAAACGCACTGAGAACGAGGCTGCTCTACACTGGCTCACATCTATTCAAGCAAGCAGTGAGATAATTTAGTGAGTTATACAGAGCGCTTTCTGAGAGATTCTACGCTCCACAGAAGAGGAGTAAATGTGAAGATGCAGCTCAGCCTGGTACTTGCTGCTCTTCTCTGTCTCACCACATGGATAAACTTGGTATACGCTTCAAGTGAGTAGTCTAGAAAAAGTGTTGAGGTGTGAATGTCTCTAAGTCTGAAATTAATTTTTCTCTATTCCCCTCTGTGTGATTTCTTTAGTGCATGGACGTGTGGAGAACTGTCTGTGTCTCCGGTGGTCAAATACCAGAGTCCATCCTAATAGAATTAAGAATTACACTATTCAGAGAGAAGGCGCCTGTGACAAAGCAGCAGTTATGTAAGTAGTCTCATAATTTGTAGAATTACAACACACATACCTGCATATACAGAATAAAGGTGCAATTATTAGTGTTACGACCCAGTATCATCAACATAAGACAAAGAAAAAGGAATGTGTGTAAAATCAAGCTACTTATTTACAATAATAAACACGGATCGTTGGCCTCAAACACAAATCAACAACAAAAAGAATGCAAGGTAAAACAACAGCAGAACTTAAGTAAGATTAAACAAGTGATGACTGAACTACAGCAAACCAAACCAACAAACGAACAAAAGCAGGTGAGCAGCTAGCTGACCGGGGGGGGGGGACTGCTCAGCGCTCCCCCATGGTGGAATGTCCAGAGTGGAGTTATATGGTGTGGGTAAAGGTGATGAGCAGATGAGTGATGAATTCCGCAGCCAACCAGAGGTGGACAGAGGAACTGTTGTCCAATCAGGGGACCTTTGGGTTGATGGCAGGAGGCTTTTATTTTGGAAATCGTAGCTTCAGGGCCAGTACTAGCATGCGGGTGAACACCTTTGTCTGTCAAACTTGAGTTTGAGGCTAATATGAACATACTGACAACCAGAGGATTGGTGGGTGGAACAGGCTCTGTTTTAATCATAATCAATTATTATCACTATTATCAGAATGTTAGTTTATTAATTTATAAGGGTCAACATAGTTTCTATGGCAACAAACTGGGACCTACTTCATGTAACTGTTATGTTGCCATGGTTACACAATCAGTTCAGCCAAGATAAATATATTGTTGCTGTACTAGTGAAATTTACGGAGGGTCATTGAACCTGTCCGAAGATCAGTTAATAAAGACTGATTGATATTGTGTAATATAATTTCCCTCAACCGGAGCCTCTTCAGTAGCTCTGTACCAAGACAGCCACTCTGATGGCTTGTCTCTCCCCCACTAATACACAGCACGTTGCTGATGTCCTAGGAACTTGAAATTCCAAGATAATCTGTCCAGAAAGGATGAGGCGATCTTGGTCTAAGCTGGGAACTTATCATTCGCAGAGGACCCCGAGATAGCAAATTCAATGACGGCTGCTCCCTGTACCACTATTAAAATGATTTATACACATTTTGTATGTCTTAATTTTATGTCCGTTTGGTCTGTAGTATTAACACCAGTGGGTTATTGTTAACATAATTACCTTTTAATGACAGGCTAACTCGTGAGAAATGCCTTTTATACAGTATGCCTGTTTTTTTATTCAATTATCACTAAAACTGTCTGAAATGTCCATAGTGGACATTCTTATAATGAGTTTGTGAACTAACTAAAACTAGTTTTATTAATAATGTTGATGCTCACAAATTAGTTGTTTTGGTGACATAAATTTTTCCGGTTCGGTGAAACTGGAATGCACAGGAATTCTGACATAGCTAAAACACACCAACAGTCTCTCCAGTTTAATCTATGGATAGTACTTCTCATTTAACGTCTCTGATTGGCTGGAAGTTAATGGATGTTAAGGGGGACAGTTCTCTTCATGTCTACTGTGCTTGTTAGTGTGGAAAGACGATGATATGTCTGATGTTACAGCTGATAGCGGCTATAAGCTGAGCTTCTGTGTTCTTGGCGTTGTTGTGGCCCACAGCAGTCTGTCTTCCTATTAACACAGCATTAGCAGCACTGGATCAAACTTTTGCTTTCAGAGGGCTGTAAAATGAGTAAAGTTAGATAAGGAATAGCTCTTTAATATGAATCTATATTACAGCTTGTGTATGTTCTTTGCCTCATATGCATTTATGGATTAGAGAAAGCTGCATTTAACTTTATTTACAGCAAGCAAATAGCAAAAAAATTGCAAACTGAGGGACAGATCTTTTAACGGGCTGATGTTCAGACAGGAAGGGACTCATTCATTCATTCATCATGTGTATTTATCAAAGTTTTTTGTTGTTCAAATTCAAATCAAACAACTCTGTCCCGAGGGGGAAATTAAAAGCATTTAGAGCAGTTGTTAACATGAAGGTATTTGTACATAAACTGTATATTAAATAAACTCAAAGAAAATATCTTATTTCAAAACTATCCCCATCATTAAAACTAAAAATTTTATTTCCAAAGTAAATAATATCACATGACAGAAACACTGTTAAGACCTCATTATCATCCTGTTAACTACTCC
>JBBBVT010000008.1:10179889-10193669 GCA_037177035.1 Craterocephalus eyresii
GTGTGTGTGTGTGTGTGTGTGTGTGTGTGTGTGTGTGTGTGTGTGTGTGTGTGTGTGTGTGTGTGTGTGTGTGACCTCGTACGACTCCTGATAAAGAGGAAGGTTGTGTGATAAAATGGATTATTGTCTTGTTTGAAAGTCTAATCCCTGTTAATCCTCTATAAAACCAAGCCTCTTATCACCCAGGCTATGCACAAAGCACACAAACACACACCTTATGTGAACTAAACTCCTGATACAGAGAGTCATCTTTATTTCTGGTTGATTTACTGCACATTTCTAAATGACATTATTGGGTATTTAATCAGTAACTAATGGCTGCATGTTCACATGAATTTTCAGCATTCTTGTGCCAACATTCAGTTTCAGATACTTAAATGGCTTTATGACTCTGGAAATCAAATAATACAGACAACATAACAGTGGACACGAGAAAATTACAACATGTCAACAATCAACTGATTAGTTGACTTAGTATTTCCAAAGTCATTTGTTCTCTTTAATTTGCTCATCTTATACGCTTGGGTTGGTGGAGTTCTGGTGACCTGACCTCCATCAAATATTAACCATAAAGTGCTACAACTGTTGTTACAGTACACATACTGTAGGTTTCACCCTGTAAAACGTTTGCCTTCTGTTACTGGAAACAAAGCTGTGGAGCGCTGTGAGGGCAAACCGAAATAGTACAGCTGCGAGCGGTGAAACCACCACGATGCTAAAAAAGTCCCTGAAAAGGTTGGCACAGCTAAGGGGAACTGCTGAAATCTTTGTGGGTTCATCGCAGTGAGTCACGCCTTTTATCATCCTGTAATGCTGTCTTAAGGAAAATACACTGAGTGCTTCAACTTTTATAATCTTCTAGCAACTGGCTTGTATTTCATTTCATCATGCATTTTCACGTCACAGAAAATTCCTATTTATGTCATGTTTTACCTTTCAGATTTACAAAGAGAGCATCTCCTCAGTTAATATTTTACACCTTTATATTATTTAGATGATCATTTACTTAAAAAGACAAAAAGAAAACCGAGTGTGAGTTAGACTTTTATCTCCTCTTGGGCCCCCTCTTTCTCTTTTTATCCTCACACTGCTGGATAGAAGACAAAAAAAGATGAGGGGAGCAGGATGGAGGGGGGGTGAGGGTAAAGAGAGAGGGGGTCTTCATTGAGTTGTCCACCCACACTGGGCCCCCTCTGGTAACCTGAGTGGGTGTGGGCTAAAAGGAAGGCGAGGATGCGCAAAACACACTTATGCACGCAGGCCCAAACAAAGGGAACAAAACAGCAGCTTGCTAACCTCAAATGTCAAATGTGGCAAAGTAACGCAGATTAAAAGCATTTTAAATGAGCGAGAAACTTCCTCAGTCATAAATAAAGAGGTATTGTCGGTATCCCTAAAAGCGCTGCATAACAGTGGAGGGGAGGCAGCGGGGAAAGAAATGATCTTGACTGTTGCATTATTTAGCAAAGGTGGCGGGTTTATGATAAATCTACCAACACTGTCAGACCCATGAGGGGCAGAAAAGCTCAAACTTGTCTGTTTTGTTGAGGAATGACGGTTACTTGATATATAATTATGTGAGCCAAGCAGATTCTGTCTTCACCGTTTCCTCCTACATGCCATCTGCCCTGTGTGTCCAGACTGTGGCTGACTGAAGTGGTTGCGGGGGGGATGAGGAATTATTGTGGCAAATTAGAAGAAAACTTGTGATGTAACAGCCTGAGTTACACTTTTGTTGTTCAAAGCAGCGCCGAAAACATCCACGGCCTCTGAGTGAGAGAAAAGTAGACGACTAAAAGCAAAGGGAAGATACAAGCGTTAGATGACCTCTGACACCTGGAAGCGCCCAGAGGTATTTCAGTCTGGTGGAGCTCACTCATGGCCGGGGAGACCCAGGAGGATGCAGCGAGCCAGAGGAGGTGAGGAGAACAGAGGCTCGGAGAGAGAAGAGGAGTGGTTGGAGGAGAAGTATTTTTAGGGTGGTCTGTTATCAGCGGAGACGAGGGCGTGTGGTATCGCAGCTGGGTCACACCGCTGAGGGGTGAAACAGCATGGGCTCTCCACCGAGACAGTAGATAAGGAGGAACTGAACAATGATATCTCTCGTTCATACACGATACACCCACAAAGACACCGATACACAGTAAGAAAAAGAGAAAAGAAAAAAAAAAACACATTCATGGGAAATCGTACTGCAGGTTAACTCACACAGGTACTCTCCCAGGCGCTGAAAACCCTCAGGTGTGTTAAAATATCATCTCTGACCAGAGTCTCGGAGCTCCAAAGGCGACCCGAGTGTGTTTTTACTCCGGTGACTGAGAGACAAAACCAACATTATCACAGAATCTCTCCACTGCTCTGTTTCTCGCTCTCTGTCTACTTCCCCTCTATTGTGGAGCTCCGAAGATGTAAATGCCAGCAGAACAGATGGATGGAGAGAACATCTCATTGCTCTGACACCGTGTTTATGCAAACACAAACACACTCTATACACACACACACACGCACATGCATCCCAAAACAAAATGTTGGAGGAGATTTCTCCAGTTATCAAAGAGAAACACTTAAACAAGTGAAACACTTTTGGTTTGCTGGTTTTGGTGTGACCTTCTGTCTGCATCTTCCTTCATGTGCACAAACACACATCCACACACATGTACCGAGTAATTTTCCAGACTAGCAGCTGTTATGGAGAGAAGTGAGTAGCAACGAAACGCCTCTGACATGCTAATGACGCTTTGTCGACCCGAGGAGTTCAACCACACACGCTCACACCGGCACATTTACAGACTTTGACTATTATCTGTCATGTATCCAAGAGAATATCAGTCTAGTTGTGTGAATATTAAATGGGTTTAGCTCCCAGGGTGATGTTAGCACTCAATGTGAGACTGCAAGCCAAATGAAACCCTTGATCGCTCCAAGAATATCTTAGAGAGCCTTTGAGGGAAGATCTTTTTTTCTTGTTTTTTTTTTCCAACACCCCAACACACCACAGCACACCACACCACAACCACCCACCCATCCAATCAAATCCTCACTGGCAACGGGCTGCTCCTCATCTCTCTTCCCCAGCTTCTTTTGTTCATCTCTCTCAGCCGCCCACACACCTACCGTCCCTCGGGCTTTTCTCTTTACACTCTCACACATGCACAAATTTACATTTGGTTACTTTGTACTTCACTTTATTTCTTCCTGTCCTTTCTGCTCTTTCACCACTATTGCACGCGTGGAGATTCTCGAAATGTGTGTGAATGCAGGCTCACAAACAAACAAACACACACACACACACACACACGCGGGGGCCTATATTTAGTGCTTTCCAATACAGATGTGTGGGCAGCCGCCATCTGGGGCTCCAAATGGAACAAAAAAGGTCTGGGTAAGATGTGTGATTGTGCAGTGTGGGGCTGAGGGGCAAACTTAAGGGTTCGGAGTGAGGGGGAGCATTGTGGAAACCCCCTCCAAGGAGCTGGGAATCTCAGGGGAGAGTGGGAAAAACATCCCAACTATCATCAATCAAAACTTTGGTGACACAAATGACCAGAAACAACAGAGTGTTCTTCATCCGTGTCAGTGTGTCACCTCCATCCCACAGCCATGTCCCACCCACCTGCGCCACCGTCCCATAGGCCCCCGCCAAACGCCGCCCGATGCGATTGGCCCGTTGGTACCCAAAGCGAAATCGAGTTCCTCTCTTGGCTAATTGGGTCTTTGTGATTGCGCAGTCTATCGTGGCGTGGGGGGGAATGAATCGTGAAAACGGTATTATGGTGGACGGAGGGAGAGTGGCAGGTCGAAGCGGGGAGATCGTTTTTTTGCCGTCTCAAAGTGCCAGATGCTCTTCCTGGGCCCATTATGATGCCTTACAGGGGACCGAGATGGTTTCGGCGTAGCAACTGGGAAGACACAAAAGCAAGATGGAGACCGACCAAGATGGACACTCACACATGGCACATAGTTGCAAATGCAGACACGGACACGCTTGCACATGCATCCACGTGTACGCTTGTTTGCTCCAAACACTCTCCTTAAAACAAGCGAACCTTTGTTTAGGACTTTATGTTGGGGATTTTCATCAGAGGTTATAAGAACTTAGGCTTATCCAATTCAAATATAGAGTAAAGGAAAAGGGACATGTTTCTGTTTCACCTTCTGCTGTTAAAATGGACAAAAGATGGTGGACAAGCAGACTGGATCAGTACAAAACCGAAGTATTCGCTTCTTCAAACTGTGCCTCTTTTAAGAGTGACTGCGCCCCAGAATGTTTGAGAAAGGAGAGCGTAGGCGGACGGGTCATGAGCCTGCTCTTTGTTTGTCCCAACAAGGCCAAAGCTCTGCGTCTTTCTGTTTACAGCTGCTTTTTCTTCTTTTATCAAGAAATAAATCAGCTTATTTTTTCTTTATCAACCCCATTTGGTATTTAAAACATTGGCCAACCGCAGATAACAGATGGTGGGGGGCTGTCTGAAGTTATCCTCATGCTATTGTCCCTAAAATAAAACAACAACTCTGTAAAATTGCAAATCATTCATTGGATTTCTCCTCATTCATTGCCACCGTTACCATCAACAGGTGGCGCTGTAGTCACACTCTTCGGTGTTTAGTTACGCTCCTCCGGACAAAGAGCCTAATGATTCATTCAGCCCAACCCTTCATTAGGAAAATGTGACATTATTAAATGTTTTGAAATTCATGCGACAGGCTAAGTGATTTTTTTTTCTATCCTGGTCGTTGTGACGTTTATGGCCTCATGCCTGTCGGCGTCCTTTAGGTTATCGCTGCTAAATGCCACTTCTGACGCGCGACAGTGGGTCAGACAGACGCGTCTCATATTCCCTCAGCGGAGTGGGTTTCAGTTGGGGCCCCTAGCTGAAGTATGATGGCCAAATCAAGCAAATTTAATTTAGCCTTTAATTTGTTATGAGGTCCACAACCTTAAAAGTTATAGGCTAGTCACCTATGGGAAGTTGTTTTCCTTTTTCCTCTGTTGCCCACTTTCCTCGATTTGCTAAACCTTTTATGTTTTATTTTACTTGGAAGCTTCCAAATTTTCATTTTAGTAGGCCTAAACTAAAACAGATATCCCTGGAGACGTAGTGAGGTGACGCTGATAGGGGCCACAGTAGCCAGTCATTAGGCTCATGTCATTTACCATTAGGAAGCTTCTGAGTGTGAGAGACCGCCCCAGTATCTGCTGCTGCATCCAACTCGCTTTCACACTCGCTTTCATTCACACACACTTTTCCCACTGGGATGGAGCCGCTTGAGCCAGCGCGCAGATCCGACCGCGAGCTCAGACGGTTCCGCGCGGCACACATGGCTGCACATTTATGGAGAGCATTTTTTACCCACATCTGGATAATAACGTTAGTTTCCAGTTCGAGGACGAGGATTTATCCCCCCAATGAAGGTAGGTGACGAGGGAATCGACTCTGCGTGTATTCAAGTCTAATGCTGAGAAACGCTGGAAAGGGGCAGTGCGCGCGCTCCGGACGCTGTCAGAATGGGGCAAATGGGCAAGAATGTTTTTTTTTGTTGTTGTTTGTTTGTTAATTTTTCTTTAAAAGATTAGGATTTGTGTACATTTTTCGCATCCCGGTTCCCAGCAGAGTTGGGCTTTAAATGGGTTCAGCTGCTTTTTCTTTGCAGTTTACGGTGAAACGCTCACTGTGGAATTTTGTCAAAATATATTAACTATAGAAATAACTTTTAGGTTCATGACTTGAAATTCCTTCTTCCGGGGACGTAAGAAGAAAAAAACGAAGAAAATAGATCATTAGGGTTAATCATCCTAAATGAATTATTTGAAAATACATATTAATGTCCAGTGCTGCCTCATAGGTTAGAGCGTGACACTGGCTGAGGTAGACCGTGTCCTGAGCGTAATGGCCACTTAAATAGTGGTGATCTCATAGAAGGGGAAGAACTTAAAGGGCATTGTTTAGTAATTGTGTTTTGTTGCAATGGAAAGTATTTGTTCTTAGAAAACCTGCCTGTGTGAATATGTGCCATTCTAGTGACCCTACTGGATACCAGGACAGTGCCAGGAGAGCTGAAATGGGCAGCTAGTCCTTCAGAAGGAGGGGTGAGTGGGAGCTTTCATTTTATTTATTCATTTCACTTACAGATACTGTTTACAAAGTGCTCTTTCTTTTGAAAACACACTCTCTTTGCCCGACACATGCGTGCACGCACATGCTCACACATGCATACACCCAGGCACACTTGGTCTGGAAGCTGTAAATAGTCATCCCACAGATTTTGCAATGTGCTGTTGTTCACCAAGCCTAAGTGCTAATATGAGATTGCTGGCGTTGCGTTTGGCACAAGCAAAAGCACAAACCAGCTTGATGGTGGGTGTCATTTTTTTAGGGATTTGTACTACTAAGCAGTTGCCAGAATGAATCCTGGAGTTATCTGCTTCATATTTTGTCTTCTTAGGATCGCGTACTTTTTTGTTTTGTTATGACTAGCATCTACGCATCCTCTGTTTCTTGTGTTTCTCTCTCCCTACTTTGTTTACTTTTAAGAGTTATTGGTGAACTTGACTCATTTCTTCAGTCTCCATGCTCTCATTCTCTCACATGCTGCTTGATTGACAGGGTCCTGGTCTGCACGCACTGAGCTTTTGATTACAGGCACCCCCTCCCACCTTCTTCATCTCTTAGATACACACACACATACATACAAAACTCTTTTTCTTGACGACAGGGGCAAGTGGAAAGCCTTCTTTTCCCCCCCTGGCAGCTGTGATTTTTGTCTGCCAACAAAAACTCCAAAGGAGGCATCATACTTCATGTCAGCTTTTCTACTCGACATACACATAATCTGTAAAAATACTCCGGTACACTGGTACCGGATAGAAAACCAGTAGGCAGTCAAACTGAAAACCAGACAGATGGTGTATTTTTGAGGCCGACTGCAGGCCTGGTGTTCCAGGACAATAAAAGGCTGCTAATAATGTGTCTTCATAAAACTTTATTGTCACATATGACACAAATATCGTATGTTTCCAACATTATACTGCCCTGGAAATTAAAAAATATATTAAAATTATGACTCTGTATTGGACACTGATGACATATTGATCTGGTTTAAGAAATACTCACAAAATGACGCCCCTTCTCCCTTACACACACACACACACACACATTTAGTCATTCTCCGGCTCTCCCTGCCCTTTTCTTTCTCAGGACACGGCGCATTTACCGTGTATACAGCTCTCACTGGTAGGAAGAGAGCAGATTATTATTCAGTGGCAATAAAAAGCCAATTTGGAGTTGGGAGGCTCGGCGGTCATTTGAAGGGTCACAGTACAAGGCAAGTGATGGGCCCTATTGAGATGGATGGTGCAGCGAAGGCTGAGCCTGCTTCACTTGTATGGAAATGTGCCTCCAGAAGCCTTGGAATCACAACAAATCAAGACAGCTGTCCACTGCAGAATGTTGATGCAGGAGTGAACGCTAGCCTGTGAGGCTTCAGATGACAGCACTGAGTTAAGATGATGCCAGCATCTGAAACGCTTTTGATCCTGCTTTTCTGCTTTAATGATGACTGAAAGTTTTCAAGTGGACAAAACGAGTTTTCCTCACAAAACATGCCCTGCTGATCCTCTCCCTTCTGTTCATGCTGTATACATACTGTGTGCAAAATCCAATATTGTAGCTTTGCTGTCTGAACAGCAGTGGGTGTATGAGCAGTTCTCCCTTTGTCTAAATTACCTGCAGCCCTCGGCAGGGATTTTTCTTTGTTAGTGTATTGTAGCACTTATGGGAAATTCATCTGCATGCAATCTGAATTTTGAGTGCCAACATCCTTTTTATAATTGCGGTTGGATAATTGATTCAGAAAATATGTGTTGTTTTTGTTAATAACCTGCTGATGTTAACTAGATGCTTTGTGATTGGCATTCAGTAAGAAATGGCAGAATTAAGGGGAGAATCTCACTGGCTGGCATCTTCCCAGTTAGGCTCTAACATCCCAGCTTTCTGAAGATTGCCCTAGATTTGCATTCGCTATAAATGGAAACCTCCTAATTCACTTTAACCACTTTATTTATTGATCAAATTATTTTAATGTGTTTACTTGAAGTGGGAGGAGGTGAGCATCATGGACGAGAAAAACATTCCCATCAGGACGTACCAGGTGTGTAATGTTTTAGAGCCCAATCAGAACAACTGGTTGAGGACAGACTGGATCCCTCGTTCCGGCGCTCAGCGGGTCTACGTTGAAGTCAAGTTCACTCTGAGAGACTGCAACAGCCTGCCAGGGGTCACCGGCACCTGCAAGGTACATAAAAAGCCCACTCATCTGACCATGAAAAAACTACATAGCAGCAAAGAATTCTGATAAAGGTCAAACTTCTTTTATATGTGAGCTTTTGTAACGATTTGTTAATGTGCACCCCGCTGCTAATGGATCTTTTATAATCGCTACCACTGCTGATTACTGAGGCGCAAACCTCACTTTGAGTGTTTATCTTATTAAGAGAAAGATGAGTGCTGCTGATGATAAATAGATGTCTAAGTTTCTCTCTTTTTTTTTTTAAACGCCACTTTTGTCTTGCAGGAGACATTCAATCTGTACTACCATGAGTCAAACGAAGACCGTGAGAGCTACATCAAAGAGAGCAGCTTCATTAAGGTGGACACCGTGGCAGCGGATGAGAGCTTCACCCAGGTATCACCAAACAACCGAGTCCGGCTTTGAGTTCTTTGTCCTCCCTCCTCCACTCACTTTAATTTGCTACGATGTGGAAACTAAACCTTCCAGCACTCAGCTGCAATTTTCTGACTTGGTTTACAAGCACTTTTATCTTGGATGTCTGTTTTGCTGTCCCAGAAATGCTGGCTGCGTGCTTATGCTTAGCCCTTCCTAAAATGTCTTCTGATTTAAGGGTTGCAAGCATTAAAGCATCTTCCACCTTTGAAATTAATAAAAGTTTGTCGGAATGAGAGCCAAGTGCTGAAAATGGGAAGATCAGTAATGGTTCAGTTGAATCTTCCACTTCGGCTTGAACAAGCGTTTTGGATTAACAAGGCCTGACACATTTTACTGCACATTCCATTAAAGTAGCTCCGTTCTCCTTCCGTTCAGGTGGATGTTGGAGACCGCATCATGAAACTGAACACAGAGGTGCGAGATGTGAAAGTCACAACGCGGAAAGGCTTCTACTTGGCTTTTCAGGATGTGGGGGCCTGCATCGCTTTGGTTTCTGTCCGCGTTTTCTATAAAACTTGCCCCCTCACCATTCGGAACTTGGCAACTTTTCCCGACACCATCACTGGAGCTGACACATCTTCCCTCGTGGAGGTCAGAGGGTCCTGCGTTAACCAGTCAGAAGAAAGAGAGGAGCCTAAGATGTACTGCGGTGCTGATGGAGAGTGGCTGGTTCCTATTGGTGGATGTCTCTGTAACCCGGGATATGAAGAGAAGGGCGGCACGTGTAAAGGTAGGTGATGTTGAGATGTTTGTTTTTGTGGTGATCTTATTCATCCACAGCAGGTTCCTTTACCATTTGTTTGTGTGTGAACATTTTAAGTCCCATTTTACCTTTAGTAGCAGTTCAGGCGACTCTCGGATGATGGAAGATGTTCCTTGGTGTAGTGGTTAGCACCTGCTTGATTATCGGACAGTCTTGACATGTTTTAAGGAATATATTTGGGCTTATGACAAATGTGCCAGCTGGCAATGACAGTTAAACAACTCTCTTCATTTTAACTATCAGTAGGTTTTTTTCTTTGCACAAATGTGAGTCAGAGAAAGCAGTGAAATGATATCAAAGCTATTATTGAATAGAAAAGAAGTTGAGGTTCATTGCTTATATTTTAGGGGGAAAAAAATCAGGAATTACTAAAATAAAGTTCATTTTAAATAATCACAAAACAGAGAAAAACTGAGAGCAAAATTGAGAGTTCCCTGGATTTTTAAGTGAGTCACAAAAAATCCCAAGAAAAACATTGGAAATTGTCTGAAATCCCACATTTTCCAAGAAAATGGACATCTATTTCGTAATTTATTACTTCACCTTCTTCATTACAATACATGCACAAAATGGAACAGCAATGATCAAAGCTACTGAAAAGATAGAAAAAGATCAAAGTTTTTCTTTTCTTTTTAATTTTGATCTTTTTTTCTCTATATAATCTTGAAGCATTTGTTCATGAAAATGTCACAAAAATCTTGTTGTAGTTTCCTCCGATTTCCTGGCATCCTCAGTGATGAGAGCGTTTCACAGACGAGTTGTTAACTTGTTCTTTGTACATCAGACAAAGTTCAACAAAATGATCTAAAACTCAATCACTTACTTTAGGGTTTAGCCTGGACACTGGTTGATCTTCTGTTGGCCGTAAAACAGTTTCTGTGCCTTAAGATTATATATTATAACAGTCGGAGCTTTTAAGTTTCAGTGTGAAATGTGCTGACATAATCACAACCATCTGGTCCAAAATGCTTTTCTATCACTTACAAATTTGGTCTGAACTTTATGATAACAAACATTCATGCTGTTCACACATCTCCCCATCATACATGTGGCATGGATGACGTGGAATATTTGAAAGAGATAGCTGTGGCTGGGAAGACTTTGTGTGACAAAGAGGGCTAAGCGTGGGACAACAGACATGGTGGAGACACTTTAACGACAGGACTTGACTCCCACTATTCAATCACATAAGTAACAGAAACACAATATGTTCGCTCACACACACACACAGATGCAGATGGACAGGGACCAATAGGGAGACGAGGGAGAACAACTTGCTGATCTACACCCTCAGTTTTATTTATGACGCCTCTCCCAGCAGGCTAATTGTATAACAAACAGAACCATAATTCAAAGAGAACAGAGGAGACGCTGAGCGAGGGAAAGACGGAGGGATGGATATAAAGAGAGGGATGCAGTTCGGTGCCAGTTATAGGAAAAGTTGACTTTTTTTCCTCCCCATCCAACGAGAAGAACGGAGCCAAAATTCTCTGTGTGACAAATGTTCCTTGAAAGCATCACCGGTACTGCCCCATTTGTTCCTTCATAAAAGAGGAGGAGGTCTGCAGGGTGGTCCCTGAGGTCTGAAAGATGTTCCTCTTCAGCAAGATTTAGGAGATCCCCTTGACTCTGTTGAACTTCCAGCAGATGTGAAGTGCCATCTATCTATCTGCTGCTCTCCTTTCATTCGTCTGCTCTTACTGACTGATAGCTTATTGGCTGGGAGCAGCTGCCTTTGTGGAAATCCATCAAAGTCTGGATGAATACAGGATGCTGCTCAGCAGAATTTCTGAGCCTGCAGTGTGAAAGACAAGGAGGTTCTC
The DNA here is from genome assembly GCA_037177035.1 of Craterocephalus eyresii. NCBI lineage: Eukaryota > Metazoa > Chordata > Actinopteri > Atheriniformes > Atherinidae > Craterocephalus > Craterocephalus eyresii. The sequence continues at coordinate 10,191,200 of JBBBVT010000008.1, forward strand.
CTACTTCCAGTTCAAAATCCAAATAAAGAAAGGGTGGGGTATAAAATAAATATATAAAGCGATCTTTTTGTTTTCTTGGCTGTAAAGTCATAAAGGTTTCTTCAGGATTTCTCATAACAGATTCCAGCCAGTAGGCCGAGTCGCCTCTGATTACACTCTGAGTAATAAATATAATGAAAGACAACTTTATTCACTTCAGTATTATAGGAATAAGACTGTTTCTCTGCTGTTGGCCAAGAAGTTGTCTACATAACCTCTCTTTTCAACCACAGCTTTCTTGTTTTTTTACACTGGTTTTTTATGTGGCTTCAGAAATTTGGAGCAGCTTATTGGTGAAGTTGTAATTACTATAGACTGGAAAGAAATCACAGATATGACACAAAACTACTTAAAGTAACAGCTAAACATTTAAAGTATATGAAACTGATGTAAATGATTGTTTTTCTTAAACCAAATGAAGGGAAAAAGAACAGTAGATCTCTCAAAAAAAAGAAATTGAAAAATCTCTTTGCTTATTTGCAATAAAGTCCTGAGCAATATGCATGAATATGCAAAATAGTCAGCAGTCAAGGACATGACTAAGCTATTGCACAGGGCAGATTGACAGCAAACATGACCCGGACAAGAAAAGGACTATAAAAAGCACTAAAGAAGGTTAAAACAGTGCTGTTTTCAGTCAGTTGTGTCCAAAAGTTCCCAACTTATCATACTGATTTTGAAAGAGCGAAACATACACATAGACCAGAGAAACATCAGGACAAGATGCTCTATGCTATATGTCTTGAATAGATAAAATGCACTACAGAAAAAAATAAATAAATAGTTGCAGAAACAGGAATCAATATTTAGTATCAAGAAATTGGCCCATGAAAATTGGTTTCACAGCCACAAAAGACAGATGTAAACCATCATCTTAATAAATAATTACAAGCTCAAAGAGTACTAAAGAGATGCAGTCGTGAACAGTTTTATACTCACCGATTAATCTTGACTGCATCAGGCAAAGAGATTGAACTTTTGTTTGGGACAGGTCCAGTGAAATATATCAAGATGACTTGCTGAAGTATGCAGTCACTGATGATTCTGGGGTGATGTGAGGAAAAGGTGCAGGGGGAGGTGAAAATTGTCTTCTCAACAGTAAATGTACAGATGTTCTTTGAAATTTTGGTCACTTTTCTAATCTCATCGATTAAAAGCATGATTGATTCTGGAGTCAATCTTCAGGCTGGCAATGCATCTTTCCAAAAAGCAAAAAGCACCACATCAGCTCAGACATGGCCAGCTAACAGTCTGGGTCTCAACATTTATGGTGGAAATTTGTCCATACCTGGGCTTCATCCTGCAAAACTGATCCATCAACTTCCACACAAGAAAGTTGGAGCCGGATTGATGAGGAATGTTTTTCATCAGTGCCTCTGCCTCACACATTTCAAGCTGTCATACAATCCAGAGGCACTGCAACTAATTACTAATTGGGATATTTGCAGTTCATGATTCCATCTTTTCTTTCTTTTAGATGAAAAAAAAGTGATTGATTAAACACATTTTTTAAAGTATTGAAATAATTCAAAAACTGAATAAAATAGGTTTGCGTGAACGGTGGAGTGAACACCCTCCAAGAAGTGTGAATCCATTATTAAAACGTCGGTGTAGCAGGAAAAACAAGTTGCTTTGTGAAGATGCAGCAGATTAAATCACACCTCAGTATGTTGTAATGTATGTGGGAGTTCTGCTCTTCCATGTTTTTGTCCGGATGCATCAACATCTTACATTTATGTGCTTCCCATGCAGCCCATGTGAAAGTAGCCTTCAATGCTGTCCCTCCATGAAGAAACCACTTACACAGGCTAAACCCCCTATCACAAAGCGAGGCAGACAAGCAGAGTCAACATTGGTTTGGCTTTTCTGAGACAGAAGATAAAGATGCCAAAGGGCTCCGAGTCGTCAGCCAGTCTTGGCTTATGCTTTTATTTGGCTTCCATCACTAAAACATCCTCAAATTAGTCAGAAAGAGTGGCAGATATGAGAGGCCAGGCTGCAGTAAAGCACACTGTACTCTGGATACGACGTGCTTGCATAATTTCCCAAATCTAGAAATGTTCCCAATCTTTTATCAGCAGACCGGAAGGAGATTTTATAAAATGTCATGTTTACTTAAACAAGCTATACCTGATATTATAAGACTGACAATATACTGTGGAGAGACCTTTTTCTTAGAAAGATTAAAATAATACCCAGGGTCCGACGCTAAGGTTTTTTCCTACTTGCCTTCTGGGCAAGTACTTCTCAATTCTACTTGCCCCATCAAATGTCTTACTTGCCCTGCCGAATAGATCATGCAAACTTTTGCTCACGACTTACATCTTTCTAAATTAAATTTCCTGTTGACTGTGTACTATACTAAACAACACTTCTTCCTTCAGAAGAATATGTCATTGGTGAGATGCATTGGAAAACATTTTAACAAAAA
>JBBBVT010000008.1:10208032-10231753 GCA_037177035.1 Craterocephalus eyresii
GTTAGATCTTTTAATCTAAACAATGTCCTTATAGACAATTCAAAGGCATGTTGGCTGTATTAACTATAAAACAAGAGAAACAAGAGGTCTATAAACAGCTGGACAAAGTCATGCTTTTTACAGTCTGTCATGTTTGATAGGAAAAGAATAGCTGACCTCATGCTTTAAATACTGCTTCTGACCATTTGTGTTTGTCTGTGCACCCACAGGGAGATGGACAGACTGGGAATTATCACACCATCACATCAGGAAATACTAATTGCTAGTGTGCAGCAAGAAATGTTGTCTCAGATGCAACACGTGCAACACTCTATGGTTCCAGTCTGAGCTGGCAAACGGATACAAACCCGTTTTGAGAAGAATTTCATTTACCTCATCTGTGCACTTTAGAGGAACTTTTTTCACCGGTGGAACTGCAAGGAGTTGATACCGATAACAATTACAGTGAGGGGAAATAAAAGAGGAGGAGAGCGAGAAGCAGCACTTTTGGTGAACTTCCATCCTGTGGAGTTTTCTGTGAACCACGATGTGGACGTGGCCACACACTGCATTGAGTTTCTGAGAGTTTAGACTGATGCCTGATCCTTTTATCCAGCTCTGCTTTTACTTGTTTTCTTCTCTGTTTGGTAAAGGCTGACATGTGCATAAGCAGAATGGCTTCCAAGTTATTTTTTCTTTTGCTGCTTTGTGCTTGACTTGAATTAAATGTCTTTTTTGTTCTCTCATGTGTATATGTGTGTATGTGTGTATGTGTGCGTGTATGCAAGAACTGTGTGGCATGAATGCATTCAACATGGAATCTATGTTAAGATGTCAGCTATCTTTAAGTAATCTTAATATGCAAAGTTCAAGAGAGCTGGAGGAGCTGAACAGAATGTACCACCACAAGCTCTTACTGGCTTCGTACTGGAAGAACTGGGCTGACAAACCGTCTGATTTTATCCTTTTTTGTATTCTTCCGTTTCTTACTTTGAATTGTATGAAGTATTGTTTCTATTGAAATAGACACTTAGAATAGAAAGGTCCTTCATCTGTGCCTGTACATATGTCTCCTGTTTGATGACGAGAATTAGCTACATGAAGCATTTTGTTTATTTATGCTCCTTTTTTTAATCTAGTTTGTACATTGTTAAATAGAAACACTGATGAGATATTGTAAAGAGTGCCATATTGCATTGCAATAAATGCCAAACCCACCCATTCATGTAGGTTTTAATTCTGTTTAATTTTGTTTAAACAGACTTTGTGGTGCCTCTTACAGGGAAAACAATGAAATGCTGCTGGTGAAATCACGCTGTTTTGCGTTTGAGTGTTTGTGAAAGAGTTAGGGGGCAGAAGAAGAAGCAAGACTGAAGAGCTTGAATTTAAGGGGGGGAGATGAAATTAAGAGTGGCTGTCACTCTGAGCGTCTGTGTGGCTCGCATTTTTTGTTGGCTAAATTGGAGTGAGTTTGCAGTGTAAACTTGTCGAATCAGCAAACATCTGTCTCCCACGATCAACCGCGCACACACAAACGCAGGGTACACACATGAATATATAACTCACACACACTCCAGGGAGTTGATTGGAGGAAGCCTTTGATATATATATAGTGGGACGATATGATCTGGTTTCTGGCAACAGTGTCAGTGTTTTTCCAGCTTAATGAGAGTTGCTTGCACACACACAAGTGAATGGACACGCACACACTTACGGCCCCCTGCCTCCCTCTCAGTATTCCAAATAACACACAGCAAATAAAATGCTGATGGTGGTTAATGAGGCAGATGCCTCTGAGTCAGAGACGCTCTGAGAAAGCGAGATGGGATGACAAAGTTGTCTTGCCTCGAGGCATTGTAGCTTCTGCCAGATAATGAGACGCTGACATGATGTTTGCAGGTAATGCATCAATACGTTGAACCCTGTTTTAAAAATTGACAGAATGGCACCTTTACTATTGAAAAATGGCAGTGCGCAAACAGTCATTAAAGGCTCTTTTCACTGTTTCTCATTTAACTAAATAATTCTTGTGGTGGTTTCTGACTACGCTGCTATGAGAGAATGAACTTAATTCACACGCTCCTGTCTTCTTGACAAACTCTGACCTTGGGGATTCCCATGGTTTTCTTCTTGCACTTTCAGTTTGGCTGAAGCATATGTTGCACACCAGTTGAAAAATCACAGTTTAGGTTTGATGTTTCCATTTAACATATTCCCAGCACTAACTGAGTGAGCTGAAGGATGGGGAAGAGTGTGCAGGTTGCAAGACATGACTTTAGAATCACGTCCTCTCACACACATTTTTGTTGCCGTTTCCTTGTTTCCACCCTTTGATCTTTACTGTCAGAATCTTATAATCTCATGGTTTTGCATTTCTTACTTGATAGAAACATCAACATGCATTTGTCTTGATGTATGTTCTTTACTGGACTTTACCCATAGTTTGTACGAGGAAGTTGGCAGGAGATAGGTTTGGCAATGTCTCGTGTGAAGGATTTGGATTATTGTGTTTTTACAAAAAGCTCTTCTGGGTGATGTCAAAAACATTTCAGGGCTTCAAACTATAGTGTAAAAAGGGTTTAAAAGAGGAGTGTTGATCAAAGTTACATGCATTGTTTTACATTCAGTGATTTGTGTTAGAATCCACCTCTTAGTTACACAAAATGCATTTACTGCTACAAAGTGCAGCCTGTAGGTGTTCCGAATTGTCATAAAAGGGATTTATTGTGGGATAGAAATGGACACAGTTTAGAGCTAAATCCACATTGCGTGATGGTAGAGTGAGCAGTAGTCATCTTAACCCTAAAAGACGCTCTTGTTATATTGAGAAGGGCAGATCAAATTGAATCTTTCTGTCTTCATGTCTCAGTGGGAGGCAATTGTGGGTTTTTGTCCCCAGATTAGGGCGGGTATAGAGCTGCTTAATCCTGCCTGCGTTTCCATGTGGGAGTGGCAGTGGGGTGTCTTTGCTGTGCGGCCAGCCATAATCTAATAGGTGCGAGATTGGGCTTTGTACACGGGCATGCTCACGCACACACAAACGTAGCCACACAACACAAGTCTAGATTTGTTTCAGGATTAAAAGCATCACCTCAATAACTGACATAATGCCAGAGGCATTCCCACGGTAAGCCTGATGTGTGCGATGGCTGTGAGTGCTCAGCATGTGTGTGCGGCTTTGTTTTCTTGGGGCTGCTGATGAGAAAAGAAGTGGAAGGAGCACAAGAAAACGAGAAAACACAAACCTGTCCACACACTTGAACGCATATACACACAGCTGTGTATCCATGACTTCAGAGCACATTCGGGGGACATAAGCTGCATTCCCCTCATGGACACCTTCTCTGCCTCTAACCTTAAAGCAGGTCTCAACCTTGTAACTGAATGCCTTGCATGATAGGTACTTGCCTGTTGTTCCTATGAGGGAGACACATCCCCACAACATACTAATACCTGGACCACACACACAGACACACACACACACACACCACTCAGTCCCACTAGAGAAGCATCTGCCCAAGCTGGCAGGCCATGTACCTCTCATTATGCTGGCCATTCATTCGTGTCTTGGCTCCCTTTTCCTGCTGCTGCTGCTGGACAGGTAGCATCTGACACACATTAGCCTGCTTTTAATGACTTCTGCTGCAGCCATTATCAAATACTTATGTAGAAACATCCCCAGGGTTGCTTTTTTTTTTTTTTGCAGTGACATCCATTCAAAATCTCCCAGTCCTCTCTAAAGTTCTGTAGTCATAACAAAGTGCCCTTTGTCTCTATGACAACTCTTCTGGTTTGCAGAAGTCCCATTTAATGGTATTTGACTGAAATGTAAAGCAGCTTAAGCTTAACCCGGGAAGTCTATGAGTGACTGTCAGAGGAATGTGGAAGGTGTGTGAACCTCCCCCATCAGAAAGAGAATACCAGTGTGATCAAGAATAATCCTACAAATGGTTTGCAAACAGCATAAAGACCTCCTCTGGATTTTCAACAGCCACCGCAGGTGCTTTAGACCCTATCTATACAAATTATAGTGTAGTTCTGTGTTTTACGTCGTCTCTTTTCATGTTTAAACAAGTCCAGAGGATATCAAAGGACTCTTATTCATGTTAGTTTTACTTTGTTATGAATGCAGGTTTTAAGTAATACATTGTAAACATTAATGACAGCACTGAGGTAGTGATGTTCTGGGACTACAAACATGTTGAGTGATATTCTGGGCCAGTGTAGATACAGATATTATAGATAATATGGTCATTAGAAAGTAGCCAATATACATTCTTTAAGTCATTTTATTTTCCTTTTAATTCCAAGGAAACACTCAAATATGCTTTGATAAAACCATTCAATTTTAAAAAGTGTTGTGATAAAATAAAATGGAATATTTTTTCCGGATAAACTTTTCAGTGCTTTCACAATCAATCAATTCTTCTTCTTTTGTGTGTTGTTCAGTTTCATGGCAAAGTTTGTGTGAAACAGCCATGAAATCCCATAAAGACAGGTTACTATCACATAATGCATTTTGGGGTATCATGTAATTCAGTGATAAATTACTGGAAATAAAATAAAAATACAATAAAACTACTTCCCATCTTGTGACATCTGTTCTGTTTTGACTTTTATGTAAATCTCCCCAACTATAGTGTAAGTTTAATGTTCTCTATTAAAAATGCTAACAGTAATGTGAACTGGTGAGCATGCATCCAATCCTTGGCCATTTGCTTGGAATATCCACTTTGTTCGGGGAATTGTAAATGCTTAAAATTATCTCTAACACAAACTCCAACAACAACAGTCTGCTTCAAGGAGACCAAATACAGGAAATGGACAACAAAGCAAAGTAGATTTTGGATTCAGCAGACAACATTGTGTGTAACTACAACCAAAACATACGTATAGGCTATCTGGGATGGTCGGGAGAAATGGCTCGTAGTCACCCCAAGACCGCTAGGACCAGCTCTATATTTTACTCCAAGTTTTCCAGCATTAACCAGTAGCCTAGATGAACAAGTTTTCTTCTTTGCTTTGTGTCTCGTCTTCTTATTTTTAATTTAGCATCGCCTCTGAAAGGTGTGATTCTTTTGAACCAAGTCGAACCAAGTCCCCAACGGTAGAGAGCGGACTATGCTGATGTCAATGTATCCTTAAGATCAGGTTGGGCCAGATATCAAGAAATCACAGGTACAAAGTTCTCCACCAACAGAAATACCCTAATTATTTAACCATGATCTTCCCTGTGTTTAATGTTCTAATTCATGCCATCCACTTTCCATATGCTGACATCTCTCTGCAGACTTCCACGTTTAAATAAAAACCCAAAAAGACCGGGCTGCATTTGTTTTCCAGTTTACCGTCAACTATAGAAACACACAGGCAAGAGATAGACCGAGAAAAGATGGATGGAGGCGAAAGACAACGGCATATTATTCAGGAAAACTTTGTCCTTCATCAGTCCTCCATCACTCTATCCCCCTCCATCTCATTAAGGAAGGATAGATGATCAATAGGGTAGAAGCAGTAGAAGGGGATTAGGATTAGAAATCGATGGCTTTGTTTTCTTCGGTCTGCCAAAGATAAACACTGCCTTAAGACACTGACAACACAGTACAGAGTCTTTCACATCTTTTCATGTTTGTGTGAGAGGGCGCGACATTCCCTCTGTGCGGACAGACACACATCTGGTTGCAGCTTCTCACGCTGAGTTAAAAGGAGATGCTTCGATCCCTTCACCAGACTGGGAAATGGGGGGGATGGGCTCCGATCCAACTTCGGAGGAATTTTCAACAGCAAGATGCAACCAAGACTCCAACCAGGACCTCGGCTGCTGGCATTCTGTAGACTCTTTCTTCAATGCAGCACATCAGTGCATACTGTATTGTAACTAATGTGTAAAAACTGTGTGGGAGACGCAGGATACACAGCACACATCAGATCAAATCACCTTTTCAAGATTTCCTGAGAATAGCTGGAGCTGACAGATGAAGCGGTAGTGTAACACGCTGGCTGAAAAATAAAGTGATGCTCCCAAAAACCTGAGTGGGCTGGAAGGAGTGAGGCAAGGCATTCTGGGTAGGTGAGGCTTCACCTCCCACACAGGGTTTCAAAAACATACCCCCTGCTTTGATCTGTCTCTGCATTCTCTCTCTTGCTCCTCTTCCCTCTCCTTTCTTTCTTTTCACGTGCAGACACACGCGCACAAACACACGCACACACGACACACTCGCCCTGTTTGTTGTGGCTTTCGCCCCTCTCTCCTTTGAAAGAACAAAGGCATTTGTTTATGTTCCCCGCAGATGAAAGCTCAGCTTTGAGATGACCCATTCACCTCAGCTACAGGTGCTACCACTCCATTTTTCTTTAAATGAATCCTTTCATAAATGAGAAGTTTATTAATTAGCATTAATGGCCATTGTGTACGCATTACTCATTTTTTATTAATCTATTTGTGTGTGTGTGTGTGTATGTGTGTGTGTGTGTGTGTGTGTGTGTGTGTTTATTTTAAATGATAATCAGGATATCATTCTTATTCAAAGTCACAGGTGTCTGATGCTGCATGCAAACAGTGGGAGAGTGTGTGTGTTTGTGTGTGTGTTGGGGGTGACTGACAAAGAAAGATATTCATACTGTCTCCAAATCATCTGACATGCATGAAATTGGGTTTTAGCAGACAACCAGAGCCGCCTCAAGCGGGTGCAGGGAGAGCATGCACGAAGGCACCATGCAGGGCTGATGATGCCACTGTTACGTCTTTATTTCACAATCGGTTCTCCATGTTGCACCAAGCAAAGTCTATTTGTTTCATATTAAATCAAAAGGCTATGAATGTTCCCATTAAAAAAAAGATGGAAACCAGGTTTTCAAAACCACAATTCAGTGAGGCATACAATGTGCACATGTCAATGATCTAGTGAGTATTTACAGCATTGGAGAGTGCATTTGAGATGATCATTTCTAAGAAGTATCTGCTTTGTTAGATGAGAAAAAACTATATTTTCAAGTTCCTCTATACAAAGTGTTTTTTCTGAGAGATGAATGAAATTCCATATTTTTTGCTGTGATATTTATTTACTCATGATCAGAATTTTCCTTCACATTTATTTACGCAAACTGCCAAAAAAAGAAAAATCTACAATAGTGCCCTATTTTTTATCCTTCTTTAAGTTAGCTGCATCTGTGGTGAAGGAATTTCCCCACTGAATTAAAACTTGTGAAAAGTTAGAAAAAAACAAAAGTTATTGAACAAGCTGAGCATGGACCAAAAGGATTATGTGCACGTTTGTGTGTGTGCATGTGAGTGTGTGTTTGCTGTGCAGGGAGGACAATTTCATTCCAGGCCGATTGGTCAGGTGGCTGCTGATCCTTCTCCATCACACATTCCATCATGGCCCGACATGGCTGACTTGTCACCATGACTGACATTTACGTCTATGACTTATACCTTAAGTACACACATCTTTTCAACGGTACTTTGCACAGAGAAGAACACACAATATTTTGAGGACAATCACAATACATTTCCTCTTGATGAATTTATCTAATGACACTCATTTTATTTTTAAATGAAGAAACATTTATCAAAATAACATTTAACATTAAGTCAAGCTAAGATACAAAAGGCCTTTCTTGGTTCAAATCTGATTTAAGTTTTTCTTTTCATGCCATTTGACTTGTTAATGTGCTGCCTATGTTGACTGATAAAAGCAAATCCCCAGTGAGGCCATCAATGTTTCATATCATTATGTTTATGTGCATTAAAATGAGTGCAATGTGAAGGGTCAAGGTACCAGGCTTTAAATACAGCCTCACTTTTATGGTCCATCAGGAACACAATAAAAATGATCAGGATCTATAGGCATATGCTGTGGTGCAGTTTAATTTCATAATGCAACTAAGAAGGATTCATTATTTGGAATATTTCATGGCTCTGTACGGGGACAAAAGGGATGTATCAGCATTGAGATTGTGCTCTCTTAAAACACTATGGTGCCATCTGCTGGGCTAATCTTTACAATCTTAAAAAAATATATAAAATTAAAAAAGAAATCACAAAAAAACAAGTGGTTTATAAATCAGAAATCATACAAAATTTACACAATATAGTCTTTATTTTTCACAGTGATAAGCTACAATCACCATTGCCAACAAACAGGCAGGTTGATGTTAGCAGACTCTGTCCAGTAACACGGTAGAGTGGTGCTTACAAACAGAGAGAGAGAATCAAATTTAGTTTAGTCATGTTTCATCCACTGTCTCTTCCAGGAAGATAGAAGTCACTGTCTTTTCTTCATAAACTGCATTTAAATGTAAGATTATTTCATTTTACCACACTTTGCTAATTTGGTAAATTGGGATCAATGGTTAAAGACTGGGCCAACTGTGTATTATTTTCTCACACAGCCAACATGCTTATAGCTGGTTCACATTCTCACATCTTAAAACAATAACACTTTCTGACAGTTTGATAAACAGGCAGGACAGTAAAGTCTGACATGTGTCTTCCAATCACATATGCATGCAAACACATGCACACACACACAAACAAGAGCACATACAGACTTACATGCATGTGCTTCAGCACATGAAAATAAACAATTTACAAAAATATTTTGACTAATTTTTGCTATATTCTTCTATATTGTTTAGACTCTTCTCCAAATATTTGGTATTCCCTCAGAATTAAACATTTTGCATGTTTGTACTTCTACAATTTTTGTGTTTTACTCAGTGCTTACATGTTGGAAAATTAAAAAACAAAAGAGTAATGAGTTAAGTAAGGCAATTTGAACAAAACCATTCAGTCAGATTAAAATTTGCCAGGTGGATCACCACACACCACTGGAATAATAAGAACACTATGTACACACACAAAACATTGACTGTTTTTTTGTTGGTTTTTTTTTCCAACCATCAACTCGAGACAAAATACTGAAACACAGGATTTTTAAAGATTTCAGCCACACGAACATTGGTAAAGTGTTAAAAATAAAATAACACAGCCGATGTTCCCCTAGTTTAAAATGATTGCATGAAAAAGTCTGAAGTAATTAATCCGTCAGAGAAATCAATAACACATATTGCATAGGCAGGGGAGACTGCACCGCTTAGCCAGCTGGCTCCCAACTCAGGGTAGGTGTTGAAAACTAATGAATGGACTGTTGTCTGGTATTTTTAGAACATTTTAACTTATTTTTACTTTATATTTATGCTGCATTAGTTTCATTAAAGGTTCAAACATCAAGCATTAGATCATCGCGCTGATGACGGATCCAGCAGGTTGGACTTTAAAAAAGAAAATCTTTGTCAGTGCCACGTAGCTCGATTACACCATTTAATATTTATTTCTCCACTTGATAAAAATCAGATTGTCCAAAAACTGAGATACTGATTTCTATGACTTTGTTCATAATTCCATATCTACATTAATTTGAATATGTAAAAAATACTTTGTGGCACACTTATGCTTCAATACTTCATTCAAAAGTTCACTCTGCCAATCTTTCTTGCAGTTGGAATAACGGCCTCTCGCATGCAGCTTAAGCAGCCAGCAGTAAATCGTCAGTATCCTCAGAACTTTTTTATTAAAACGTCACAACTTTTGTATGTGGAGACAGCTTCTGGCTCCACCCATCATAGCTGTCTCTGCTGTGAGTTACTGTAAGACGAAAAAAGAAAGATAATATCAGACAATAGTCCAAGAACAGCAAAAAATCTATACATCCTGTCCTCTGAGTTCAAATGTCAGTCAAGCATGAACTGTGCACCTACTGTTTCATTCTCCCCATCAGAGCCTCTTCTGGACTCTGAGCTGCCGTGTAAAGGAGAATACACCCAGCTCCGGTCCTCCTGAGTCTGAAATATCATAAGCAGCCAGCAGAGGGCAGCAAAAGAAAAGAGAAAAGAAGAAGAGACACTTTGTGAGAGACAGATCTACAAATACATTCCACATACATGGCACTTTTTAAAGCTGCACTTCCCTGTATCACTTCATATCCTTGTAAACAGTTTGACTGAAACTCTGAATGCAGGGAATTGAACATTTTCAAAGTGCAGCTTTAATTATCACAAAATCTTAAATATCACAAAGGGACTTTTCAATCAAGAAAGTCACAGACAACATTAATCAGCTTATCAGCTACAGGGCAGAAACTTGATGGATAATGGGAAGGAGACAGCCGATTCAGACTACATTTGGCAAACTACACATCCAAGATTCTGAACATTTAAAGGACTCCTAAGTGGTAACATAAAATATACTGATGATGGAACTTCGGAAGAAGCAGTTTTTATATCCAGAGCCGCTTTCTGTAGACCTCAGCACTAAATAACTCATGTGAAATGGATTGTAGTTTCATTACATTTTTCTGAAGATCCATAAACAGCAGTGCCAATGAAAGCCCCAGTGGAACAACTGCCAGCAATGCAACATCTCCCAGTATTTCACCGGACTCTAACATCCCTCTAACTACTTTGCTGGTGACTTACATTGTAACTTGAGCTAGAGTTAAGCTTACGACGACCAAGAACCGGAGAGTACACCCAATATCTGCCATCTGCATACTGATGGTTGGATATACACACACACACACACACACACACACACACACACACACAGACAGACAAATGAACACACAGGTAAAATAAAAGAATGGGAACAGATTATTATTCAAGAAGTGTGGAAAATGAAGAATAAAAAAGCTGTAAAGATGGAAAGCTGATAGATGGAAATAGACAAGACAAGTAAAGACAAACTGACAGAGCCACTTCATGCTGTGGAACAGACACAACCTCTGTTTTTTCTGATGCACTCAGGAGCAGTAACTCTAAGTGATGGAAGGCACATGCCTCAGAAAAAAAGCATTTTAGGCAGCAAGAGCAGCTGGCATGGTGCGTGCACACTGCAGCACACGCAGCCCTCCTCACCATCACAATTCTACCACGCTGTCCTGACTGGGCCACTGCAACAGACCCAGCAGATCAAAGAGAAACAGAAAACAGAGGATCTTTACTAACTACAAAGTCAGTCTGGTTTTACTTCCAACAAAGTGGTCGGGGTTGAAAGTGCTCAAACATGAGAAAAGAAACTTACAAAGTAAATGTCAGAAACTTGCACCTCCCCTTCCAACGAGTTGTGGCTGCTGGACACAGAGAGCTGATTGCGTGGCGTACGTGGCGCCTGCTGGAGAACCTGGGGGCTTGCAGGAGCAGAGGAGGGAGGTGTTGATGGGAGATGGTGGGAGGGGCTCTCGCTGGAGGACAGGGTGGATGCAGGGTAGATGGGGGTAAATGCTGAGGCAGGATGGAGGGTGCAGCTGTTGGGATTTGAACTGTTGGATGCAGACTGTGTGCCTGCATGAGTAACTGCAGAAAGAAGAGTGAAAGACTGGGCAGCTTTGGGAGAGGTGAGCGGTTTGGTGGATGGACTGATGGATGAAGAGAGCATGGAGGATGACTGGGGAGCGCAGTCAGCAGTGGAGGAGGATGGTACAAAGGAAGGAGGGAGGGTGGAGGAGGAGTGTACAGGGGATGAAGTCTGAGGATCAGGTGGTTGTTGGCTTGCTGAGGTCATTTCGGTCATCTGTGTCAGCTCTGTGGTCTGCGGGATTTTGCTGCATGAACCAAAAAGGAGAACACTGTAACACAACAACAGTTACACAATGCGCTGATGTTATCATTTCTGTTCATGTGTGTACCTGAGCTCCACTTCCACAGTTATGGTGTCCTGTCGTTCACTGTGAACCTCAACTACGTCCTTCTGTGACCTAAAAGCACAGCATAAAACACAAGGTGTGAATAACACACATGACAATGGTACAACATAGAGACTGAGCTGATAAGGATAAGATACAAGATCCCATTTAAAATCCAAGCTGAGTCACCTGGTCACATTCGGTGAACGCATCTGTCTCCTGAGGCGCGGATGCTCTGGCGTGTCAAAGGGGGTGGTCGGTAAGGAGTTGGTGGATGACAGTGTGGTGGCAATAGATGCTGTTGTAGCATCTTCAAATGAAGGAGGAGTGCAGGGTGGCTCTCTCCCTGAGTGGCATAATTTAGCTAATTTAGCAAAACATTATCAGCCATGTTAGGATACTTTGCTTATTATACAGTTTCTTTCATGCCATTGTTGTCCAAATATAACTCTAAATATCTGTATATATAGTCTTGACTTGTCAGCTTTTCCTTTTTTTCCTCTTTTCAGTTAATTTCTTTGGAAATTGTTGCATCTCCAGTGATCAAAACTTAACAGTAGATAGTAGTGTTGCCCCAAGTTTGGAACCATAATGGAATTGGAGAATTAAAACTATGTTATGCACCCAGTCTTCAAGTTTTATCACTTCATTTTATATCATACTAAACATGACTTTTAATGTATGAAGTTCTGAGGACATCATACCATTGTCTTCCAGCATGGGGAAGTTGCGAGCTCCTCTTAGGTTCTCCAAGTTGTCCAAGTTTTCTTGCCTTTCATCAGTGAGTGAGGGACGCTGCCCGGAACTGGCTCCAGCACTGGACTTGGACATGGAGAGAGCCCCTCGACCTCTCTTTGATGGAGACGATCGTAATGCTGTGAAAAGACAATATGCCATACTTGTACACCTTCCCAAAAAGTCATGTTGTCAGATTAATAACTTGAAGCAAAATAAAGATTTTCATGTTCATGTTTTTGCACAAGACTAATGCAAATGTATAAACTAAACTTACAGCTGCTCTTCTTGAAGACAACTGTGCTGCAGAATTTATAGAACCTCTCAGCATAGAAACCAGGTCTGTGAACAGACACCGTGTCCTGTGGTGGGATGAAAACAACCATGTTAAAGATTGTGATTGTTTTAACGATGTTGCTATGCTGGTAAACTAGGACAATGAGAGGACTCAAATTAGTTATGCAGTTCTAACAGCAAAGACTGGCTTTGATTTAATAAAGGCAATTACAAGACAACAACATGGAAACTACTCACTCCATCATGTATGAGAGACTTCCAAGAGTGTTCCAGTTTCTTTATCAGTCTGTCAGAAAATACAGTTAATTAGAAACTTTCTGTGGTTAAGATAAGAGGAAACGCAGGGTTCATCCAGGTTGGATAAGTAAACAATAAAAGAGCACAGTTACCACAGCCCTCTATAATGATGCTGGTGTGCTTCTGGGCATGTTTCAGTGTTTAAGAAATGTTATTATATTCTTCCCTAGATCCATATTAATGAAATTTGACACCAACATGTGTGAATTAAACAAATAATGACAATGGATCCGATTTATTCAATGCCTCTCAAGGGAACCTGAAGTGGTTCAAGATGAATCCATTATTCATTTACCCAACATTCAGACTTGGTGGTGGTAAACTATATGTGCAGCCACAGTTACCCTGGGGCAGTCTGACAGAGACATGGCTGCCAGTTTGCACCATTGGCCTCTCTGACTACCACAGCGCATTCATACACCTGTGATGCTGCTACTGCTCAGGTATTCTCACCACAAACTACAGGGGCGCCCTGAGCACCAGTTTGACGTATTACAAAAAAAGATCAATTTGGAAAATGTGGATTTAAGTCTCATTTTACATAAATGAACAAAAAAAAGTTTTTGATTTGCTGTTGCTGAATATCATGTTCAAACCAAGAAAATTCATCATCAAGTCTGAAAACACAGATTAATGCAACTGGATGATACAGTTGGTGCACAAAGTAGTATAAAGGCAGTAAAAAGTTACACCAGATGACCTTGTTGTGAAAAGTGGTCTTTATTTGGACCTGCCATTTAAAACTGAAACTATATTTCCTATGTATCCTAAAGTGTAGTGGAAGGAACATGGTGTAGCCTATTTTATTTCAGTCTTTGGTAACATACTGTTTAAAATGCAACAAAAATGTTGACAATGACCCACCTGTAGGACTGCAGAATGTCAATAATTCCAATGAACAGCAGGAGGCGCTCTCCTTTACTGCTCACAGCTGGAATACCACCCATTCTAGACAGGGAGGAAAAGTTAACATCATGTCTTGATGGGAAGAAGTGGACATACATGAAGAAAGGTGTCTTACGTGTCATCATGGTCGAGTGTGTCCCTGCATGTTGAACCCCCCTGAATTGACTCAATGGCAGTGGAATATAATGCTCTCTGGCCTGCAGGCTTCTTCTCATCCCCACCTCCAACAGGTGAGCCTTGGGACTGTTGGTCTTTCTCTGCAAGTGTCTTATTGTGGATGCCAAGTAGCAAACTGTAGTCCATAATTTTAAAACTCTCCAGAACCTGATGTGAAATAAAAAGCAAATCGTTTGGTTCGTTAAAGATCAACCAATACCAGGTGAACACTAACAGTGTTATTCTAATTCCATTCAGAAACCGTTCTTGTAAATTTCTCACCAAGCAGTCTCTTTGTAGTGTTTTGACGAAAGCACTGTATGTGTCCTGGTCCAGAACGAGACCCTCAGGAACATCACTCAGAAAATCCAGATCTTTAAAAGTGGGTTTGGATTTTTCTCTTTCCTTCTTGGAAGCTCGCCTCTTGTATGTTGAGCCCTTTAAATCAAACTTAAGGTGCATGCGTACGGAGCGTGGTAAAATATTGTTCATCACAACAACTCTGATGTTCTTGCCTCCACATTGCACACAATAGAGGCCAAAGAACTTAGGCAGGAGAGTCCGAGGGTTCTGGTTCAAGTTCTGGAGACGTGTTTTACAAAGCAGACAGAAAGAAAACAGAAAGGAAGAAGCAAATTATTATAAGAAAATAGTTATTCGAAAATATTTGGCTTGCCCTCCATGTGTTCCCAGTAGCATGCACCTGCCAGACAGCGTGATTTATCCATAGGCCTAAGCAGAAACCCATGCAGCAGTGTGCATGTTTAACCTGTTAGGAAATAATCAGCATGGGTCTCTGCTCTTACCTATGGCAGAGCCAGCTACTGACGTCAGAGCTGACTGGGGGCCAACACCAGGAGGTTGGATAAAGAGGATAAAGATGACCAGAAGTTTCTGTTGCAGTGCTGCTCCTAAGCATGCGCACTGCTACACAAACAGCCCACACCCATATCCAAAGAATCCAATAAGTCACACTGTGCGAGTTTTTTTTTTTAAAAAGCTTAATAATAATTTTGGGTGCCATTATCTTTATACAAAAACAATATAAGTAAAGAATGAATATAACTAATTTATCTTACCATATAGTATCCAGGAAGCAGTTTCTGAAGAAACTCCGCCTCCTTGTGTTGGACAGTTTTGATGATGAACTCATCATCACGTGTTACATAGAATATGGACCCACTAGCTCCTGGATTTGTGAGCTCAATCAGAGGCTCATTACACAGAGAATACTAGACGGAGACACAAAGGACAAACAGATTAGAATTTAAAGCTGTGTCTTGTTTCAAGTACCACAATTGGATTCACAGTCACTCCATGGGAACAGATTGGTCTCTTTTTTTAAAATTCCAAATACTATTTTGACTGAATTATCTTTCCATAAAATTTATTTATTTTGATCCTGGTTTTAACCAAAGTTTATTCTTTGTACTTTTCATACACACTGTATCACTTCTTTCCCACTCCTTCCATGGAATAACTACCCACTCACATGGCATTACTCATCTTTGTTCTGGAGATTTACGTGTGTACAAACAGTTGACATTTACACCCGACCGTTGTATTAGTCAAGTTATGACATCAACTGTTGGTTTTACTTATTTCACAATGGCAGTTAATGTGGGGGAGACAACATGTACTGAGCAATATAACATTAAGTATGCTAAACGTACGCTACTGTAGCTCAACATTAACTCCTCCGGAATCAAAGTACTTATATTTTATTTGTAACTAGAATCCTACATGTATTCTTTTATAAGAATGAGGCTTGAGCTGGAAGATAAGAAATTTTCTCTTTGATAATATATATCTTTTTTTTACCATGTGATTACATTTTTATGACAAAATTTTAAAAAATGAATCATACCTGTATTTTACTAACAAAACAAAACATGCAAACTACGCTGGCTGTCTGCTTCCACTACTCGGATATAAAAGAAAAAAAGGATTTGCTCTGCTAATCTCCCTTTAGCACAGGTACAGTGGCAGCTTACATGTGTTGTTGAGTACGCTGTAAGTCACAAGTGTGCAGGTGTACAGTATGCGTGTGCACCATGACATGCGTGATACTCAAAAACAGCACTGCCTCTTTGTGTTTGGATATGTGGTGACTTTCTTTTATGCACTTAAAAGCTAGATATCCACCCACATAAATCTCAACATTTAAAAGTTTGCAAATTGACCCTAATCTATATGATTAGTTCAGCTAAAAGTTAAATTGAATCATGAGGCATGAATAATCGACACAGAAAATGTTTCCATGTCTCTGAACAAACAATGTTTCGACATGTACAGCTGTAATACTTGTCCATGACATTATGTCTGTTGTTGTCATGTCTTTGATAAACTTAACTTCTGTATCAGCTTTTAAATGTATTCTAATCCAAAATGTAATATACATACGCCAATTCATTATTATTACTGTTAAAAGATAACAACATTATACTTTTGTCAGTGCATGAATATTTTCTAACCATTATGTTATAATATTGCATAAAGTTTTGGTAAGTTTTACACCATTTCACCAGATAACAGGATGCAATGCAGTACTTTACAAGACACTTAGATAGATGAATTTATGATAACTTATCATAGAAAACAAGTAACTCACCAGGTAGTCGTCTGGCCGAATCCCAAAAAGCTCTCTGAAGTACCGGAAGGCTACAGGGGCGTAGGTTTTAAACCTGAAGTCTAGGTAGTGGTGGGCTGGAGTGAGGTTACTACCTTCGCTGTAAGAAACGACATGGAAGGTGAAAAGAGAGTCGTGGAAAATAGAAGATGACAATAAACACTTTTTACAGATCCAATCATATAAATCCACCTGGGGAAGAAGATGCTTTCAACCACATAGAAGTCTTGCATGAGGACATCTCTCTCAGGCTTGGAGCTGAGGTTGCCAACAGTATATCCAATACCCAACTGGATGGCCCCTCTCAAGGCAGAGGAAGTAGTCTGGAGACAGTGAGCAGGGACAAAAACAACAAAGTAAGGAGCAGCTGGGAAGAAGCTCAGGAAGGAGCAAGTCTACTTGACCAACAGTCATGTTAGCAGAAGACAAAGATGCCTACTTTTTTGTATGTTGTCTCTCCAGAAGCATCCACTCTCCTGTGGCCAATCTTTTTCTCACGAGCTGGGTCTGCTCCAAATGGTGACGGCATCTAGCACAAGATAATAAGAGGGGAAAAGCAGATGTGATGTAGATACTGGAAACACAATACAACTGCTGCATCTAAGATTTTCATGGATTGAGTTATCAAGAAACTACTAGAAGAACATAGGAAAAGACCAGAGAACATTGCAGCGACAGATGAAGGCGACGGGTGGATCGTGTGAACTGACATCTCACCTCTGTTATTTGAGCCTTCTTGGTTGAATCTGGGGACAAAGACAGCGGAGAAACGGATTAAGAGGTGTCTAAAACAATACATTATTCGATCTAGTTTTTGATTTAGCAGGGTTTGGTGGCCGTGCCATTGCACTCACAATGCTGGTTTAGTTGGCCAAATAAATTAAACCCATCATCAAGAAGGACTGCACGAATCTATCCATGGCTGGTTAAATAGTTTGCACCAAATAAGACTGATTCCACAGGAAAAACATAATGATTGCTTCAATGAGGTAGAACCACTTGTTCTTCAGACGTGCTATTTTTTTTTTCTAAAGTTTCTAAAGGCCGCATTTCTTATCTAACATTGAAGGAAACCACATGGATTATGGGCACTATATTAGACAATTAACTCAAAGTTTGTTTCATCTGGAAAATACTTTTCATCAGATTACTAAAGAAGTAACGAGCCAAAAGGGCCAGTGATCAAATTTTCAATGATAAGTTCAGGATTCTTTTTGTTACACAACTTCTTTAAAATAGAAAATGCGTTGTTTGTGGTGTATTCTGTAGCTAAAGCTTGTTTAGCAGTTAAACCTTGCTCCAGAAAGATTTCTGGTCAACTCACCAAGCAGAAGAGGTCACTGCCTACAGGTTACTAGCTGTTAGATGATCCAAAAAGAAAATGAACAAGAATCCAGCTGAATATACTAAAGCAAACTCTGACACTCAGCAGTCAGACTTTTGCAGTGCAAAGCCCGGTGTTGTCTATTCCTGGATCAGTCTGATTTGTAGATTTGTACAGGCAAGGTAAAAACTCTATTGGATTGACTTCTTCCCTAATCTGAGAGCTGCCATTGGCTGAGGTCTCCAGGTCACATCACCAACCAATCACACCCAAGGATTAGGAGGAATCTTCCCAACTTACATGAGGGAAATACTAGGCTGTGTTTGTATGTGTGTGAGAGGCCAAGAAGGAAGTTAATGAGAAAAGGGACATGTCTTTTTAATCGATAGCCCTTTAAACTACATGGTTTACAGCGTTGTCTTACCAACTTTTGGGTTATGAGAGTGAAGATTAGGAAAGTGCTGCTGACAGGCCTGGGAGGATGAATCTTTTAAGCCCTAGTAAATAACACAGCAGACACTGTAGCATATGGTGTTGCCACAAATGCATGATAAAATGGACAAAAATTTTATTATCATCATATAACAAAGCACAGCTGAGGCTGTTTAAAATATCATTTTTTTAAAAGTCATTTAATGTATAGTATATGATTCAATTTTGTCATGGAGATGGAACAAAGTTAAAAGTCTGAATTTTACCAGAATTAATTAAGCTGAACAGTTTTAGGACAGAAATGTGCTTCTTCATGGTTTTCAGTGGGAATTAATTTAAGTATGATAAAACCGTAAAAATTTATTATGATGCCCTTTTCTACATTTTGGGGTGTTTTTCCCAATACCACACAAACATCACAGTTTTTTTTATGGATTTGAACACTGTATAAAAATATCATGATTACATGTAATTGGAAATAGTCAAAATTAACCTAAGCTGTTAAAACTTAGAGCAATTCATCAAAGACAGTTCTGACCAGGCCTGTATGAACCAAATTTTAAGACATTTCATTTAACGCCATGAACGTAAACCTTTTGATAGCAATAAAACAAATATCAGAGGATCAGCACAGATATTAAGATTAATACATTTCACATCAGAATAATTTTCAATCAAAATCTGGTCAAGGTATGATGAGTTAGTGTTCCCACATTCTTTCACTCCTCTCTTTTTACACTCTCGGTCTCTCCCCTCGTTCTTCACTCTCCTTCTACAGCTTTTCTCTCCTCTCCACCAACCATCTCTTTCACTCCTCTCTTTTTTCACTCTCTTCCTACACTGATTTTCTCTCCTCTTTTTCTACACACCATTCCCACACTCTCTTTCTATCCTCACTTTGGGCTCTCTCTTTAAGTCCTCCTTCTACGGTCACCTTTTCTGTCGTTTCCACCCCCAACCAGGCCAGGTTCTGCTGGCGGTTTTTTCTTTTCTGTTAAAAGGGAGTTTTTCTCCCCACCGTCGCCTGAAGCTTGCTCAGAAGGGGATTGATCAAAAACTCTTTTCGATGCAGTTTGTTGGTTTCCTTAGATAGGCTGTTTGTTTTTAATTGGCTAGTATATATAAATGTATGACAATCAGATTGCTTAAACTGATTGTCAGTGAAATGCCTAGAGATGACGTTGTTATGAATTGATGCTATACAAATAAAGCCGAATTGAACTAATCTGGATCAATCAAACCTACACTGGTAACTCTAAAAGTTCAACAGGTTAAAGGCAAAATGCTGAGAAATATTTTCTACTCTGGCATACATAAATAGCACTCTTATTTTATGACCCATTTTCAATCAGTGACTTATATGAAATAAATAAATAAATGCGTCCCGTCTGTGATCAGGATCCCACACCTGTAACCTGCAGATTAATACCGGAACAATGAGGAGGAGTGTGGGACAGGAAAACAGTATCAGTGAGATTAGGGTCAGGCCAGAACAATGTGTCACTGTCCCAGAAGTAATAAACAAGAGAACATCATCACAACATTTTTGATGAGCATTTCTATGATAATTTCATTTGAATGCGATAAGGAGTTAAAATACAAAGCAATCCTACCCGTACGAAAAGCTCACTTCGATAATCAGGCAGCGACATGTTTTTGCCAGGTTTAAGAGACACATGCCTTGAGGCCTGTGTGTATGTGTGTCATAGTAAAGAGGATTAAATCTTTCCCTTAACAGCAGAGAAAATGGCGGCCTGTTGCTATGACATTAATGTGACACTTAACATACGGGTAGATTTGAATTCCTCAGAGCTCTCTGCATGAAAAATATAATCTGTTAGACTTAATAGTCATCTGTGAACATAAATACAGACTTCAAGAGCATGCACATGCAAAGACAACTTGTTGGACCTGCTGAACCAATGACCACATCTGTTTTTTTCTGTAACATTTTCAAATACATTTCTTATCCACAGGGGATTAGTGCGTGATTTATGTTATAATTTCATATATAAGGCGCTCTTCAAATTCACTGAGAAAAAACATGGGCTATAAGAGGGGGTAAGATAATGACAGACTGAGTTTGTTTACAAACTTCGGCCAAGATCCCACCATGTGCAGGTTTCATGAAGGTGTAGCTGGCTACTGCCACATACTTAACTATTTAGCATACATCTCATAATAAAACAGCAGTTCCAAACTTATGCATCTCATCTTAAAAGGCAATCGCAGACTGTGTACATTTTCCTTATATGCACCTAGTATTTGTCCCAGCCTGCAGTAAGCCACTGAAATTTGCAACAGAGCAGCAGCGACTTGAATCTTGACACTGTTATCTAACCTAGCAATTTATTATTCATTTGCATAGCTAAATGGAAATACCCCGGTATTTTCGCCTCTCTTTGTGGGAAAACATTGGCATTGTTAGGTGAAACTGCCTAGCTAACGTTTTCACATGGTGTAAAAGGAGAAAAGGATGCCACATATGTTCTGTCTCCCAGCGCTGCACCGGCTATTACCGGCAGCTGTTTTAAATAAAAACAAAATAAAATAAAAAGGCATTTTTAAGACAGACGAACCGGAGTCCCCGGGGTCTAGTGGAAGACAGAGACCCGCGGCCGCTGCTTCGCTCGTGCTCCCTTCATCCCTGGTTTCCGCAGTCCCCCAGTCCATCTCCAGGACGGCTCCTCACGACGATGCGCAGCCCCGTCTTCTACTTCAGCAGACACCAGACGCTGCGGTATACGTCTTAAAAAAGTCCCGACATTCCACCTTGAATCGGTGTCTCGACCATAACGCCACCTTACTCCATGCTGAGCGTTTGTTGCTGTACTTTCGCAGCGACGCTGTTTTGCTTACAGCCAGCTGTGCTAATCATCTCTGCCGCTGCTGCTGTGCGTCATCATCCCAACGCAACTGCCAGTGCGCGAGCCGCTCCACAGCATCATCACCAAGGTACCAGGCTGATGGGAGACGTTACAGCGTGCTTCTTAAGTACACAACCACGGATACGTTTATAGCTTAAAAAAAAAAAAAAAAAAAGCCTGGGATAATAAGTTAATAAGAACATTTTCCTTAACACTGAATCATAAAACAGAGTAAATAAAAAGGCAACAAAAACACTTATTTTTCTTCTGGTCCAGTGTCATTATGGGCAGACCGCCACCATAAAAATAATATTAAATGTTCTTTGTAATCTAAGTAAATATGAAAAAAAACATAAATTGGTGGTATAGTAAAGCAGCCTGATGTTTTTCTGCAATTTACTATAAACACAATCTGCTAAATGAGTGAGTGAAACAAAGCCAGATCATTAGCTAGTCTCAGCAAGAACAGCTAAAGGGGAAAAAAATATGCAAAACCAACTGCCATAGAGAGAAAACATGGAAAAAAACGTGCAAGACAGCTTTTATTTCTCAATTTCATTACATTAAATAATGAGTCTCGGATAAAGTGGGCTCTTTGACAATACTAAACCTTAGTTTTACAGAAACCTGTGCAATTAATGGCATTCATGTTATGAAAAAACATGCAGACACTGACAGGTAAACTTGTCACTTAACACAAAGGGTTAGCTGACATTATTAAGAGAAAGGGGAATGGCTGTTTTTAGGTTGGACTATGGTGTATGCTGTCTCTACTTTAGCTACCTACTAGATGTCCTCTCATATGGCCAAGCAAAAGGTTTGATGTGCATGAGCTCTGGAGATAAAGTTGCACGCTGGGGATCATCAGGCTCTGTCCTTCCCAGTAATGGGTTTGCAGACAGGGCCGTCACTGGTCCAGACACATACACACACTTATACCCTTGTGCCCATTTGAGAGGTCAGGAATCGGACAAACACAAAGGAGATCAGTAGTATTACATGTAGGTGGGCAGGTCCTTCTCCACTACCTGCAGACAAACAATAAATGTTTTACTGCGACAGAACTGCACAACTAAAAGCTAAATTCTTTATTCATTCCTCTTTTACCATCAATTACATATTACTACTAAATATGTACTATATTACTATCAAGTTGCAAGAAATCAATAGTTACTACCAGCAGCTAATGGACAGTGCTTCAGATCATACACAATTATATAAACAAAGCAGGTGCAGCTTACAGAGGGATCATCCATGGGGCCGTATCTCTTCACCACCTGCCCTTCCTTGTTTATTAGAAACTGTTGAAGAACAAGACATGGAAAGATTGAAGCACAGCGGTTGTGGCAAGGAAATTCCAATTTGCTGAGAATAGTTACTTTAAAAGGTGAAACTCATTTTGCCAGAAAATTACCTTTGTGAAATTCCATTTGATGTTACTGTGAACAGAAAAAAAAACCCATTACAACTAGGATTGGCATTTGAGGGGAATTTTGCATTGACTAGTCAGGCCAATCAAAATTGACAGTCAATTGCAGTCAAAACATGGCCATGATGTCATCAATAAATGGTATCAGAAAACTTTATCATCAAACGTAAAACATTTTTTTTGCATACATTGTTTTCTATAAAACAAGTATTTTAAAATTGTTTATTTTTAATGATCTGTTCAGTGTGTAGATAAGAAAGTGGGTCAGCGTGACATCAGGATTTACCCAAGGATGGCTGCTATTCAGGTGAACTAAAAGGTGACCAGTTTGTTTACAGTAAAGACGGCTTGGAATGTATGAGCGGAGGAGGAGACAGGGTTCTTTTTTTAATAGTTTAAAAATAGTTTTATTTTGCGAGAAACTGTCAAGGAAATGCAACTGTTGCAAGCTGACGCAAACAGCTGTCAGAGTCTGCCTCCACACTGAGCTTGAGAAGCTGAGGTGAGGTTATTACTCCTGGATGAAGCACCAGCTCGCTTCAGCGTCAACTCCCCTCACTTTACTCAGCGATGGTGAGGCAGGCACGGGACTGCCGGAACTAGAAAAGGTTGTAGCATAATCTTGGCTAAAACACCCAGATTTAACACAATGAAAGAATGATTATTCTGTGCAAGAATTAAAGTTTAGAAATAATTCTGCTGAAATGTCATTTTGTGTATTTTGCATGAATGTCTATTAATGGAAACACAATATTTATATCCATGTTATGATACAATTTTTTTAAATTATCCCCTAATTCCAGTAATTTACTAGCCTGGCTACCGCGACTAAAATTCGCAAGCTCCATATAGTCTGGCCAGGAGGCCTATTCAACCGATTTTCAAAATCCCAAAAAAGTGGGAGCCAAGCAAATTTGAGCTTATTCAAAGAGCCGGGCTCAAGGCAGTGACGTAGTGCTACTACGACTGGCAGCCGTTGGCAGCAC
>JBBBVT010000008.1:10262623-10282453 GCA_037177035.1 Craterocephalus eyresii
CTTTGAAGTGCAGCTCGTATACTGCCATGACGGCACGCTCAATACCCGCTGCTGAGAGGGGAGTGTGTGTGAGTGTGCAGCCAAGGCACAGGTGGAAACAGGACTAACTGCACTGTTGTGCTGTGATTTTACAGTTGTAGGCCTCTTAGATCTAGATTTGGAGTGTTAGATTTCTTGTGTATTTTAAGGGGCTGGCTGTAACTGTTGTAATTCCAGTTTTATTGCGTACACACTTTAGAAATTGTTGTACCTTTTTTATCACTTGTTTTATGTAGAACTGATTTAACTCGTTTTACGCTAGTGTTTTTCTTCTGCTGAAGAGAGAATGACTGTTTACCAGCTGATTGTGTCATAGCTATACTGAATTTGTTTAGTGCTACATGTTATGTTTTTTGTCTTTTGATTCTTTTATTCATTGCTGTGCTCTTTCGTGATAGCCCAGTTTTTAAGTTTGCAGTCATCACAGTAACAGTCCACCATTTTGTTGAGTTGGAGACAATAATTGTTTTGAGCATACAGTTGTCCTGTATTTATCAAGCTCACTGAGGTGTTCTGCCCAAACAGTGTGAAAGTTAGGGGGACAGAGCCCCTCCTGCCCTTGCAAGTGATAAAAAACACTAGCAGCTTGTTGAGTAAGTTTTATCTGTCATCAAAATTCTGTGACTTACTTGGAACTTTGGACTTTGTAACTTTCAAACCTGAGTTTTCTTTGTCAAGTTGTAGCTTTTAATGTACAGGAATCTAAGAGGAAGTCGTGGGTTCAGGATAAACATCCTAATTCAGTCCAGTGTATTGATCCTGTTTTCCCTTCTCTCCCATTCTTTGCGTGAGTTCCTCATGAAATGATCTTAACTAATGAAATATACCTTCACATGAATCAAATCGGTCACTCTTTTGTGACTTTTTTTCTTTCATTAAATGATTTTTCGCAGCTTTCAGATAGGAATCGACTTTTATCTATTATCCAATTTATTTTAACATGTCTCAAAACTGCAGCACATCAAAAAATGGCAAATTGCCATTGATATCGGCTGACTGGGAATGCTTTCACAAAGCTGGACCTGCTAGAAGAGAAAACAATATCAGTTGGAGATTTTTGAGCACTGATTAATGTTCAATAAGACACAAGTGATAGATTAACAAACCAAGAGGGTGCACACAGAATTTCTAAACCAGTGACACCTTTCACACAAGGGTCGGGGTCAGAAAGATAAATGATCTAAGCTCAGGTACAGCAAGAACAGAATTCTATTTACAGCAGAGAAACTTGCACTGTTTCATCATGAAATAGAGTAAAACTGGTGATTATCTGATCCAGATGGTCAGCTAAAATGATGTGACAGTATTGATTTGAGTAGCTAATGCTCCTGAACATTGCCAACAGCACAGGCTTAATTGGAGCCAGAAATGATGTTCGATCCTGAAGAATCAGAAGAAGTGTGCAAGACCTCATTATAGATACAAGCACAGCAGCGTTGGTCCAGTTGAAACTAGCAGAATCAGAACACCCAGCTATGTCTACACACACATATATGTCCGAAATATTGTAGTTCATTGTGGTCTGTTTGTCACATTGTTATCCTAAATGCATAATTGCCTAAGTCGTTTTGTAAGGTCCTATAGGTAATGATGCACAGTGAATCGGAGTCAGGCAGATATCATTTGGCCAAAATATGACTTGGGCAATTAAGTAATGAGGCTAATGATATGTAAAAAAGATGTTTTCAAACCCATGAACCTTGCCAATCACTTTTACTTTTACAAATTTGTGGAATCCTTGGATTTATATGGACATGATGTGCAAACTGTATTTAATTTGATAATTCAATGTAAAAAATGAAAAAAAAGAAAATACAGTGATTTCTAAGCATAGGCTGCACAGATATCCCTTCAAGGATCGTATCCTTAAGGGGAAAGCCTCAGCAGATGCCCTTTGTTTGTTTTTCAACAAGCAATATTATGTTTGCTGGTTTGATCCTGAAACTTCTTTGGTTCTCAAATTGAAGTGTATAGGCAAAACACCAAATCCCACATTGCTACTGCAGCGTTTCTCATTTTTACATGTAAAAACAACATCTGCTATTTTTTCTCTGTTCATTGGTGTCAGTTTTGCTGCTGTCTCGTGATTGCTGTTGAGTGTTTCACCAGACGTATATTAGGGGACTGAACCTGTTTCCTTGAGTCTTATTAGTTGGTGAACTGTTATTTTCTATGCACTGCTCTAATGGTTTTATGGTTGAAATAGTTTTGAAAGGGGAAAAAAAGATGTTGATTCTGAATTCATACACAGTTCATACATCAATACATGTTTGATGGGAATGTAAGAATGAGATGATCTCTCTTAATATTCAGGATTCCAATCAGCCAGTAAGAGTGTTTCCCATGCAATCCGGAAGCTACGGAAGTTAACCTCATTGGCAGAGAAAGAGCGTCACGCCAAAGCTAAAAATTTGCCGCTATTGCGAACTAAAATGTCCTGGACTCTCACATATGTGCAATCAATGAGTCATTAATTTTTATGGAGTTACCCCTTTTACCACATAATATACCGTGTAGAAACCATTTATCTTTTTCCCAAAAGTGTCAGGTTTACATGTAAAGTCTATAACACGCGGCGAGGCGCGGCAAGCCGCTCTGTGCATCAAGAGCGGCTGACTCTCGAGTTAGCAAATCTGAACTTTTGCCGGTTGACGAAGTAGCATCGGGAAGCTGTTCTCATCACTTAACAAAAAACAGAACTGGAGGACAAACTCTTCATACCCGTCTGTGCCATCTCTGTCATTTATGACCATGACAGGAACGAAAAGTACCTTGTGGAGCAAGTAAATAAAGCCAAGCATTACATCCGTTATTGTAGAGAGACAGAAAAAAAGCTGATATGCGTCAAAACCGTTTGTGATCCAAAATGTCATGCGTCTGACTTCCGAGCGTCCAACTTTTAGCGGCATGTGCGGCGAGAGCGGCTTGCCGCTTTTGGTCTGAATGCGGCATAAGATTAAAATAATATCAGGTATACCTCCTTTAATAAATCATGAATAAGATCAATTTTAAGCTATTATTTGGCATTTGAGTAAGATTTGATGACAAAAGAATAACTACTTTATTTTAAAGAAAGATTTATTATAATATAAATGCTGAATTTAATAGTTTAACTTGAAAAAAATTATTCGTTTCAATTCAGCTTTATTTGTATAGTGCCAATTCATGACAATGTCATCTCAGATGCCTTTACAATCAGATATAGACACGGTTCTGAAGTTGTACCATGAGGCAGAAATGTGTCCAGCCAGCATACAGTATTACAAATAGAAAGAAAAATTGGCTGCCCATAGCAGAATTTAGCTAATTATGCTTGACACGGAGGACATTGGGCCCAATGATAAGGAGTATGATTTGTGAAAGTTTTTAATGATCATTGAACTATATGTTGGTGCGGAAGTGATTAAAAGCATCATTTTAAGTAAACTTGTAAATTTAAAAAAATGTTAGCTGTATACTTTTTAAAGTTTTGTTTTGCTTTTATTTTGTTTTTCATTAGATGACCACTTAAGTTCATAATAACCTAGAATCTAAGTTCTTTTCTGAAAAAAAGTATTATTCACCCCTTTCTGAAGATGTTCCCCTGCTTTGCCCCCCTTTGAAATTTTTTGTTAGATACGCTAATGTCGTTCTGAGTTATACTGTCATGATATTTTCCTACCTGTTAATTTTTATATATGGAGGTGAAATAAAGTTCAAATGCCAACAGATTTCATACATCCCTCAGAGTAGCGTAGACCAGACATATTACAATCATGATAAACCCAGTTGGTCCTGTAAGATGGCTGCACATTTGCTGGCCATTTTTAAAACTCTGCAGAACATTGACTGGTCCAACTGACTCCTACGAGGTAGCTGCTCATACCATGACAGATCCACCTCCATGTTTAACACCTGGCAATAGACAATGTGGGTTGAATACTTTTATTTATCTCTTTTTTTGCTTTCTCCAAACAGAAACTGGCCCGGATAGCAAACAAAGACGATTCATTACAGAAAGGCTGTCCACTTTAATGTCTGCCTCTCCCTTCAGACTCTTTACAAACTTCAGAAAGTTGTTTTTACTTATTAGCTTCCACATTATGCAAATTAGCAGGTTCCGGATCATAACATCCATCGACTGGCAGCATATCTGTGATGCTTTGATGGAGACTGCCACAGCTTTAAAAAAAAGAGTTTATCACAAACATTAACAACACTTGTATCCACTCACAGGTGCATTTAAGTGAACTACTGAATCCTCATATCGCAATGTCCTTTATATTGAGAAATACTACCAATTAGGACAAACAGAGCAGAAACAGTACAGAGGATTCTGCTTCGCTTTTCCTCAGATCTCTGATTGATCATTGAGTCTTGAAGAATAGTCCGAACATGCTTAAAATAACACGATCAAGCCCACTCTCTAATTTCGCCTTTTAGTTCTCAGTTATGTAAGAGAAAAATCCTCCTCTAAGAGCTCTACTAATGATTTTATATTTAAGAAATTGTCCAAAAAATTCAGACAAACAGAGCATCCTTGTGTTTCTTTTTCTCAGCTGATCGTTTAAACAAAGAGTTGTTTCAGCTCTAACTGCAGTATAACATTAAAGGAAACACATCCTCTATGTGCGATGGCTTAAAGACCTCATTTGATGTGCTGTGTTCTGATCAGCAGGCAGACTTTCAGTGTTTGCAACCAAACTACAGAAGGCATCTTTGATCCTGGTCTTTTTCAGAGTTTTTTTGGTTGAGAGAACAGTGGGGTGTGTGGATCTAAGGCTTCTGGCAGCATATCCCAGTCAGCAGCATGTTGGGAAGATTTACCGTACAGTTGACAAAGTGGGATTTTAAGAAAATATCCAAATATTTTGAGGACACAGTTGCGGGTACTTCAGAAATATTTTAGTATTAGATTCTTTTCTTCCCCAGTGAAGATGAAGCTGAGAGCAATGTTGTGTAGAAAAGTGAGAAACCCAAATGCAGCCCATTGCAGCCCATCACCACTTAATCTGTGCTCATGACAAAAAATTGCGTATTTAATTGTGTACTTACTTCTAATGTGAAAAATCCTTTGTGCATCAAAACAGTAACTACTGATGACTTGTTACTGATAATAAGGGCAGATGGTGGGTAACAACGCAGCATATTGCCTATCTACATTAAAGCCAGTTTACCACCAGGAAGTCCAATTGAGGTGTCTGCTTGTTTGCATGCATCAGGTCCCTGACTAGGCTGCTGCGCGCTCTTAGACAATGCATGAGAGAAAGCCTGTCACCTGGACACCAAAGTGCTTTTCTTTTTTCCTCTCTCTCTAAAAATCAACGAAGCAGAGCGTTGAAAAATGCAAGTAATTTGCAACACTTTGTGGGAGATGAGATAGCAGCTAATACCCCCACCCCCAACCTCTCCCGCGTGCCTGCGCAGGGAACCGCTTTATGGTAAACATCTAGGGAAGGTTTCACAACCTTCTCATTGGCTCAGAAGTCAGGGACCCCTTGATATATAAAGCAAGAGTGCCTGATCTAGCAGCCCCCTTCCCGCTGGCGAGCGCTGAGGATCACACTTCAACTATCGGGAAACACCTTTTACGCACGGAGTGTTTGGAGAGGCTTCCGCGAGCGCATCTCCTCCTCTTCATATTTTTAGGAGTTGAACAGCCAACAGGTGGGTTTATTTGATTGTAAAAGTACAACTGAGACACTTGTGACTTTATTTGGAAATGAAAAAAATAAAAGTTATATACATATATCTTTGTTCAGCTAACTAAGAGATTTTGTGGAGTGATCAGAATGACAATTACTTAAATTGAACTATTCATGCAAAGTGTGTGGCTCCGCATATTACGATGGATTTGTTTGAGATACAAATCTTAATGGTGCTTGTGTGAATCGGTTACATGAGAGCTCTTAGTTTGTTTAGTTAAATCTGATTGCGTTTGCAATATTCTCATGTTTAATTACAGTGCTCTTCGCAGATACTTATACTTTGGAACATGAGAGATGGGTGCTCGTTTCAGTGTTTACTCCATGGAATTTAGTAGCTCCACGATTCAAGAAGATGTTTTTCCACTGAGATGCAACAGGCATCATAGAAGTATGTAAGATTTTTGTGTTACAGAGTAAAAAGAGAGGGGGGGAAACTATTTAAATGCAATATTAATATGTAATTCTATTTTTTTGTATGTCTTGTCTTTTGGATGTGGTGCCTCCTCTTTGTAAATCAGTTTTCTATTGACAGAGAAGCTGAGGCATCTGAGTGGACATGTGGTTACTGGAGAAGCTCCGCGGCTCTGTGAACAGCAGTGGGGCACACCCCCAGCCCCCACAGACAGTGGAGGCCATTCCAGTCGCTGTTTATGCCAATGTACTCACTCCAGAAAGGATCCCTGATTTTTTCATCCCTCCTAAACTTATTTGCTGCCCACCAGAGGAGTCTCCCAGCCCAGAACCCCAGCACTGCTCCACTCTGAGACCCTCCTCCTCCGACCACACTATTTGCAGTCAGAGTCCCAGAGCCCGGAGCAGCAAAAGCCCCTGCAGCCCTAGCCTCTTTGCCCGCAACCTGCAGAAGTCGGCCAACCGTCACATCATCCAGATAGAGAGTGCTGATGAGCCAGGTGCCGGGGCTCCCGACAAGGCGGGCGTTGACGTCAACACCAACGCTGACCCCCAGTCACAGACTGCAATGTCCCTGCCATATGTCCCCAAGGCTCAGACCTCCTACGGCTTTTCCACCCTGGTGGAGTCTCCTCACACAAGACGCAAGGAGAGCCTGTTCCACAGCGACCCCAGCAGCCCTCTCACGTCTCCAAACTCCCAGAGGCGCTCCCAAGGGGGGACTCTGCTGGCCCCGGCTGACCCCAATCCCTATCGCTATTTCAGTGGCGGAGAGAGCGACACCTGCTCCTCAGCTGAATCATCCCCCTTTAACTCCCCCCTCCTGTCCAGATCTGCCTCCCTTCTACGATCTATTACCCAGGAGACACAAGCCAAGGTGAAAACTTTTAAACTGAGACTGAATTGGTTTTGTTTTCCTTCAACACAAGGCTTCTGTCTGTGTATTTACCTACTGCTTTCCCTTTCCGCCTCCAGGTGACTCGTGCCAAACGCTCCTTGGCACGCCACAGTTCTCTCTCCACTGACGAGTGCAGCTCTGCAGACAACAGCCCCAACATGCAGCGGCGTCGCATGCGCTGCCCTCCCTCCCCTGCCTTCCGCGGATGTAAAAGCAGCAGCGCAAGAGGCGCAGCGGATCTCCTGCAACGCGAGCACACTGTCAACCTCCACAAGGGGGGGACACTGAGGCTGAGCACTCACTACGACCCGGAAGCGGCTCGGCTGAGGGTCCGCGTGCTCACAGCCGAGGCCCTTTATGACAGGCAGACAGACCTCAAAAGCATCAACTGCTGCGTTGCGCTCTACCTGAACCCCGGCAAGCAGCAGAAGCAAAGGAGCACCATCATCAAGAATAGCAGGAATCCGGTTTTCAATGAGGACTTCTTCTTTGATGCACTGCCCCAGGCACAAGTGAAAAGTCTGGCCATGAAGATAAAGGTTGTAAACAAAGGGACCAGTCTGAAGAGAGATGTGCTTCTGGGAGAGAGGGAGGTGCTGCTCAGCGAGCTGCTTGCAGGCCTCTAGGGAGGCCTTGTCAAGACTCAGGTGAAAGCCAGCAGATCAGCTTGAGCGGCCCCCTCCTCTTAGCGACCTTTTTTACCCCCCCTTCGCAAACCTGACGAACACTGGACAAGGGGACCCATAGGCTACCGATGGCAGGAGAGTCGCATCATACACACTGTGTTCTGCATGTTAATGAATTCCGACTTTTCACAAGCTGTCATTCTTGTTTGTCCATGTTCACCGTACATGCTTACCATTATGAATAATGTGAACAGTGGAGCTGTGGTCCTCGTTCGTGTATTCCTGCCGAAACGTTGAGTTACAGAAGTGTTAACCCTTTCTGATGCACATTGTGATGTGGCTCAGCATCATATGAACCATTTGGCTTTAACAATCTTGTCTAACTTGAAGCTGTATTTTTGTAATAAATCTTAATATCGCTTGTGAGTTGCATGTAAGTGTGAAAATTAAAATGCCTTTGTGAACATGGAAGACTCCATGTTTGGGAATAGACTTTAGCTGCTTGTGTATGTATTTTAGTTATGACTGATGTCATGTGAACTTGTGAATAAACAGCATAAAAACAAATTATTATTATTTATTTGCAGCTTTGGTTTGGTTTTGTAGTCAAATAATTCCTCTGGATCACAAGAAACCAATAAAAGTGATTGAAAAGCCCCATTCGCTCGCTGAGCTTTCCATTTTTGCAAATAACTTGAAGGGTGAGTCCTCTGAGAAAATGCAAGAGCTGGGTGTCATTTCCTAAGCTGGAGTGGTTCTCTGCACACATTATTGTCTCTCTGTGCATTCAGGCTCCCTGTTTAATTTTAAAACCACACATCCATCTGAAGTCATCATCCAATATGATTGTGATAGTTATTGATGATGGCAATCAGTTGCACAGTCCCACTTGGAAATGACTGTCTTTGTAACAATTTGTCTAAAATAAAAACTACTTGCATTGGTAAATGACATGTTTGTATGCATAATGTACAGAATATGCAGGCAATGGCAGAGAGAATACTGAAGAAAATCATTCATATGTGGAACATGTACCTCCTCTGCTGGTGAAATAGTACTACGACACATATGTATGCCTCAAAATATGAATGAAATTAAAGGATTAAACGTTTTTATTGGTGATCTGTCCTGAAGAGATTTCATTATATATATATATATATATATGTATATATATATATATATATATATATATATATATACACACTTTCAAGCGCATTCCCAGGGGTGACGAGGGACCAACTCTATTAACTTCTGAAGTAGTGAAATAAGTCTCACCAAGCAGCCATTTGGGATACATTCATCTGTAAGCCAAAAGAAGATTAATTTCCCCCAGAATTGAGAGCAAAGAGATAAAACTGGTGAAAAATTGAGCAATTACATCTCTGTAGATGTGCTGCAGCATTATAGGACAAATTACCGAGAAGTGGAAGTTTGACAAAAGTTGTGTAACCTCTGAACTAAAAAAACCTCATTAAAGAGGATTTAGTTATAATTAATTGAATCAAATGCAGATTAAGTTTTATGTTAAAATTTTGTGGTGGAAAAAAGTTTTTCAGCAATTCTTTTGCAAAGATATTAAGGCAAAACCAAGCAGTCTCAGCCATTTTTATTTGCACTTGAGTGAATGCTGGTTAAATGTCGTCAGGTATCGACCAATCAGGAGAGATGAAAACAAAATAAATTAGGATTCATTTTACCTGGCATCAGATAAAGGATCTGTTTGTTTTGCAACTCTCTCAACGAAGAGCCACAGCTCTAAAAAGCTATTTCTATTAACTTTTGAATGAATTATTTATTTAGGGATTGGGGTAAAATTTCAACTCATTTCATTCTTGTCATGTCCAACTAGAAAAGGTGTCAAGTAATGATGTACAAATACTTTTTTACCTTAAGTAGAAATTTTAGGTATTTGTATTTTACTGAGTGATTGTTTTTCAGCCAACTTTTTACTTCTACTCCATCCAATTTCACACAGTTATCCGTACTTTCTACTCCTTGCAATAAAAA
Source organism: Craterocephalus eyresii (assembly GCA_037177035.1). NCBI lineage: Eukaryota > Metazoa > Chordata > Actinopteri > Atheriniformes > Atherinidae > Craterocephalus > Craterocephalus eyresii. The sequence goes on from JBBBVT010000008.1 coordinate 10,272,292, forward strand.
AATAGCTTCATTGCTCCTATATAATTTATGCTTGTTTTCATTTAGGCTTGTAAACCCATCCACATAAATGCCACCATCCTCATCGAGTGAATATGATTTTAGATTAAAGAGAAGTATAAATATCTGACGATGGGAATTTTTTTCCTAACATTACATTTACCTTTATACTTTAAGTAATTTTAAAACCAGTACTTTTACACAATCACTTGACTAAAAACCTTGATTTATTACTTGGTGGTGTGTTGTTTCACACTATATATTAAGCATGAGTACCATTTTTCATATCCGGTAAATAATGTGCTGAGAGACTAATGAAAATGTTTTTAAATGTAAGTGTTCCAATGCCTTGTTTTAAAAGAAGAACTAAAAATAACATTCATCTTGATCCTTGTGATTCTGTCTTAGGTGCCAGGTCTTTAGGTTAAACATCTGAATTTAAGTAGCTCTAAGAATATATTTATACTGCCCTGCTAAAATCTCAGCGAGCTTATCTTACTTCATGCATTTATAAATAGAGAAGATAGGGATTTTAGAGGGTCAGGTCATGTACAGCTATTTGCATTTCAATGTGCAAGTTTATATTCTGGAGCCTTTGCGCAGAAGGATAGCGTACTGGAATATCCCTGAAGCTGTTAAAAAAAAGCAATGTCTGACTGCAGTTTATTTACACAAAGTGGAGTCAATGTTAGGCTTACTTAATTCCAAAAATAATCAAAACAAAGATATCAATAGTGCTGGTATGGCGGGAAATGCAATGCTGTAATTGATACAGACACTTACTTTACTCAAAAGTTGAACTAAAACATTTGATACCAGCGCTTTAAATAAAAAAGACATCAAAGCAGTCAACCATAATATGCTACAAGGATTTTTATTATTTTATGATATTTTGTAGCCTATAATCAACTAATGCATTCATACCCCAAAAGTGCTGCTGTGCTTTCCTGGGTCAGTATAAGATTACTCCAGAGACACTAGGTTTTTTTTTTTTTTGCCAAGCCTTTACACATTATCATTGTTATTCCCTCCATTGTGCAGAGGTTGTTTTCAGTGTTGTCTGTCAGTTTGTCAGGGACATAACTCAAAAAGTAATGGATGGATTCTGTTGGAATTTTCTCAAATTCTCAGAAATGGGATCAGGAACAATTGATTCTATCGTAGGGTTGATCACTGCCTGGACCCAGAAAGCTTTTCTAACATTTTTTTAGTATTGGGAGATAGGGATAATTTTGCCATTACAGCTTCTAACTCAACAGATAATTGACAAAAAATAGAATAAAAAAAAGACAAATAAAATATGACATCATACTAGATGTTATAATCTGACATTGTTTGACTCGGATCATGTTGATGTTCTGGATCTAGTGATCCAGAGGACTCCAAATATAGGGGATACTGGGAGGGCTGTCAGACCTTTAAGGGGGGTTTCTCAGGTGACTGACCCTATGGTTTGGTGTAGGTCTGCATTCTCTTAACATTTCTTGTTAGTTTATAAAATTATTTCTTATTTGTTTTATATGTGTTGTTGCGCAACAATCTTGGACATTTCCTTTCAAATATTGTTCCAGCTGGCCTTGCAGCATGTGTGAGCCTGGAAGCATGTTACTCAGCCTGCAGCTGAAACTCATGGCTTAAATGATGAGCTTGCAGAAGTGTTTAATTAACAGTTTTAATTAAGGATTAGTGAATAAAATGCTAAGTTATTCTCTAAAAAGAAATCTCCCCCCTCTACTTGAAACCTGTCTCTGTCAGTTATAACTAATAATTATATTGATCATTATCACTATTATTATTACTATTATTATTATTATTATTATTATTATTATTATTATATACATATAACCAACCAAGTAGTCATATACAAAAGATAAGGTATGTATATGTCTAATAAACCAGTAATGTAATCGGATTAGTGTTACTTTATCTGAATATTATATTTAGATAATACATCAGCCGTTGACTGACCACCACATTACCTCTTGTAGTCCGAATAACCATAACAAACGAACCCATCAGCTGGTGGAAATTTAACTCCCAGGCTTTATGGGTAAAGTAGTTACTTAACAATGTAATACACACGGGTCAAAGAACCAATGGCGTTCCCCTGGAACATCATTACCCATGATGCTTTGCCTGAACCATAAGCGTAGAACTGTCAAACAACAGAAACGCCATCTTGACAGCAGCCCTAAAATGGCAGAAAGATGTGAGCTGGAAACCGACTCCAAAATAAGTTTCCTATACTCTGTTATTTAAAACCAAATGTGCTATTTTTTTCCGTTAACGGGCGGTTATGGGGTTGGTGTCCAGCGCTGCTGAATAGAGCCTGTAAAATGGACGTAACTACGGTGGTTTTCAACGCAGCCAGAGATGGTAAGCTGAAACTTCTCCAGAAGTTGCTGAGCAACAAAACTCCTGAGGAGCTGGAGGCATTAGCAGAGGAGAAGACACAGGGCGGCACGGCTCTGCTCATAGCCTCCAGATACGGACACTTAGAGGTCGTACAATACCTCCTTGAACATTGTAAAGCAAATGTGGAGCTCGGGGGTTCGGTTAACTTTGACGGCGAGACCATCGAGGGGGCTCCGCCGCTGTGGGCGGCTTCGGCGGCCGGTCACCTCCCCGTGGTGAAGACCCTGCTGAAACACGGTGCCTCGGTGAACAACGCAACCCTAACTAACTCAACCCCGCTCCGAGCCGCCTGCTTTGACGGCCACCTGGAGATAGTCCGCTACCTGGTGGAGCACAGAGCCGACATGGAAGTCGCGAACCGCCACGGTCACACCTGCCTCATGATCTCCTGCTACAAAGGCCACAAGGAGATAGCCAAGTTCCTCCTGGACCGCGGTGCTGATGTGAACCGCAAAAGCGTGAAAGGAAACACCGCCCTGCACGACTGCGCCGAATCAGGAAGTCTGGACATCATGAAGATGCTGCTGAAGTGCAATGCCCGCATGGAGAGAGATGGCTACGGGATGACCCCCCTGCTGGCTGCCAGTGTAACCGGTCACACCAACATCGTGGAGTATCTCGCCCACCAGCCTTGGACGTCTAGAGAGGAGCGGATTGATGCACTTGAACTATTAGGGGCCACGTTTGTGGACAAAAAGCGTGACCTCCTGGGGGCCATGAGGTACTGGAGGAGAGCCATGGAGCTGAGGCAGCCGGGAGACACAGCTGAATCTCTGGCCAAGCCTCCACCTGGTCCCCCCGTCCCCGCTTACGGCTGCGCCCAGGAGGTGAGCACCGCCGAGGAGCTCGAAGCTTTGATCACAGACCCCGATGAGATGAGGATGCAGGCCTTGTTGGTGCGCGAGCGCATCCTGGGGCCGTCCCACCCAGACACCTCCTATTACATCCGCTACCGGGGAGCCGTGTACGCTGACTCGGGCAACTTTGAGCGCTGCATCAGTCTGTGGAAGTACGCTTTAGACATGCAGCAGAGCAACCTGGATCCTCTCAGTCCCATGACGGCCTCCAGTTTCCTCTCCTTCGCAGAGCTCTTCTCTTTTGTGCTTCAGGACCGTGCCAAAGGCACCCTGTCCACACGCATCACCTTCCAAGATCTGATGACTGTGCTGGGGAAAAGCGTGAGGGAGGTGGAGAGAGCCGTGGCACAGAGGGATAACCCCCCGGAAGCCCCTCAGTTCACAAAAGCGCTCTCCATCATCCTCCATCTCATCTTCCTGCTGGAGAAACTGGACTGCAGCCCCGAGCAGGAGCACCAGAAGAAGCACACGGTGTACCGGCTGCTGAAGCTCAACCCCCGCGGGCGGAACGGCTTCACCCCGCTCCACATGGCCGTAGACAAAGAAACCACATCTGTGGGGCGCTACCCCGTGGGCCGCTTCCCCTCCCAGGCGGTGGCGGCGCTGCTGTTGGAGTGCGGCGCCGACATCGACTCGCGCGACTGCGAGAACAACACGCCGCTGCACACGGCCGCCTCCAACGGCTGCCCGGAGATTATGACACTACTTATGAAGGCCGGGGCTCACTTTGACGCCACGAACGCACAGAGGAAGACGGCGTACGAGCTGCTGGATGAGCACAGCCTGCACACGGCCCTCTACCCGCTGAACTACGTCAGCCTTCAGTGCCTGGCCGCGCGCGCCATCGAAAAGCACCGGCTGCCTTACCGAGGACTGATCTCCGAGGAGATGGAGGCTTTCATCGAGCTGCACTGACGTCCATGCAGAGACACCACTCCACTCCTGTCGTCGAACAAACTTTTCCTCATCTTCTTCTTCGCTCTTACCCCCCTCATGTCAGACCAAACCGTAGCAATAAAACATGCACTGACTGAGATCTGCTCAGTTTCCACTTTATTCTAACAGATGGTCACAGAGACTTTGAAAGGGATTTTGGGTTTCCTCTGCTATTTATTGCCGGGTGAGAGTTACGGTATGACGGTGCTTGTATGAGAGATGGGTTGAAGTATTATTGGTACGAAGCATCTGATCAAAGTAGCCGGAGAGCGTGCATGAAAATGAAGTGTGAGCATGGTAGCTCCTGGGTTGTTTTGAATATTCATTTAGAAAGACAAAGTGTTTTTAAGCAAATTCAAACACCTAGTGGCAGAAAAAAACTCTGTTTCAGTTACTGTGTCAAACACTGTTACTGACTGTAAACTGATGGCAAAATGAATAATTTTGCATCTGAGCAAAAATATAGTAACGTAAGGAAAGGAAGCACCCAGTAGCAGAAGATTTGGTGACTTGATTTCTTTAATATTTCAGACTGACACTCTTGTTGGTCTGAAGCATTACTTGAACAGTTTTGGGACTGAGTGGTATCGGTCTGACAGTGTGGCATTATTTGGCTAACGCTCCCCACACTGGCTTCTCTAACCTATGCAGTTTACAGTTTTCCAATCGGAGGCGATGCTTGTCAAAGCCAAAATTCACCCAATAAGCGGATTTTACTGCAGTTGCACACACTAATCTTAATCGCTGGAGCTGATTGATTGGCAGGAAATTGTTATCATTTTCTTTGGATAGTAAGATCGGCAAGATAGATTTTCGATTGGATGTCAAAGAGCCAGCTTCAGACATTTAGTGTGGATAAAAACAAAGCTTTGATTCTGTTTGTGCCCTTTTAAAGCCACAAATGAGCTGTCCGAGAGCTGATGTGGGCTCTGTTTTTTACGGTGAACTTTCACTTTACTCTCAGATGCAGTTCACAGAAACGGAACAGATGGCTCCTTGGCCGTTCCTGCATCTTAGTCTTATGTTTAATTGACTCTCTTTTGTTTATCTTGTGTTATCATGAATTTTTTATTTGTCTGTCTGTGCTAAGCACCACCGAGTTGAATGCACTCTGAGAGGCTCCATAAATCTTGGACTCTTTACATTCAGACTATGAACAGCCGCTGCCTTTCTTACCCAACTGATTCATTGATATCTCAAGAGCAAAAGTGTGTTGGAGATGGCTGAATAAAATTCAGTATCGCAACAGAACCTGCGTGCTTGTGTGTGAATGATCTAAGCTATTTTTGTGCCCGGCCAACACTTGCATATTTCATGTTTTACTTGGGATCACTCAGAATTTAGGAGCTATTTCTGTTCCCCAAAGCGTTATAGATAATGAAAAAGTTTTAATAGAAGGACAGCCCATCTCAACCAGGATGTCGATCACTTTTTTTTAATTTAAATACTCAGTGCTTGTTGCTAAAAGATAATCAGCAACCACTTGTTTCACCACTTCACATCGACGCTGTTCTCAAACTCAAGGATGCTGAAATAAAGCATCATAGAAACTTGATCTTTCTGGGTCCTGCACTCTTAAAGTAAAAATAGAGTGCAATTAACGTCACTGCTGCGGGGCAGTGGTGGAGACAGGGCACCCACCCGGCTAATTTTAGTGATCTTTTGCTCTAGCTTCAACTCTGAAAATGGGAATACTGTAATGCAATACAGTAAGGCAGGCCACAGGGAGAGTGGCTGAGACAGCACACAGACAGCAACGACTGCTTTCTAACAGGAAACAAAGTATTAAGTAGCCTGAACTAAGACATGTATTATCTACAAATGTGTGAATGTATTACATTGAGTTTATGTTCCTAACTCTTCTTAAATGTTGTCAAAAAACTGAATGTTAGATGAATTCATACTGACATGACTGACTAACTTCTGACTGCTCTGTGGAGGGTGGAAATGGTTACAGTGTGAGATCAAAGGGAGCAGAAAACATCTCCTTGTTCTCTAATGTTAAGTCCAAACTCACTTTCCGGATGTCTTTTTCCACTGGTTGCCACAAAAGATTCATAATTCTTGTGTTCCTTCCCCTCCTCTGGTTAGAGCCCAGCTCTGTAACAGCGACTCTCCACTAGATGTCACTAGCAACAAAGAAAATTAATCAAACTGGAAGTCTCTGTCTCTGAGAGCATGTGAGATGCTGGGAAATTGTAGGTTTTAGTGGGAGAGGTGGTAGCATTGGGTTGATTTTTATATCCCTTTCACATTCTGTCAAGTAGTTTTTATGTAAAATAGAAAGAGGGATGGCATTTATTAAGCAGTTAAAGGGTAAACCTGTGTTGTTTTTTTTCAGAGGGTTGTTTGGGGGTCAGCAGGAGGGAATCAAACATCTTTCTGGAAGCCCTGCGTCAGAATAACCTCCAACACCTCGGAGGAATTTGCCCTTGCAGCAGTTAATATTGTCATGCTACGTGACCTGCAAAAGGACCGAGTCTGAAAAAGATTTACTTGGTTATTTGTGCTCATCTGAGTTTTTTAAAAGAGTTTTATTGACATTTCATTTTTCTCTCTGTGATTTTCCAGCCAATTACTGGAACAAGATATTTTGAGCCCACACAATACACCAATTGTTATGGGGGGGGGCGTCATCCATATATTTACAAAACCACCTTAATGTGTCATCATACCTCTTAAATTTTATTTGGTCCAGGTCATGTGGAGAGAAGGAAACACCAAAAATGCAATTCGGACTTACCAATCAATATAAACGATTTATTTACCACTTATTGGTGCTGTGAGAAGCCTGCAAGTCACAGAGCACAAAAATAATTTGTTACCCCTTAAAAAAGGGAGATAGACTTTAACAACTGCAACCAAATGAAGCTGAACCAACAGCTGCAACATTAAGGGAACATCCCAGCCATAATGAAGAAAATGCTTTATTGTACAGTTTAGACTTTCAGCTCTTGTATCAGGATGTATAATTAACAAGTGACGTTCAACTCAACAGCACATTATTACCTCTTTGCATCCAAGATCCTAAAGTAAGCTATTTGTATTTCATTAACATAGGCTAGCGTGTAATTTTCATGCTATTTTCTTCAATATTTTAGCATATCAAGCTATAATTTAATGTGGGAGATCCGCCTGGCGGCAGCTCATATTGGACTCGGACTGTGTATTCCTGCCAGCAGCTATAATTAGACACTATATTAGTAGAATCTACGGTTTGCAAGGTGCTTATCTTCATTATGGCCCCTAGGGAACACCGTGGAAAATTCAGTCACCAACACACAAGACTGAGCTACCTCAGCAGCATCCAGGGAGAGCTGGAAGTGGTGGGACGGATGCGAGGTGGTAATGGGGGTAATAGGGGTGATGGGGGGATGTGGTTGCTATTGGAGATCTTGACTGCATCACGTCATGTGTAATGGAGAGAGAGAGTGAGAGAGAGAGATGGGAGGGGGAGGAGAGGCAAATAGAGGGAAGGAGAGGGAGAGAAGGAGGAGGGCATTAAGGAAGAAGGCAGGGAGTATCAATGACATCAACCAGCAGCATCTGAGGCCGTCTGATTAGCAATGCTCTCCCATCAAAAGGGCTGAGGAGCAGCCGTGACCCGCCGCGCTGCGAGAAGTCAGAGCGTGGACAGTCCGGACGGGACCGGCGATGTGAGCATGCAGCCTCCGCAAACACACAGCTGTCTCTGAGTGGAGCTCCGCTGCCGCTGGATTACATTTATCCTCGCTGTTTCCAAGGAGGCTTCCAGCTGCAAATCCACCCACATGAATCTAGCAGACCTTAAAGAAGAAGGAGCACTTCCTACCAAGGTAAGCAGCATCTAATGTTGTTTTACAGTTGCTGCGTGCAGCGGTGTACCGCACCCAGACCGCTTCCCCTCACTTGCCGACTAGTCTTTGGAAACTAGCGGTGTTAAGGGAATTTAGGCGGATGGTTCACATCCAGCGCCTTTTTCTCTCAGGGGCCAGAAGTCTTCATTGTGTCGTTTTCTTCTGATTACAGCATCACGTGTCAGTTTGTTTCTAGGGTTTTGGGGAGACAAATAAAGGAGCCCGTGTTTGTGCAGAGCAGGCTGGTTGGCAACAGCGCTTGTTAGTGCGCGTCCCCGGTCACCCCCTCCTTATTGTTGGCTGGCCAGTGTGTGAGGGACCCGTGCAGACTGGCAAAGCCTTTGTTCCTCTTTCCTCCTCATTTATTATTTTTTGTTAATTATTATTTTCTTACTGTCGCTGGATCTTGTAGCATCCTGCTCCCATCTCAGGTAAAATAAGTCTGACTTGAGTCAGATTTCTAATCTGAAAAAGATGATCAGAAAGTAACATTGCCGAAAAAGATGACGGTCGTTATTTTATAATAGGCTGCAGGTTAAGACATGCATCTTTACGCATTTATTTATTTTCTACATTTGCCTGTTAAATAAGATTTAAAAATCTCAAAATGTTATTATTGTATTTAAATTTTACTGATGCCACACCAAATTAAAAGTCCAATTATGATAATGTCATTCTGAACCCTTCTGAAAAGGCCATCACTCACATTTTGAATTCATATGAGCTATTACATTTATATTTGAATGATTTTTGGTATGGAAGGCACCAGGTGGTGAAGCTGACTGACTTATTTAGCAAGACTGTTATCCAGACAATAGAGTGGCTTCTGCATCTGCTATTTCCAAGCTTTGCTTAAAATCATCCCATCTGCACAAATAGCCCGTGTTATTACTCCCAAGACCTTTTATATGTTTATAATTACATGCAGAACTATTCATTTTGAACCAAGTACGTATTGATGGTGCGTCTATTTAACGTGACACATTTTCCGGGGCTGTTACTTGTTTTAGGTGTATTAATCATGTTAAGTCCTAATGCATGTTTGGCTTTTCTGTATTTCCACACTGCAAAGTGGAAAATCACACAGTCTTGGTAATTCCGAGGGAGGTCCTCTTCCTCACACACAGATGGACCATTTTCCCTGAGGCACTGTGTGTTTGCTGGTTATTGTTCCAGACCATTTCCACATCACTAATTATTTTAATCAGTCATTTTTACGCGTGAATTCCCCTCTTTAGCAGAACTCCCTGATTGTTTTTCTATCTTTTATCTCCACTCTGTCGAACAAAAGAATGCACAAGGTGTTAGACCTCCATAAAGGCAAAGATTTAGACATTTCAAATAGTTTTTCTAATTAGGAGAGATTACATGGATGTAGAATAATTAACTGACAAATATCTTGCTTGTTTTCCCTTCATTTAGAAATATTGAATATTTGCTTCCAAGTGTCAAGAGCTGCTCTGCCCCACACTTACATATTCAGGATAGGAGCAGGAGCTCATGAAATCTGTTATGGCACGGACTCTTTAAATAGCTTTCACTGGGTTCAACTATAGGCCTCAGTGGTTTTCTGCTCCGTCCAAACAGATAACACTGTATGATCCATCCAGATTGGAACGTGTGCACCCAGTGGAGTCGCTCTGGTTTCACGTCAAAGGCTTCATTGAAGTCGAATTCCCAGATTCTCACAGCAGCATTTCCCTAACTGCTCTCCCCTCTGCTCACTTCCCTGCTGTTACATGTTCCTCCCATCCTTGGATTTTGTCTGAATCTCTTGGACACTCTCCATTAGCTTTGCTTTGCAGCAGTCAGCTGGCAGGAAGGAGAACATCAAGGCATGCAACTTTGATGCTGTGAGCGTAGCCTCCTGTACTAGAAGCAGACAGACACTTTGTTGTTGTCTTCACATTGATATTGACCTTTTTCTATCCTTGCAAACAAGGAACTTTTGGCTTATCTGCTTCTCGTCTTGTTTACTGAAAATAAACTACTAAATTACTGCCTTCTATTATTCAGATTTTATTTGACAAATGTAATCTTAGTTTGAGTTTTTAGGTTATTTTAAGTGGTTTGTATTATGTAAGCAGTATTTTTTTGATGCAGCATTAATCAGTCTGAATA
>JBBBVT010000008.1:10290978-10307591 GCA_037177035.1 Craterocephalus eyresii
ATAACCTCACACACACAAAAACTGAAAGGACACTTTAAGTGTTATACTTCTGTCTAATCATTAGGTTTTCTGGGAGCATGTTCTTCATATGAGGAGCATAGACTTGACCTGATGACCATAGGGGTCTGATTGGTTCATTATGAACCAGGAAATCCTGAGTGTATTTTGGCCCTAAATCATTCAGTGCTTTGTAAACTAGTGGCAGGATTTTGTAGTCAATTCTTTGACAAACAGGAATTGTTATTATTATTATTATTATTATTTCTTCCTTGTGACAGTAATAATTATTATAAATTTTTTTTATGGCTACATTCATGTTTCTTGGTGAAAGTATCAGAACCTGATGGTATGACGTACGCTCTAAGTATATCACAGTTCATTCTGAGAGCTCAGACCCCTCAGGAAAGTTTGTGATAAGATACAGTATAATGATTTGTAATGTGCCCCAACAGGTTAGGATGCAGATGTTTATCAACCTATCATTTTCATCGTCTCAGAATTTATATTGACTGCATTCATATACCTGTGGATATTACTGAACACTCATTTTTTAAAGGCTTCTTTACAATGGGGTTCATTTGCCATTAAGATTTCTAATGCAAAAAATAATGCCCACAATCATCCGGGAGAAAAAAAATACATTAGCTTGGCAGTGGTCTGGGCTCTCTGAGTGCTCAGTGTGTATATAACATTTCTGTATGTCTCCAAGCCCAGATCCTGTAAACAAAAACAAATGTTTCTGATTTATAAACATTCAGTTAATGTTAAGCCTCCATCAGGTTGGAACCTTCTCTTGTGAGTCAGACAGCAGTATGAAGGGCTGCAGAGAAAAAAGGAACATTTCAAATAATTAAATTGAAATGGGGGTAAGAGTCGGCCAAAAACAGACATGACCTGAAATGGAGTCATTTATGATTTCAAAAGATTTGTCTTCCAGTGGCTTTTTTCTCCTGACTGAGTCAAACCCCCAAATGATTCACTTAAATTTGACATGAATAGAAAAATGGTTACATTCAGTGGCACTTAGACACTGTAATGAAAATCCCTGTCAGTCTTTTTTTCCCCTGTCTTTTTACAAAAAACATTAATTCATAATAAGTAATTACATACATGGGTGATTTAGACGCCTCTCTGTCAGAGGTCTCAAACTCTGATTCTCTATGGTCACTGCTGTGTGGATTTAAGAGAAAGACTTCTTTTGTTTGTGTAGTTCATGTTAAATTTCGGTTTCTGATATTTTTTCCTCTGTCTGCTATCAGGTTTTCACTTCAGGTTTTCTTCAGTTTCAGGTTGAATACTTCCTGTTTCCGTCGAACACCTGCTCCTCTGCTGCTGATTTCCACACCTGCCCCTTAGTTGTTACGTCCCTCTGTAAAAATACTTTCTGTGATTTTCTTTTGTTGCTTGTTTTTCTTTTGCTTTTCTTTGTCAGTTGTATATGTTTTTTAGTTTTTGTTCCAGTATTGTTAATTCTGAATCGCAGCACCTTTAGGGTCTTAAAACAGATCCTAGAGTCCCTGTCTTCCTGCCTCATTTGGCTCCTTGTCCTTGCTACTAGTGCATCACAATTTGTCAATATTTCTCATGATAACATGTAGTACGGAGCATCCCCTGTCCTAATTTCAGTATCCTGCATGCAGCTTTGAACAAGCCTAATGGAGATTTAGTGGAGGTACCCAGGTCTCCGGATTCATTTACATTCAGGGCAGAGATTTGGGCGCTATTTGAGTGACAGGTGTGTTTTCTTGTCAGAGAGGAGCCTCAGATATTTTATTTCTTCTGCTAAAAATGCAACCAGGGCGGTGTAGCTCATGTCTGCAGTAAGCCGTGCTTCATCCTGTGCCTCTGATCCTCCGTGTGTGCGTGTGTGTGTTTGTGTGTGTGTTTGTGTGTGTGTGTCTGTGGGCCGTGTGTTGAAGAGAGAGTGAAAGGAAGTGTGTGTGCTTGCGAGTTAGTGCCAATCTCCCCCATGATGCTTTGCCATCTGCCATGTGTGTATATGTGAGTGTGTGTGTATGTGTGTGTGCTCCTGGTTGTATAGTTTTGCAAGTGCATCCATTTGTGAGTGCCATTTGCCCACAGTGTCCAGGGTCATTGAAACATGAAGTAATATCATCCTGAACCCCGCCCTGTGTCTTACATGGAGCCTTCTCCAAATGTCTTCTGTCCAAGCCGGCACACAGATCCTCCTCATGCAGTTTTGTTTGTTTGTCTTCTTTGATGCTGACAACGTGAGAATATAAAGATAATTTCAAAAATAGTGAAATAAGTACAAAAGCGTTTCTTTTTTTATCCAATACTCCCATTGGAGCTTTTCTTTGAATATGAAACAAAACTTTTTATATCATGTGTTCTTATCATCGCATCTCCAACAGTTTCCCACCCACTGGATCTCAGTGAAAGGCAAAAGAACACAAAGTTCTTATCAGGTGCGCTATCTCACAAGCGGAGCTGCAGGAAACAGATCCGGTCTTTCTGCCGAGTGCTCATGGCTCATGGCTCGTGGTTGTCATGGCGACAGGCCTTGTGAGATCATCACAAACCACTTGTTGGTGAGAGGCATCCTGGGTAAGGTGGGGGGGACAAAACATGTCATCTTCGGCGGGCCCCCAGCGGAGCAGGCGGAGGCTGGATGCCACCTAAACAACCTTATTTCATCAGCCTGATGGAGCACAATAACCGGTGTATGTTGCACCACCTGAGCTGCCGTGTCATTATCCACCTCCCCGCAATAAATAGCACATGTATCCCCCATCAATCTATCTGTCTGGCTGACCATCTGTGTTGTTACTCTGAAAAGGTAATAAGACTAACCCCTGCTGCCCGCTCTCTGAATGCTGAGACAAACGATCTGGGGGAGCAGGTTGTGTGTGGGAGGTGGGGAGGTGGGGGGGGGGGGTGTAGAGATAGCATATTAGGCCTGAGTCATGAGGATATGCATGCCCACAGTGCTTACTCCTTTTAATTCTGCTGCTGCTACATGCAAAGTGAGCTATTGTTCTTCAGCTAGATGTCCACAGAGAAAGCGCTTGTTGCGGTCGCAGCCTTTAATAGCATTAGCGCACGCGCCGACATGCCCAGACTGGCCTGCTCTGCTGCTGCTGCTGCTTCTTCTTTCTATCTGTTTTGGCTTCCTGATCATCATCCACAGCTCTAGGATGCTGTAAGCCCTTTTGTTTGAACTGTGTCAATGGACCAACAACAGCTGGAGCAGCCGGTGCTGTACAGCTGGGGGGGGGGGGGGGATTTGTATATGAGCCGGGGATTAGGGTGTCTATAAAATAAAAAAAAATGGGGAAAAAAAGCACATGGAGATGAATGATAAGGCGTCGTGGAGAAGATGGCATCTAGAGAGAAGAGGTTAACAAGGAGGGCGAGCAGGGAGAGGATAAAGGTGGAGAAGGATGAAAGAAAACGGGAGAGGAAGAGATTTCGGGAACATGGAGAGTGATGCCAGACTGAGACGAGGCTAAGATGGGGGATTAGTTAGAGGGTGTGCTGCTAGGGTGGAGGTAGAGCAAAGAGGGTTTTGTCAGCAGGTGAAAGACAACAAGGAGGAGTGGATCAACTAAAAATGATAGAGAGGGTCGGAAAGATAATAAAGCCCTGGCAAATCCGGGACAGGACAAAGCAGGCACTACCTAATGTTTTTGTAGCCGTGTGGCTGCACGCAGAACAGCGGCATTGGTCAGATTAACACCAGCAAATCGAGTTTCCGTAAGAGGAGAATTTACTTAACATGCTGCCAATTGAGGCCGAATGAGCTCTGATCTGATTTTTCTTATCACGTTGTTCAATTGAAAAATGGGGACGCTGAAAGCTTTTCTTTCAGCCGCTGTTACGCAGCGTCAGATAAGGCGGGGGCAGAGTGGCAGGAAGAAGAGCCTGCATCAGATAGACAGACGGCTTTTCAGTCGAGCTATTTTTAGTGTAGAAGCTGGGAGACAGTAATACGTTTGGGCAGGTCATTAGCCCAATAAGTGGTTGGAGGAGTCTTTGAATATGTAGCTCACTAGAAATGCCTCTTTTGCTTATTAAAAGCCAGCAAAAGGCTGTCACATCTTTGCTCCAACATTTCTTGCCGGTGTGTCAGGGTGAAAGCGCGCTTATGGGTGTTTGCGCGTATTTACGCGGCGATCACGGTGTGGCCTGTCACCTGTGACTACGTCTTATGTCTCCCTGAGAGCATATACCTTATCCTGTGTTGGCCCTTGAAGGGGAGCTTGTATGTATGTGAAATATGACAGGTTAACAAAGGCTCCTTTGTCATTTGGCCTCCCCACCTGCGCTCTGACACATCGGTGGTAGAGAGAGGATGGGGGTCGGCAGAGCTCGATCAGACTGAGGAGTTATTGACTCTCGGACGCAGGACGGTGCTTCGGCGCAGCTTGTCTAAATCTCCGCGAGCAGACAGAGCTGAATTATGCTGAGACTTCCAGATGAGACTGACTTGCAAATATTGATGGTGACCCGCCCCCTAAAGGCTTGGGATTAACTACAGGGAGACATCTATTAAAGCTGCTTTTTTATGCATTTGTTCTTATTTCATTTAACTATACCCCCCCCCCCCATCCTCTTTGTTTAAGTGTTTTCCATTACTGGGGCACACTCTGGATGTATTATTGCATTAGCACTTTTAATTGCCACCAGAACACTCCAACGCTGGGAAGGAATTAGGCCGAGGCTAAAATGAAATTATTAGGATGTCTGAGGAGAGAAACCCGAGTCTTAAAACTGTATCATTGCAGCTCATTTCACAGTGGGCTACAGAAGGAGGCTTATTAATACAAAGGCAGTGTTCTGAAAACTATTTAGCACTTTCTTGTTATGGAGCTCCCAATCTGGGATTAGTTGCTTTGGAAGTGATCTGCATAGACATCCAGTCCCAAAAGTTAAAAGTACACAAGCTCACTCGAAAGATCCAATCCCACATTAGCATGAATTTTTTCTTTGGTTTTCTTTTTTGATGATTTTTTTTATATTAAGTACGATTTCTGCATGGTACACTGGTATTTCAGAGTGATGACTCAAGAGAGGGGAGGAAAATATGCCTGACCTTCATTTTGTTCTGTTTGCAGAGTGCTTACCCGTGTTGAGTAAGGCCCTCTCCGCATCTGCATCATCTCCAAGCAGTCCAGCGGTGGTGCCATGCCTCTGTCTAAGCCAGGTAGAGCTCTGGCCCAGCACAGGCAGCCCATCCTGGGAATCTGCCTTCGTCCATCTCCCCTGTGTCTGCTGCTGCCTTTGATCATCCTCCTAACCAGACCTTGGAGCAGCGTGTGTGGAGCACTAGGTATGACGATAAGCTGCATTTTTCTTTGCCTTTCTCCATCTTTTTTAAGGTAATGGTATATGTGGTGCCTACAAATATGGATAAAGTGACTGTAAATGTTTTGGTGTATCTGCAGACTGTGTGTGTGTGTGTGTGTGTGTATTGCGGGGGGTGGCAGTGTATCCCATCCTGTCAGAATATCAGCTCTGAACTATGGTGTTGTTAATGTGTTTTGATAAGGCGGGAGGTCCCATCAGCATGTTCCTCATCATCTTCTTGATTACAACATTTCCACACATTTCCTGCCTCAGTGGTCTGGACACATTTGCTCAGACAGATTCAGCTGTCACTGCTCTGAAAATGTGGAAATGGGAATTGCCATTATATATTTTTTCATTTTGTAACGAATTTGAGAGCCCGCAATTCTTGAGAGGATTAATCTGTGTCTGAATTGTTTTAATACACAGTAAAGAGAGAGTTACATAAGAGCCAACAGCTGCCCTTGGGCCACCTACACTGAGTCTCATCAGAGCAAGAAATTCCCTTCCTGCTTTCTCCATAAACAAGCAAAGTCAAACTGAGCTGTTTTGTTTTTTTGTTTTTTTTTCTGAATTACAAAAATGATGCATTTTAGAAATACCTTTCATAAAAAGATTTCTGTCAAACCAGTTTTCCCAATATTCATAACAATACCAGTCCTTCTCACAATATATCATGTGTGTGCATAACCCTAATCTGTACACACAAAGCCAAGTGAAATGTATGACTTGAAAACTCCTTTTGTCCTTTTTTTTTCACATTTTCAAAACTATTCTTGCTTTCAAAATTTCAGACCTTACTTCTCTTAATCCTTTTTTTAAATTTATGAAATACGTTTAGTTTCCTCCCAAGAACTTGAGATATATGAACTTTCATAACACTGTCAAAATTATGCTAATAAAGCCGGGAATGCTTCTTTATAATATTACCCATTCAAATTTGACTCTTCATTCATGAGGTCTCCTAAAAACAGTATCCTCATAATGCCGTTTTCCTTTTTACTGTCAGATCTTATGGTAGCATTTAATATCTTTTTTTTAACTCTAAGTTCTTAGCTCACAATTAGTTGTGAGTTGCAAACAGACCAGACAGCATCAGCAGCACACAGAGAAGAAAAGATAAATTATTAAAAGTGACTCCAAGTCTTGGATGACCACAGCCAGTTGTACTTTATATACTGTTGCCATAAATTTTGTCATTCAGTGCGGTACAGAATGAGACATTCAACCAGGAGCTTTTGTCTCAAGTGAATTTTTCCAAACGAAACTTGAATTTCTCAAGTCCCGATTACAGTTTTACTTGAAGCAAACTTTGAGTTCCAATTACTATTCTGTCACACAGCAAGCTCAAAACACTACGACACTGCTCCTGCTGCCTGCGGTTATATCCGAGCACAGCAGCAGTCAGTCATTCAGTCAAATGATTACAAGTTACAAAGGTGTTCCATTAAAATCAGGCCGGTTGTGGGTAAGTGGTAGACCTGTGTCACTCTTTTACAGCAGAGTGAAACCTTCTTTGAAAAAAAAAAAGACAGAAGTCCACATTAGTCCCTTATTTTCCATCAGCTTTCAAGAACCTGATCACAACACGATTCTGCTGCTAGCAAATCCATCCAGAGCCAGTGCCTTGCAGGGCTTTTCTCTGGCTGTCAGAAGAGGCTTAAGTGGTTACTTTGCCAGTGGGGCTGGTTTTTCAGGAGGATTGGTGGCGAAAAGTGAGTTTAAGAGAACACAGAAAACATTTTGGATTCAAAATAAAGCCAGGAAAACCTTTCTCAAGCCCTAAGAATAACATGAAATAATCCGATAGCCGGAAGAACCATGGAAAGAAAAAGGGATGGATAATTTCTTAGAATCTAACAGGCAAACATATCCTCTTCCTGCATCTAAATATGCTGTGAATAAATGTGTTCACACCGCCTGCTTTTTGTCCAAGCTAAAAAACGGAGTCTTGTTATTTTGTGACATTTAAAGCGAGTGCCAGTGAAAGCATCGTGCAGCGAGGACTGGAGCAGCCTTTTGTCATCACGTTATTCCCGCCACTGTCGCAGCATTGTGGAGAATTTGGAAAGTGGTCTGTGTGGCTGTTTAACGAGGAAGTGAGTGGGAAGACATTCAGAGAGGCTTAAGAATCTGCCAGTAGCTCTTTAATAGGCAAGGTTGTTTTTTTTTGTTTTTTTAAGTTTTTGCTTTCTCTTCAATCAACACAGCAAGACCTCACCCATCCAGACACAGGGGAGGGGGAGATTCAGGTTGCCATGGTAAGGGTCATCCTGACTTCGCCCTGATGTATAGCAGCGATTCCGTCACTGAATAGGAGTTAAGCTGGGCACCATGGCAACAGGCCACTGACAGATAGCGAGGGGTGGATGCGTGAGGTTGTTTCACTGATCTGACTCAGCCACTGTGAAAAGTGTAGGTTTGGTACTGTTGGCTCAATAACACACTTGGAAAGTGCTGTTTTCTTGCAGAGGGCAACCGTGGCGCTTAAACATCACACATCACGCTGTAATCACCCAAATCGCTTGTTTTCCTAAAGTTCTCCACTGAAGCTGAGCAGGATGTTTTACTGTATTTATTCAGATCATCCCAATCTTGAGCCGCAGATTCCCCAATAGGTGTTTGCACAAAAGTCGCGCCTCTGGTATTAATACATTTAAGCCAGTTATATGCTGTGAATTTTCAGCCAACACTTCCCATACCTGTCAAACACTCATGTGTGATGACAGCCGGCGCAGCGAGCAATGCAGCCGTAGTCTGGAAGCAGAGGAAGCAGAGAGGCAGAGAAAAGCGAGAGAGATTTTCCTCCGAAGCCCGGCCCCATCTTTTATTTATGACCCACAGGAAGTCCTTCAGCTTGTCCTCTAGATGATACCCAGGAAGTAAGCACAGCAGCACAGCCCGACCCGTCACTGACAGGGAAATGGGGCGTGGTCACCAAGGGGCTCGTTGCTAGTTGTGGAGATGGTTCGATGTCCTCTGGGTATTAAAGGTGTCAGTGTTCATGCTCGTGTTTTTTTTTTTCTCTCTTTATTTCCTCTCACTGCTTTTTCTCTCTGTTCTCAGCCTCGCCAAAGTTCACCAAGATTCCCACTGACCAGATCGGAGTGTCAGGGGGCGTGGCATCATTTGTGTGCCAGGCCAGCGGCAATCCCAAGCCTGTCGTCTACTGGAACAAGAAGGGCAAGAAGGTCAACTCTCAGCGTATCGAGGTGGTTGTCACAGTGCACAATGTTCAGCTTCTAGCATGACAAAGACAAATTCATATTTCCGTCATAAAGACGGAAATATAAATCTAACATGCATTTATCAGTGCATGTTAGATTTATTGTTGTTGAGGCTCCACTGTTGATGAGAAGCATGATGTTAAATTAGATACTTTATTTTTTTTTACAAATGTTTTTTTCTAATTCTTCATTGCAGTTTAGAAATACTGTGCATGAATAAGTGGATCTGCATTTTTCAGTGAAACAGAGAAATCAATATCAACCTCATGTTTGTTTACTAAGCATACAGCGAGATCTGTTGGTTGATAAGCTTAAAGAGTGGCAGCAGTTGGAAGCAGCTGGTCCATCTTAATCCAAGCAAAACATGAACATATTAATGCCTCATTTATAAAACCTAGTAAACCTTGTTTTTCTTGTTGAATTATAGGAGCCATGTTATACTTAAAAATGATTCCTCTTTCGGTGAATGTATTTTGCACGTGACAGGTCAAGAGTGTTACAAAACCCAAACTTAGCACCCAAGGGAGTGAATTTTTCCCAAAGAAGACTTTGTGTCTGAAGTGTTTTATGTGAACTTCAGGTTTTTCTTTCCAGCTCGTCCAAATCACCATGTAAAATTTTTGCACATTGCCTGCCTGCTGGATATATTGGCATACTTCAAACAGAACGAGCAGCTGCCTTAAGGCTAATATATGCTTTCTTAAAACATGGAAATCGGTGAGTCTGTGTCAAATGTCTCTGCCCGCATCCTCCAACGTGTTTTACATTTGTATGGTTGTTAGGCAGTAAATCCTCTAGAGGGCAGTCCAGAGTTCAGGGTTCACTTCTGAGTTAGTTTCAGTTGCAGTATAGTAACCATGGTGACTGTGATCATGAAAATGCACATTTTGAGCATGTGTAATAAAAAGAGGAAGTGCAGAAGACGGCAGTCGTCTCCGTAGCTGTTGAAAACACTCTTCCTTGCTTCCTCTTTGTTCCTTTCACTGGTTGTGTGTGAGCTGTACTGCACAATACTGCTCCCTGTGGTTTCCAGTGGTACAACTCTGTTTTCTACACTTGATAATCAGACAGCTGAAAAAAGACTGAAATACATGGAAAATGACTGCAGAAGCGCGACCCAAGGCTCCATCTGTATGCATCTGTGTATTTAAGGTTGAGTATAAATGAGCCCTTACACTCTATCGTTTTAGACTAAACTTCGTCTTTCACAGAATGTAGCCTTAAAGACAAAAAATGTTTTTTAAACATTAATGTGTGCCTTTAAAAAGTCTAAAAGAACAGGTCTTTTAAAGATGAATGAAAACACTGATGTGTGATAGTCTTGGGTTGTAAAGTTGCCCTCTTGTTGCCACTTTCTAATCATATTCAGTATATTATAGTATTATAAAATGGCAATTACAGCCTTTACAGGTGGCGATAGATAGATCATAATAGGCCTGATGCTAATGTCGACTCAGTGGATGCAGTGTCTCAGTTTAATAAGAGTTGTGTAAAAGTGATCAGGTAATTGGTAAGAGGACAAGTAAGCCCAAAACTACTTTAGTCTTGTGACTATTTGCCAGAAATACATTGTTGTACACAACGGCCACTTCCTTAAAATCAGATTCACGGCATTTTGTTAAAACTGACAAATGACAATCTCAAGCATTTGACATGTAGTTTCTACTTATTTCAAAATCACTTAAATAGCTTAATCCTACAAAAGAGCAAAGTACAAGTCCGACTGTGAATTGTTGCAGTATTGTGACACTATTCTTAAACACACTGCACTGCAACCAGGAGACCTAGAGCAACCTCCCATGGTGGTAAGTACAGTAATCTACACAACTCAAATGGCTTTTTACAAGACACTCCCCACCACCCACTCTAAGCGCATGTGTACAGGTGCATATTGTGTATCTGTGCCTGGCTTTCCACTTTTCTTTGAAGAAAAAGAAGATAAATAAAATGCTCTGATTAAGTTGATTAACCTTCAAAAGCTGACGTGCAAGATTATAAAGAGGTTTCCTGCTACATCAGTATGTAACGGCTTAGTCTGCTGTGACTAATTCGTCTTGTGCTGTGATTTTGTGGCTGTCCAGACCATAGAGTTTGATGAGGGTGCAGGTGCTGTGCTGAGGATCCAGCCGCTCAGAGCACCCCGAGATGAGAACGTATACGAATGTGTGGCACGCAACAGTGAAGGAGAAGTCTCTGTCACTGCAAAGCTGTCCATCATCCGAGGTAAGGCCCAGAAAGCCACGTACACATGCACACACTCGTTATCCACTTGAGACATGCTTTCTTTTCACGTGCGCACACATCGCTGTCATCCGGGCTTCGCCGGACTGTCAGTCACAGATGTGACAATGGAGCGATGCCACACCCTGCCTGCACAGCTCGCTGCAGTGACCCGTTCTTTTTATAGTCCCTGTGTGTGTGGCCGAGCGTGATCTGGCCACAGACAGAGCCAGCTACTGTACTGGCCCTGGGGTAGTTTCGTTTTTTCAGCTTCCTATCCATTGTACTTTTTAGCCAAAGCGAGGACGTTAATTTGCTGTTTACTATGCTGACGTCTTCCTAATATGGTAATCCAACATATTACGAGCCTAGGTTGCATGATTTTTGGCTGTTAGCATGAGATCTGAGGAATGGCCATCCGCCTAGCACATCTGGAACGGAGGAAGGAAAAAGAGGGCGACTGCTTGGTTTGTGTTTGAAGAAAGTTCATCGGATTAGGTCTTGCTTTGGCAAACAACCCATTCTTGCCAAGATTAAGGGAGGAGGAGACGGGCGAAAAAAAGGGTTGGAGGAGAGTCGGGAGAGGTGAGGGGGAGGATGATGGAGAGTGAGAAGGTGGAAGCAAGTTGAGCAACACAACAAGATGGTTTGAAACAATAAAGATGAAATGGGATGCTGGAGGAAATGGGGGAAGGGGGGGGGGTGTAGTAGAGCAGAAGATGGATGAGGATTGTGGAGTTGGCACGGCTATTTGGTAAGCAGAAGGCTGGTAGCCCAGGGAATAGACTCCTGTCCATCTGTTACCCAACCCATCATCGCTGCACACACAGCACCAATCTAAAGCACATTACCTCATAAACTACACCTCAAGGGTGAACCTCCCAGTGTGTGTGAGGTTGTGTGCGTCTCTGGCTCTGGTTGTGAAACCGTTTCTGTCACCAAACACTGTGCGACATTAACAATCCATCCCTTATTTGGCAACAGAAGGGTCAGCCTGTTAAAACAGAGTGAAGGGCATCAGAAAATGAAGCATTATTTAATCAGACTCAGCCGTGAGACAATGAGTAAAGAGGTTCCCTCAGTTTTGATCATCATATGGCTTGGATGTAGACAACAAAAGAGGCCATGATCTAGTTTTCCTAGTGGTAAATTATTATGTTTGTCATTATATTGTTAATATTAAGCTTTAAGATGTTTAGATCATGTATATTTGTCAGACATCAGATTCTGACAAACTTTTTTCAGGAATCTGATATAATAAATCAACTTAAATCGCAACTGGATACAAAGCTAGTTTAAGGTTTAAACCAGAGCCTCAACTTCTATTAAACTCATCCTTGCTCCATCATCTCAAATATAAAATGTAGACAATGTGTTAACAATGTTATTCTATATCGTTTTAGAATTAAATTCTTTCTAATGATTTATTCTGATTATTATTTCCACCCAAGTCACAGTTTGATGACTAGATGACAAGAAAAACTATTTAGACACACTGGCATAGGGTAAGCAAAAGTAAAATCCAAATGACAGCCTAAAACAAAGAAATGTGAAAGAATCAGAAGATTGCAAAATTGAGCATATTAAATGATTTGGCACAGAAGAGAGAAAGGAGGGCTGCACACACACACAGATATACACACATTTAAACAAAGGCAGGCACAGGTGGCAGAAATCATGCAGGTTAGCTCATCAAAAAGGTCAGAATTAAGCTGAACGCAAGTTCTTGGAAACAAAAACATTAGAAAATAACAGCAAACAGAGCAAAACAAAAGCAAAAACAGAGAAAGCAATATAAAAATAAAAACGTATCCATGTTCCTCCTAATTAGAGTATTTCTGATGAGTTGTGGATCATCGGTCTGATTATTTGACAGCTGTTTCACACTCATGAGGTCTACTACAAGTAATCCACTGCAGAATACATCATGCCATCCAAAAGTGCTGCTAAGTGCAGAAAGCCAGCAGAAATTGTGCCTGGGTCAGTCCATTTTTTCGTTTTCTTTTTAGAAATATGGTTCAAAAGAGAAAATGCTTACCGTCCACTGGAGTAGAAAGGAGGCTTTGCATTATGTTCAAAACCTCCTTCCACCGAAAAACTCTTTTCATCTCCTGATGGGTTTCATCTCGTTGCTTTTTTAATGGTGTACTGAGACTAATAGCACGCCGTGCGGTGTGAGGGGCTTGTCGCTGGCCGCAGGATGTCTGCTGCTGCTCTAAGGAGTGGAGATGTGGTAGGTAATGGCCGAGGAAATTTTTTGTGCCTTTTTCACCATCACCATCATCACACATCTCCATCCCATTATCTTCCCTTCTTCTTCCTTCCTGTCTCCTCCCTGCATCTCTCTGCCTCTGGCTCCAGCTGCCTTTTCTTTGGCCGACAGTTATATCCCTTTAAAATTTCTTCTCTTTTGTTTTATTCATCCTTTTTTTTTTCTCAAACCTCACTGTCCATTCGGTCTCTCTGTCGTCCCCCGTCTTTTTTCTATGGACACTGCAGTTGTATTGTTCTGCTTTTAGGAGACAGTAATATCTGCAGTTCTGCATGTTTGAAAACCCTGTGGTGGGCGAGGGATTCTCATTACTGCAGCATATGAGTGTGTGTGTGCGCATTTTTTGTGTACAGCTGTGTACATTTGTAAATTCATGCACTTCTTCCTTTGTAGATTTCTGCATGTGTGCCTGATTCGTGCAGAATAATCCTGATTATACTCACCTCCCAGTGTCCCATTTTAGGAGAAAGGGAGGTGAGGAAAAGGGGGAGGAAGAGGGTGAGAGAGAGAAGGGGGAGGAGGGATGTTCTGCCACCACCCTTCATAAGAACAACAGAGTCAGATCAGTGATTCCCCCAGGCGTCGGCTGCATTGGCAGGCCGGCGGCTCAACCAGCGTCTCAGTCTGAAAACAACTGAGAGTATCAACTCAGCCTTCAAGAGGATTACGTTCCTTGAGTGAAGAACTGGCTCTTTCATCACACAACCTCATCTTCACTTTTTATCCCCTCCTTGTATTTTATTCTGTTCCTTGCAGCCTGTTCTTCCTTCATGTTGTACATACATGAGCGGTGCATGTCACGGCAGCGTGTTTTAGTCCCTGACTGCTAAAGTAGGGCTCAGGGATGGCGAGGACATGCAGGGTTTTTGCCGTGATTGATCTATGATGCTAAGGCTGAGTTTGCATTGTATTGTGATCTATTATCATAAAGGTCTATTAGCATTTAAAGTGCTCCCCTTCAGCCCTCCTGCAGTCTACGGGAGTCAATGCATTACAGTTTCTGAAGACTGCTGAGCGCTGGCAGATTAATCCTGAATCAGGGCCGCCTGAGATCCGCTTTTATGCTGGCTTCTTTCATGCACGTTGCCATTTCCCACTGAAATGAACTGAAATATGTACAGGCAACCTGTTTCCTAAAAGGTCTGAATTTGTGTGTGTGTGTGTGTGCAAGGGAGGCTTAGGGTGTATGGGGAGAGCAACACAAAGAGACACAAGGAAAGAAAAAGCCTGGATTCATGTTTGTTTATTTGTTTGCATCATATGCATTATGCGTTTGACTCTTTTCAATGTGTGTCTTTCCACAGTGCTACTAATGTGTGTGTCTGTGTGTGTGTGTGTGAGTGCACAGACACACAAATTGCATATTTGCCCGGTCTGGTTGGCTTCACTGACTGGTTTTGGGCACCAGGCCTGATTGCCCTTCTGCAAACACAACAGGGCCAAAATGTACACGCTCAACCTCTTGATGCACACAAACGCACACAAACACAAAGCTCCGGGGAACAATGTTGCCTGGCGCTTGCCAATGTTCCACGAAACACTGTTGACACACACACACAGCGCTTGTGTACACATGGCGCATTTTTCTTATCAATTTAACCAGGAGATGAAAATTTAGCGTGACTTTTGTGCGGCCGTGTTTGCGTTTGATGAATGATTCATTTGGTGAAAAGTGTGATCAAGGCCATGCCTGCAGTATCTATTTCAAGCGTTTGCTGACTCATCCCGGAACTGGCGGGATACCTGTAGCTCCCTTTTCTCCTCTCCAGTGAACTGTGCTTAAGAGACCAGTACGGCTTACTGTCTGCTGCTTTATCTGCATCTACAGGGCATCTGTTGCTGTGTGCCGTGGGCTCTATTTATCTGCTGGAGTGTCTTTTATAACAACAGTTTACTGGACTGACTGAAAGGTTTAAACAATGTTTGCCCTTTTGAAACGCTCTGGCAGGACTCCTTTGTCTGAGGCTGCACAGCACCTAAAGGACAGCCATGTTTGAAGCAGCACAGGCTTTTTTCAAGGTGCTCAAAGGTTGCTTTAAACTGTTTCTGCTTCTAATTCAGGTAAAAGACCTGCATGGATCAAACAAATTAAAATGGTGACATGTGAAAAAGTGAAGTTACAGAGGCTAAAATGAAGTCTGCTTTGGTTCCACACAGAATCTGGCCATGGGGCGACTTCCTGAAGGGTCTTGCAGGGGTTTAATGTGCTTCAGAGAGGGGATGTTACAGTTGTTTGCAGGGGGTGGAGAGCAAATTTGTTCTCGCTTTTTTAGACTTTCTCTGAATATTTTTAATGGGAACAGTTGAATTACTAATAGCTTTTTTCTGAAATATCATTATGGATACCGCACAGAAACATAATGTTAAAAAAAGAGTGAGAGGCGTTGGAGCATTGTGTTCTTATGTCTGCTTCACATCTGTTCAAGGTGGAATTTTATATAATTCTGAATAATTAATGACAATGCACCATGATTTATTTATTATAAAAGCTGTCCGGAGCTCTGATCTGAGTTCAAATGTTCACACTAATGTAATGATTACAACCATTTCAAGATTTTTTTGTGAAAGTTTAAACTAAATGGTAATTAATACACATCCCCAAGAACACTGTCTTTTTTTTCTGTTAAAAAAAGAATGAATGAGAGTGTTATTTAAAGGTCAGACTGATGAACAGTGTTTGTGTAGGCTGTTCTTGCTAAACAAACTCAATAGCCGGTATAATGCCTTCTATTTATTTCTACAGACATTATTTGGTTGATAAAGTTTGTTGATCCATATGATAGAAAATCATCCATAAATTGAAGCACAGTTTGACATTAAAATGTTTACGTTTTAACCTTTCCAAGAATGTTGCTGGTTGAATTCTTAACTATCCTTCCAGAGGATGACATCACAACTATTTATATATATCTCTGTTGCTTCAACTTCTCCAAGGTCCACCCACACCGTCATCATTTGCAGCATCAATAAAGGCCTGAGCATAATGCAGAGCCAGACTCGCAGAGCCAGATATACATTCGCACACACGCAAACACACGCAAACACACATGCATATACGCTGATGCCCTAAACTCAGGGCAGTGGTGCGCTCTAATTAGCAGCCAGGGAGTCCATGTAGTGGTGACCAGTGGAGTGATGAAAAAGACCATCTGAACTCTCTTAGGAAAGAGGGGGTGGGGTGGGGGGGGTGGGGGGCAAAGAGGAGCAGATGTATGCCTAGCATATTCCTCGCCCCGGGGGAGCTAGCCTCCTGACCTGCCCATCGATCTCCTTCCTCTCCTTCCTTTCTCTTCCCCTTCCGTCTCATCAATGCTCGTACCACTCCTCCATTCAGGTGGGTCATTAGCATTGATCAGCTGGGGACGGTGGAGACTGGAGGCAAGGGTGGGGGGGCTGAACACCCTCTAGTCTGCTCTCTGTTTTCTGTTGTCAGAAGGCTGGTATGAGGTGTGATCGCTACAGCAAACAGCCTCATCATGCAGGCTCTCCTCTGGGCTTTGATTCCCCTCGTAGCTTTTCGCGGCGTTTCCCCCCAGCTTCCTCCTCACAGCGGCAGCAGCAGCAGCAGCAGCAGCAGCAGCAGC
>JBBBVT010000008.1:10309746-10323650 GCA_037177035.1 Craterocephalus eyresii
GACAGCCACCATGCTCTGCGCTGCCAGCGGCATCCCTGACCCAGAAATCTCCTGGTTCAAGGACTTCCTGCCTGTGGAGCCCAGCACCAGCCAGGGTCGTATCAAACAGCTTCGATCAGGTGAGAAATGTGTTTCAGTTCATTCTATTTGCCAATAAGTAAACCAACAGTGCATCTGAGAGCTTTGTGATCAGGTAAATCCCTGTTGCTCTGAAGTTGGTGATAATCATGCTTTAATTATGATTGAGGGATTACATGCCGCTCTCTGTTTATCTGTGTTTATCTGCATCCTTTGGGGATGACAAACCTTTTTAACACCAATTTCATTAGAAGGATGATTGAGTTATTCTTAAGCCTGAAAAAAATGGATGTTTTTTAACATTTGGAAGAAAAGCTTAGCACTTCGAAGGCAAATTTATTTCTGCATTACGAGTCATTAATGAAAAAAAAAAAGGACTGCATCAAAATAAAGTTGAATTGAATGTATCTAAAATGTTTTGTAGTGAAGAAGTCCACAGAAACAGCAAAATCAGAGCTCCAAAAATATTTCCTCACAAAAGATATTTAACTGATGCTCTTCTTCATCAGTACTGTCTGAAATGGAAAATGAGCTCAGTGTCTTAGAATTTCAAACTAAGAGACAGCAGGAAGTGGGTTATTTTCCGTATTGAAGGAAACGGTGAGTGTGAATAGACAGACTGCGGGATGAATATGGTCAAATCACATCTTCCGCTTAGGACAGTTTATTCAGCGTTGTTTATGCTCCTCTGTAAAGATGATACAGTGTCTCCTGGAGTAGGCAGATCGTTGTTTTTTTCACAGCCATTCTTACTCAGCCATCCTCAGGGGGAATGAAAGTGATGGTGAGGCGAAACCATTTTGTTGTTGCTTCATCCATATTCTCTGCGCCCCTGCGTCCTGCCAGCTCCGATATTTTCCTGCTGTCAGCCAGTATTGTTCACTGAACGCTAGAAGTCCTTGTCAAGTATTTGGTGGCATCTTCATCTGCAGAGTTTTCTGTTAAGATGTTTGAACTAATTTACCTCGCTGGAAGACTGAGGGCTAAAGCTGCAAGCCCCATGCAAGATCTTAGCATCCTCAACAAGCTGATTACTCATGAAGACGCCATATCTCTTTTTTTTCTTGCTGTGTTGCTTCCGTTATGGCCAGTAAAGGTAATACAACACTGTATTTCCTTTTGTTTAACATAATCCTCTGCGGATGCTTACCTAACATGATATGATATAACAGGACATAATAAATTACCGTATTATATGATGCAATATGATATTGCATGATGCAATATATTATACTTTACTGCCGCCATAAAAAAAATGGTCTTGGACCTAATAATTCACAGATGCTTAACTGCTGTTTTGCATTGCATAGCTTTGGACTGTGTTGTATAGAACTGAGAGTCTGTTGCTAAGGAAGGCTAAGGGGGGTTAAACAAATCTCAATTGGCAGAAGATGTTGGTAATATTTCTACTGTTCAGATATTTATTTCACAAAATTAATTGAGGATGGATTAATTGGTATTTTGGCTTATATAATCTCAGGAAAGCCATACAAGTTTTCTGCTGTACAATCAGAGTAATTATATAGTTTCTGAAACATCATATTATTCTATTATTGGCTCAAGATTTTGAGCTCTGTAGTTACTCTACACAGTAAAGTAACAGTCGGACGTGCTAGTGTTTCTTAGATAAATACACAGTTTAAAGGTTAAATGTATTATATTTATACATCCCATATTTTCCTCCACTGAATAAATGATTCAGTTAAAAAGCCTCCCAAAAAAGAACAGGTGGAGAACAGGGTCAGCGTTGCTCCGCTGTTCCTAAGACAGTGAGATCTACAAGCTACTTGAAGTACTCCAGTAAAGTTTCAGTCTCAGTTTTGTTCTGAGATTCAGCAACTTACAACTAGTGCAACACCCAGTGGTTTTCTACAGCTTAATATTTGAATCACACCCTTACAGTGTAGCTCTGCGTACAATTTCAGGCGTTTTTAGGCTGCTAAATGTTACTCTAACTGCAGCCGCTTGACAGACCTGCTTTCTGCACATACAGCAGCTGTAACCTTCTTATTATGGAGAAAGTTATTTTAGCCCCTGCACCTATTCTTAAGTATTGTTTCCTTCCACTATGGTGTAAAGGGAGGCTGTACAATGTAATTACTTAAATGCTAAACAGTCTGCAGTGTGGCTATGGGTGGAGTGTGGTAAAGAGGCAGCTTTACTGCTCCATGAATTCAGGTGAGTCATATTAAAAAAATACACGTATGATGTTCAAAGCCAATTATATGTGATTTAGAAATGAAAACACACCCCTAAGTGATGAAAACATGTCTGAGTGTGCGTTTATTCAGGCCAGACTTTTTCTAGTTTTCAGTAACATTAGGAACCTGCCACCTAAAACAGTGTATTTAATATTATATAATTTTTTCATCCATCTTTAACAAGTTTCCAGTATTATTGATCTTTGTACAGAATTAAAAGTTTTTACAGTGTGCATGCAATATATCTTTCAAACTTTGATTTGAACATTGTGTAATAGCATACCCAAGATGTCCCCATTGGTCTTTTATGAGATGCGTTCGGTCTTTTGTAAAGTGTCACATAGGCATAACAGTAATTCACCGCTACACTATGTTAGGCTACAGATCACATCAGTGAAAGAGCGGCAAGACAAATGGCTCGGTGAGATTCGTCGCAGGCTTTAATAGGATTTAAAATCACCAAAACATCACAACCCTGAGCAACAAATGTGGTGCATAATGAACCAAACAGTAGAGTGAAATGACTTGAAGGAAATCAATTACACATAAGGTAGGCACAAAATAGCACTGAAATGTGTTATGGATGAAACACTGCTTTAAAGTAAGATGTTTAATGGTGCCACCTTCCATGGGATGGCTCCGATTCAGTGGACGGCCGCCTGCTCTCACTGGATCACAGCCAGGCGTCTGTTTTGATCCACAATCACTGTTTTCTTTCTGTCCCCTCTTTTCTTTCATTATCGGCTCTTGGAAATACTTTAATGCCCCATATGGGTCAAGACGGAAAATGACATAAGGAATGGCTGCACTCACATTTCACAATAGAGGACTCTTAGCCATCTAGCAGCACTTAAGTATCCATCATCTACGGGGGCTTTCTCGTGCAGGCAACTGTGCACGGCTGTGAATGCCAATGTATTTTTTAGCTGGGATACCTGCTCACACGCATGCATTCCATCCGTTCCTGGGGACAGTAACATATGGTGCAGGGAAAAGCCGAACTTTTCCTGACATCTTTATACCTCAACCGGTAAGCTATTTATTTTTGCAGGCCATCTGCTGCACTAGTTTGGATCTGCGTGAGGAGATCTGGTATCTGGCTGTCCCTGACATTTTAGACTAAAAACTGTCGAGCCTACAAAACACTTAACAAGCTTCTAAGACCAACATTTAAACAGATGGCGTGAGAGATGGCCTTAGAAATAGCCTGGTAGATAATGGAGGGTTTTGTCTTTGTTAAGAACTGTGATCCCAAACAAAGGTTATTGTGATAATTATGGCCCCTGCTTGGATCAGGTGAAGTTTAATGTCTTGTAATACTACAGTACATCCATGGGTTCTATCTCTGGTCCTCTTTGCTTGTTTGTCAGGCTATTTGTTTGCAGAGAAAGCAGCAACAAAACGTACAGAAAGCAGTTCATTTTTAATTAAAAAAAAACATCCATTAAATATAATGATATTTAACTTAAAAAACACTAGATTAAAAATTCTTATTTCATAGGGAATATTATCAAACTTTGAAAATGTCTGCACCTTGCCTCTGAAACAGTTATATTTTTCTTCAAAATTATTCAAAGTGACATCTAAATGGCAATTTTTGTTTCCTTACAGCAGACAAGAAGCACACGAGAAAACCAGCAAATATGTGAGAACTAGTGGGCATTTGTCATTTCTATACTGATTATAAGTGAGTGAGTGAGTTAATCAACTTGACAGTGTGTACTGTCAGTTCTAAATCTCTCCTGTTTTATAGTCAGACTTCAAATTCTGATGAAAAGGTTGAATCAAAGACACCAAATAGATAGGAAGATACTGTCCTGACTAAGCTGTTCATTTACAGGAAGGATGTATGTCACAGCATCACATAAGAGCAAATCTTCTCATCTTTATCTCCAGCCATCTTTCCTTGGGAACTCAAGACTATTTTCCTTCTATTTATAATGTACTAATACCAAAAATTTCCTATAAGAAGTTATATTTTTCATTGAATTTAAAAAAACAGTAAGGTGGAGTCACACCGTGCCCACATTGTTTCACAATGCCTCTTCCTTTTAGAAACCGGTGCTATCTTTCAGAGCTGCCTTGCAGAAACAGTTGAGATGGGGATGTAATGACATTCTAATCAGGAATTACAAAAACAGTATTTTTCTGCTGGGATTAATCATTCAGCAGATACATTTAAGGTTTGATATGGCAGTGGTTAAAAAACATGATTTGTAACAGGAATTTTCATTTGTTATTATGTGTCTACATACACATTTGTCACACATTTAATTTTACCATTATAGCATGATTTTTCCAAAATTTTTTGATGCACCTCTGGCAGCAACACAGCTGCGTGCTGCTAATAGTAGTCCTAAATCATCTCCGTATTGTAAATCCAAATGTCTAAATGACCTTTTTAGATTCTTTCATAACACTTTCCAGACCAATATGCATAGTTTTTCCTGCTTTGTTTGACTTCCAAAAAGATGTTATAAAGATCAGACTTTAAATAAAACTCCATCCCAATAGTTATATTAATTTCATCATCTAATTATCATTTAACTCCCGATGTTCACATCCTTTTACCACGCACATTTAATATATTCAATAATCATTTTGATTCATTTGTTTTAATTGCTTTCTCTGTCTGTCTCAACTGATGTTAATGTTGAGTTGCCGGTTAGATTTATTTCTCAACTTGTGGGAGACTGGAGTCCAGGTGAGCTCTTTGACCTAGATGTTCTGGCCGAGCTATCAGGTTAGCAGTATCTGATTAGCTGAGTTCCAGCCCAGCACACATAATACACCATCCTTGATTTCACAGCAGCTCGGTTTACTTAAGTTACATCTCATTCTGGGTCTGTCAGCAGCTTCCAGACTCACAAACAAACTGCCCCCCCCTCTTTTGCACCCGCTTGCCTTGCTTTCCCAAACTGGCTGTCGTTAGCTTGGTTCATGTCCAGCTCTCTGTTTGGACTGATTGTTTACTTATGTGTCCTTTTCATATGAACTCCTGTCGTTCTCCATGTATGGTAATGACATGTTTTGCCCAAAGGAAGATTTCACTTGCCAAATTCAAATTTGCGCTGATGGCTAGCCATATGAGCTGCTTCCAGATGTCAGATGAGATCCATGTGCTGAAATCCACCTGTCCAATTCCACTTCTCCTCCACCTTGTCTTCCCCTTTTCGCTCCTCCTGCCTCTTGCGCTTTCCTCAGAATAGATTTTGCTTGTAGAGTGGATAATTTATTTGTGTTTACTTCCTAACTCTACCCTCAACCATGGGGAAATGAGTGAAAAAACAGATGAAAAAAGAAAGAGGGGAATGAGCTGTTTTACTTTCATGTAACTGTAGAAGACACAAGCAAATGGATGACAGCCTCAGCGAGCGGCACCTCACTTCAATAAACACAGTCAGACGCACAAAACACGTAGTCGTGCTCCAGCTCAGAGTAATAAGTTCAACTAACTTTCTTTCTGCTAAACTTGTAAAAAATGGGGGGTTTATATGCATCCATTAACTGATCAGCTATTATGTGTGTGTGCGTGTGGTTGTCTTAAATGTGCAATGAATAATAGTATTGCCAAGACAGGAGGAATTTTCATTTGACTGCAAGATTTGGGAGAAAATTTTTTCTGTTTTTGATAATAGAGAAATAGTCACAATAAAGGCATATTTCTGTTTATTTCATTAAAAGAACAACTGAATGAACAGAGAGATGATAACCCTGAGATAGAATACACTTTAGAGTGTAGTACAGCGATGTAATATTGTAGCGGAATTCATTTAGGAAGGCAGACATTATCTAAGAGCCACTTTTGCTGTTTTTGAAGTCACCAGATCCAAAATTTTACTTAAAGTTTTTCAACAAGAAAATGTTGATTAAGCAAAATATGTGAACTTTTTGTAGCTTTCGTAAAAAAAACAACTTTTTCTAGAAAACTTAGTCTTCACTGGCTAACAGAAGTAGGAGTCTTCACTCTCCAAGCCCTTAACATTGACATTTTTTAACATCTTAATAAAGCCAAGTTTAGCAGATTAGACTTGTGACAGCAAGAAAAAATCATTTTACATCTGAATGTCATCTTTCTAACCATGGTTTGGCTCTGCAAAGCACTTGTGCCATGCAGCAGTTTGAATGGGAGGTCCAGGGTTTCTGAGGTGTCAGGGCTGCTGTTAAGCCTGCATACCAGATCCAGTATACTGCATGCAGTGTTCTGAATATGCACAAAAGGATGATTGAAAATGTCATTGTATCGTGCGTTAGAAAACTGAGGCAAAAAAAGAGCAGAAGAAATCTGTTTGTATCCATGTGTTTACAAGGATTACAATGAATTTACATCAACTTTCCTTGAAATTTTCTTTCAGCCTTTTCTCTTCTGAGTAAATTCTGAGGGAATGATTGAAGATTCTGCGCAAATATTGCAGGTCCCATTTCTCTGCTTTTTGAGCAGATGCATCAGCTTTAGCTGAATTCTGCATGGAAATCAAACTGCATGATGCACTGGTAGAAATTATGAATAGATATAAATTCTACTACGTGGCAGTGTAGGAGCAGTCTGATGCCTTTGACATCTGCCGTCTTTTCACTAATATCGACTTTCTGTCACTTCTTCTGCTGGCGCTGGACGAATAACAGCTACTGAACGTCTGCCTCTCCTGGAGGAGGTATCCCTCCTCTGCTGCTGTTCAGATTCTTCTCTTCTCCACATTCACAGGATTCTTCTGTGAAATCTCCAGTGTTAGAGCCTTTACATAAAGTATATTATTTAAATGGTGATATATGGGAGTATAAATACACTCTGCAGTTTATTTGATTTAATCAAAAGTTGTGTAAACAAAGTGTAAACAAACAATCACCGACATAATTATACCTATATTTAGCTCATTTATTAGATATTGTGACTCTTAGAAAAAACTATTTTCCATTAACACATAATGTAAGCTTATATTTATTTTATGTTTTTTTGTCTTTAAGTATTTTCATGCAATCATTACTATTTTGTTTTACGTAAAAAAAACAAATCTGAACATTTCTTTTGCTATTGCATGGGGGAAAAGTCAAGCTTGATATATACTGCCTCTATCTATCTCTCTCTACATCTCTTATAAGGCAGCTGCCTTTTATCAGTCTCACAGAGGATCTGATAAAATATATATATAGTGCATTTAAAGTCTTGCTGTCTGTGTGTGTACTGTATGTGCACACAGGCCAGATAAACAACACACTTGTGTGTGTTGTATGTTTCTTTTCCACAATGCATGGTTTGTCCTTCCTCCTCAGGCTCCATGTCAAAGTCAGTTTTAGGTGACATGAATGTGACAGAGCAGACTGAAAAAAACAAAAAGACTGAAAAAAAAGTCCCTGCTGGTAATTCAGAAGGCTGCTAGCAAAAAGAAAGATGGGAGTGAGAATAACACCCTTTGATACAAAAGAATACGTGATGAGTGTAGTGTGTAATTATAGCACATTTTGCGTAACACTGTTTATCACAGCAAGTTTTTGGGTGGGAGGATGAAAACTGAGGAAGTAAAAAGCATCATTGGGTCATTGCTTCGGGGTGACGACGCTGCCATTTTACTGCCAAGGTAGTAAAAAGGCTTTTTTTTTTTTTAAACAGCAGCAGTGAGCCAGCTACAGGAGAGGAATCACCAGCTGCTGCAGAGGCGAAAGTTTAAAGTTTGCAAAAGTCACTTGTTGTTGGCTCGCTAACTTTCTCTCTAAATTCATCTTTATGTTGAAAAAAAGAAGGAGAAGGAATTGAATGAGGGAGTAAATATTCCTTAAACAGATTTCGATGGATATCTTTGGAAGAAAAGCAACAATTTCTACAAACACAAGTAAAAATTCTCTCCTCCTCCTGCAGGAGCATTGCAGATTGAGAACAGCGAGGAGACAGACCAAGGGAAGTACGAGTGCGTGGCCACCAACTCTCAAGGCGTGCGATACTCTTCTCCTGCAAACCTTTACGTGAGAGGTAGGACCCGGATACAAAACAGCCGTGCACATGCGCACACAGGACACACACACACACACACTCAAATCACGACAGTTCGAGTGCTCTTGGTGCTAATAACGAAGCTACCTCTTTTTTTCATGACTGTGACTCTTGAATAAGTATTACTAACCCATCCATTGTCTACAATAAATGTTAACCCTGTTTGATATTTTTCACAACCACCTTTAACAAATCCACCTTAAACCTTGGTGTGATCTCATGGCATTCGAGCCAAAGTGGGCACACACCTCGGTTTAACTGCATGGGAACATCACTGATCTGTCAACTAAACTGGTTTCTGTGCTAGAGGCAGATGAGGGGAAAAAAAGAAGATGATTTGATTTGAGTTGATCTGAGTGAAATTAGCTGAATCCAGCCTGTTTGCTGGTGGGTGCTGGAGCATCACCGGCTTATGGCTGAGAGACCACACCCACTGTTCAGATTTACAAGTTTAACAGAGATGTGTGTGTGTGTGTGAGGTGTGTGTGACTAGAGGAGAGTGGCTTTGCGCTGGCCGTTTTTATTCTCTCTGTGTTTCCTCGTTCTCTCTCTCCCCCCCCTCACGTCATTGTGTTCTGCATCAACCCCCTTCCATCCCTCAGAGCTTCGAGAAGGTTGGTGCGCTCTTTCTTTTCTTTTGTTACTCCTTTGTTTCAGAAAGCATCACTTATTGAAACAGAGGGAAACAAAAAAAGAAAAAAACACAAAACAAAACACTGGAATAGCTTTGAAGTGAAACTGTTAAAAGCTGTGTCGAAAATGAAGACCGTAAAGCTTCTGCAACGGCGAGGTGGTCTGCCTACGCAGCAGCGTGCATTGACTGCATTGTGAGGCCTTGTGTGCAGAACCCTTGGTATTGCCTTCACTCCCCGATCAATGTTTTCTGCATGGTATGATCTTGTTGTCATGGAGACCCAAGAATTGGAAGATTAAAAAGAGGCAATGTTTGCATGGAAGGAGTGAGAGAGAAAGAGAAAGGAGCACCGCTTGCATGTGTGTTGACTGACGGACTGACGCAGGAGCATGGCACCGTGTGTTCACGCCTCTGGATATGCTCCGATTGTACAATTATCAAACCTGCTGTCTCATCATGTCTTGCAGCCGTTTCTTTTCCCCCTTTTGTGTTTTTTTTTTACTTTTCTCCCCCCATTGTGTCTCCGCTCCGATGTCATCACATCTGCTGTTGTTGTTGTTGAGATGAAATGTTGCACTCGCAGTTCAGCTGCAAAGTGCAGCTTTTTGTGCTAAAGTTTTATGTTTGCTTTGTCATAGAGGCATCACTAACTGGGTTGAATTCATGACGTAAACTGAAGATGGTAAGAAAAGAGGTATTTGCACAAGGACTTTGAGTAGAACTTCCTTGAAGTTAACTTGGTTAAGATGCAACCACAGCACAGTTTACATGGTGGAGAATATTGGAAAAATGTTGTAGTGCAGTGGGATTTCATGCAGCTTACAGCATGGTCATCCCATATGATGGATTATTGTGGATTATATTTAACTACCTTATGAAATAATGCTTTAATTAAACTGTGCAAAGCCCAAAGAGCAGGGTAAGGACCATGTATCAAATATCAAAACTGAGAAATGTAATTTCCATGCAAAAAAAAAGCATATTTGGCTTTGATTGCAGAAACCTGTTTTAATAAACTGTAATAGGAGAATTTTTGCCATTGTGTTGCATCAAATCATTTTTTTTCAAATGGGTGGCAGATCTGGACGGCAGTCAGTTTAGAAAAAGAAGACTTTCTATGGAGTCACACTGCTGTAATATGTTCTAAATATGGCAAAAGATACATCGCCTTTTCTATTCTCTAAAGATAGAAGCGGTATGTTGCCGCAACTCTGTATATTTACTTTAACTTGAATAATGTCTTAACAGACGTAAACACGTACCCCTCAGCCATCATCGATGCCGGTTTGTTCATATTGAACCAGATGGTTTCTCTGTAGCCCAAAGGACATGGTGTCCATGATTTCCCAAAGGGATTTAAAATTCAGATTTATCCACAGTTTTCCATTTTGCCTCAAAGTGTTCACACTGTGGTTTCCACTCAAAGAATCATGTCTGTTTTTAAGGCAGGAGGATCCAAATGAAAAAAAGTTGGCTTCCTAGAACTACTCTAATACGCTTCTATTGACTGACATTTGAAATTAATCTTATCCATTCTCATTTTTAGATATTGAGGGGATATTAATGATTCTCTGTTATTACAGTGCTTAATGAAAGCTGTGTCCTTGAGGCAGACAGGATGGTGCAGAGTAAATGTCAGCTATAAGGCAGTACAGAGATACAGCAGTAATCCTCACAGCTGTGCCAGGTTCTCCCCAGCCTGTAGCTTCCAGACTCCCCGCAGAGGACAGGACTAATGATAGTTTCTCTAATAAAGATTGAAGGTCCTAGCTCTTCCAAACTGTATAGAAAAGGGCGGGGAATCAAGCAGCCCAGCTCGATTAACTCTAGGCTTGAGGCTCTGTGAGCATATGAGCAGGTGGATTTTCCCTTATTATGAGGTCTGTCAGTTCTAAAGGACTCACCTGTGTCTTTGTGGAGGATTCTTCCATCTTTTGTCTGCGATCGCTACTGTTTCTTTTTGTCTTTAAATATGCTTCAAAGCTGAATTTTTTAAAAAAACAAAAAAAGCACCTCAAGTCATTTTCATCCAGCTGCTCGTTTCCAAATTAATCCATCGTTGTTTTTGTTTTTGTTTTTATTTTGGTGTTTTTTTTACATTTTTGCCATGCTGCATTGCACCTGCTGTGTCGGTCTAATGCATGGAGCTGTTTGCCTGTCTGTCCGTCTGTCTGTCTGTCTCCAGCATGCTCAGAAGAGGAGATGCCTGCACAATCATGTCTGTTTTCTAACAGATCTACCTGTTTTTGTCTCTTTGTCTCTTTCTTCTCTTCAACTTTTGTATCCAATTCTGGGTAATTTGGGGATTTTTTGGGGTTCCAAATGCTTTTTTTTCTGTTATTCATGCAATGACAGTGACATCATGGCAACTTCAGATTTCCAATTTGTTGAAATCATTGAAAACTATTAACTTCTATCCAATTGTCTCTAGATTCTTTGAGTAGGGGGATGAGGCCCATGAAGATTCCATGTAATGATGTTACTCATTGAGGAATGGAGGTTATGCAGCAAATTTACCAGTATTTCTTTATTCATTGATTCATTTGATTATTTGATTATGTTTCTCTCGTACTGTTTTTATAAGCTTTGACGCTTACAGATTTTTCTGGTGTAGGATTTAGTTTTGACCTTTCATTTTTAGCCTTATTAAATTGCTGATTTTTCAGGGCATTATTGTTTTGCATAGTCCTTTTTTTATTGCACATACAGTCATATGAAATAAAGTGCACCCTCTTTTAATTCTAGGGTTTAATGTATCAGGATGATAAAGCATCATCTGGTCCTTACCAGGGTTAAAATGAAGTAAAGGCAACTTCAGAGAAACACAGCACTCAAACACATCATGTCATCACAAATATTTCATACAAGTCTTGAAGCACAGAGATGAAAGAATATTTTAGGTTTGTTTGGAGCCAGCTATTCTAAAGCCAAGGACGTTTTCCCGGTGTGCACACTTGTGCTCTTGTGTCTATGTGAAATATTTCCAGTAGAAGCCCGAGTATTGATCTGATTTGAAATGCACATCAGGAAAAACGCTGCATGCAATATAGAGTGGATTAACTTGACCTTCTCGGGGGGGCGAGGATTGCTGTTGGGGGCATTAATATAATGGTATGGGAATAATACTGAACTGGTAATGATAAAATTATAACTGACTGATAATCTGCAGAAAGACAGAGTTTCAGTCATAGTTATTGGGTATTTGATACAAATAATACAGATGCATTGTAAGGAGAGGACACATCATTTTATTGTCTTTTTACTCTACATATCAAGGAGAAAATAAACTGTTGTACAGATACACCACTGTTCCAAAGTGGCCATACTTGCATCCTCTCCTCCTAGGGAATATGAACCTCTGAGTCAAACTTCTGATCTACAAAAGGCTGCACTTTGCATTCTTGGAATTGAGAAATGAGGC
This sequence comes from Craterocephalus eyresii, assembly GCA_037177035.1. Lineage (NCBI taxonomy): Eukaryota > Metazoa > Chordata > Actinopteri > Atheriniformes > Atherinidae > Craterocephalus > Craterocephalus eyresii. Next base: position 10,322,067 of record JBBBVT010000008.1, read on the forward strand.
CATCTGTCCAGCTTCTAAAGCATGGCTGAAATTGGCTCAGTGATTGGACCATTATTCCAGAGCACGGCAGCAAATTTGCAACAGAGTGCCTGAAATGGACAAAAAATCAAGTTGTTTGGCAAAGTCCAAATCTGGACCTGACTGACATGTCGTGGAACTTTAATACGAGATTGTCCCCTGACATCATCGAAATGCACTGCACTGAAAATGAATCGGACAAAATTCTTCACAACAGTTAGTTTTTATTTAGTAACAACATAATAGGTGCAGTTGCTCATCTGAGTTTGCCTCTAAACATGTTAAGGCTGGGAAAGACTGTCTGGACTCAGGAAGGAGCAGACAGCAGATCGATAAAGGATTGTTTATTTGGAGAATAAAAAAATCCTGGCTAACAAAAAATACACAAAAATGAATGAATGTCCAAAACTGAAACTTTAAACGCTGAATGGCCGGTGATGTTCCACGAAGTCAGGCAACAATCAGGCGATGGATGGACTGCAGGCTGAGCTGAACAGCAGTAGCTTAGCGTCGCAGCACCATCATAGCCGCTGGAAGCCGGAGCCACAAAAGCAAGAAAAGAGATGTGACCAAGTAAAAGGGGAAAAAACACAGATAGAATGATTTTAATACCTGATAAGGACCAAATCCTTTTCATTGGGTAAAAAGTAAGCCCCGAATAAAAACTTTTGAATAAAAAGAGGGTTTACTTTCTTTTTAACCTGACTAAATAAGCTCCCTAACGTTGACTTGGTTTTTTCGACAATGTTTCTGCTCTTTGTCTGCCTTCCCTTTCATTCTCTCCTTTCATCCACAGACGTTTGTTCGTTATTCTCTCTGTCTCTTTCTGTTTCCTGTGTTGTGACTCACGGGTATCCTCTCCTCTGTTCCCTCTACCCCGATTTCTAGTCGTTTCTTCTTTTTTTCCTTTCTTCTTCTTCTCTCACTTTTGAAGCGCCTACTCTCTGAATGGGCCTGACTCTGGTATACAGCCGTGTTTTTAAATAGATCCATGTGTTTTCTTCTTCCTCGCTCCTCTTTTCTTCCCCCTTTTCCCTCCTTTCCCTGCAACCCCTTTTCTAACCCTCTCTTTATCTCCTCTTCCCTGTCTGTTCCCCCTCCTCTCCTCCCCACCCCCCTGCCCTCCCTTTTTCTCTTTCTTCCTCTGCATTCTGTCCGCACCCTGATGTGTAGGAGCGACAGACACATGTACATAAGTTTATTAACTTATAAACATGCACATACTACCTCACATATCTCTCTTTTTGCTCGCACTTTCCTGTTTTGCCTCTCTCATGCTGTCTTGGTGTTCTTTACTTAATGTGTCCGATGATCACTGTAATTGCCACGACACCTTTTTAAACCCTTTGATCCACTCCTGTCCACATTTCCAATTCATTTGACTACACACTGTATCAGTTATGAATCCTATGTACTGTACAGTATCTTGTTGTACAATGTGGCTGTCCTTTGCTACATTGCCTGTCATTGTCTGGAAGAGACGGAGAGCTGCCTTTCTTTCTTTCTTTCTTTCTTTCTTTCTTTCTTTCTTTCTTTCTTTCTTTCTTTCTTTCTTTCTTTCTTTCT
>JBBBVT010000008.1:10328406-10345360 GCA_037177035.1 Craterocephalus eyresii
TTTTGGCTGGTCCCACTCCTCACAAAGAAAATCCGTTTCAAGAGTTAGGAGTGTGTGTGTGTGTGTGTGTGTGGGGGGGGGGTGAATAGACTAAAAATGCCTTTTAGTCTATTCAGTTCTTTTTTTCTTCCTTTTTAAGCGAAAGACTGTGATGTACCTGTCAGTGTATTACTGACGAGCTCTCAGTTTGGCAACTCCGACTTCACATGGCTCAATTTTAGGAAATTGTATCCCTGTGATTCATTACATATGATTAAACCCATAAATAGTCATTGAAGTATTTTTTTTTCTAAAACCTTAAGCTAAAAGACAGAAACGTATAAGTAGGTCCAAAGTTACAGTTAAGAGATACTGAAAAACTCTGCAGATGAGACTGACTGACTGTGTTTTGGCCCCTCAGTTCCCGGCCAGCCAGGCAAGTTTAAAGTTGGTAAAGTCACAGACACCAGCATTGAGCTGACCTGGGAGCCTGCGTACACCAAGGAGAAAATAGTCAACTATGAGCTGCTCTACAAGCCTGTCAAGTTTGGCAGCCTGGTAAGCCCTCTTTGTCTTTTCTGCTGAGTGGATTAACAAAAGCGAGGTGTAAAGGGGGGAGATAAACGGGAAAATGTAAAAGATTAACCCTGATGTCCACCACCTCTGTGTCCTGCGGTGACTGTCTCACCTCCCTCTCTCTCTAGGGTTCTTCTTAAAACCTTTACCTTTTGACTTGTCACATTCCTCCTCGCACCGCCTCACCCCTCCACCCTCCACTCCTGTCTCCTCTGTCTCGCAGGAGAAGCTGACCTTCGGGCCGAGGAACTCTTACACGGTGGAGGGTCTGAAAGCGAACACTGACTACTCTTTCTCCCTGGCTGCCATCTCGAACAAAGGCATCGGAGCTTTCACTAATGAACTGGTGCAGAGGACGTCACAAGCGAGTACGTTGCAGTTCAGCTGGGTTCACATGCACGACTCACACACACACACATGCATAACTCACAGATGTTAATGGTGTCATGTTTCATCGTTGTCCAGAAAATACCGTATCAAGCCAATATTCTGAACACAGGCCATCGTCAGCTCCTGACCTGCTGAAAGCTGGGAATCATCTTTGCGTCTGTTTTCAGCCCATCTGTCCATCCCCTCCTCTCCATCCATCCATCTACCTTTGACTGTGCCTTTCTTCCCAAACTCTGCCTCCTTTTTTCTCGCAGCCAAAACCTCATGACAGATGGAGATGGAGTCCTTTAGCTCTTTTTCTTCACCAACTTTTTCCTCTCTATCAGCGACTAGCATCTTTGAAAAAGTGAAAATGTCTGACTGGCTAGCAGCCAGTTGTGCGGAGCGTTAAGCGATGGTGGTCGAGCTGTTATGCTGACAAGTAAGTACCACCCAGTCCCTATTTCATTCACCCCAAACTCGGATTCTCTCCCTTGTTTCCTTTTCTCTCATTTTTTTCTGCACAAACACTCGCTGATAAGAGTCAAAATGAAGTGCCATGGTTTTTCTCTGCCATGCAAAGACTTATCTCTCAGCATGGGAAAAAGAGATAGCGGAGAAAATGGAGCAAGGAAAAGAATTGATAAAGTATTTTCAGTCGCAAAAAAGTCCCGCCGGTAGTGGCGCCTCGAAAGCGGTAAGTTTTTTTTTTTTTAAATAAAGCAGACTCACTCAGCAGACAGCCGTTTTAGTTGGTCTCTTCTCACTCTTCACTCTGAAATAGTAGGGAAAAAAAGGTGGGGATCAGGATGGCATGCCGGAGGAAGTGGCAAAACATTGGGGAGGGGGAAGCATTGAGAAAGGGGAAGGTGCCAGATAAGCAGACTATTTCATGCAGCAGAATTCATTTCCCAGGGAAGTTATGTGCGCTTTGTTATCGCCAAGCTTTGGTGCACATCTAGATTGTCCCCCGAGGCCAACAAGAACAGTGGCTGTACGGCTGAGTGAATAGATACTTGAACCTGTCAGCTATAACTATTACACTCTCTCTCACACACACACTCTCACAAGCACATTTCCACACACACATGCAAACACTCCAAAAGTGCAAGCCGGATGCCTCGGTAATATGCCTGGCCTTTGCGTGTGTGTTACTTAAATGACATTGTATTAGGTGAGTGATATCTGTGGCTTGGAAATGTGGTGGTGAAGGTGTTTGGTATAGGTGCTCCTCTCCTCGTGTTTCTTGTATACTCAAGACCCTTTTCTGATTCATTCAATCCCTCTTCATTCTAGTCTGACTTGCTTTATCTTTCTGAGTGCCTTTGTTTTTTTGTTTTTTCTCTCTTTTTTTGTAACCTGCGTCCTTAATCCTTTCGGTACTGTGTTTTAGTTTGTTTTATCTTCTCGCTGTGAAGCCAAGACCTTCCCCTTGTCAGCAGAGAAAAATCCCTTACTGCCCTCTTGTCCCGAGGACTCAAGGATTGTGCCGGCATGGGAGCGGGTGCTCTGAAACGTATATATTTGTCTGTGCTTCTGGGTAGTGAGCTGTGCGTCCCTCCCTTTCAAAGCAAAGACAGGCCTCCTGTGTTTTTATCATTTATCGGAGGGGATCCTTTTATACCACCAGCTGCAACTAGAGGATAAAATACAATCATTGGCTATCGGATGCACATTCTCTTCGTGTATAATTAAGTTGTCCACTCAGGGTCAATACTTTTGTCTCTGGTTTATTTAGTTAGGCTCTAAGCTTAACATTATACTTTTACATAATGTGGTTTCGCCCCCTTTTTTTCCCGAGCTATGTTTGCCCCATTGTTATCTCGTTCGGTTCAGTTTACATCAGTTTTTTGGTTTTTTTTTTATCGTTTTCCTTTTTTATCCTCATCTCCCTTCCTTTTGCTCGGAATTTCCCCTCTTTTGCTTTTTTCTCTCCTTTTCTCTTGGGTCTCCTAAACTTTTTGCCGATTGCCCTCCTTGCCCCTTGTCCAATCAGAGCCCTCGGCTGCACCAGAAGGTGTGTCCTGCGAGAGTGCCAGCTCTACCTCGCTGAGAGTAAGCTGGATGGCGCCTCCAGTGGAGGGCCACAATGGCGAGTTGGCAGGTTATGAGCTGAAATACCAAAGAGTTTCTGAGGCAGGAGGTGGAGGTCAGGTCCTGGAGGTAAAAGGGTCACCTATCCCGGCCCAGCAGGGGCAGACTGTGGTAGACAGGCTGGAGAAGTGGAGCTGGTACAACATCACCATGGCAGCCTCCACTGCAGAGGGACAAGGGCCCAGCAGTCCAGCTGTGCTGTGCAGAACCGATGAGGATGGTAAGCATGTTTTGTTTTTTTAATCAGACCTAAACTTCATCGATCAGGCTCATTATTTACTGCTTCTGTGTTTTGTCCCTTTAATTAAATCCGTATTCGTATGCATCCACATGTATGATCAGTTCCCAGTGCAGCCCCTCGACAAGTGGATGTCCAGCCCCTCAACTCTTCGGCACTTCGAGTCACATGGCGCACTGTGTTGCCACGGTTACGGCATGGCCAGATCCGCGGCTACCAGGTGCATTTCAGCCGTGCGGAAAGCGGCGAATCACGCACCCTACCGCAGATCAAAGATCTCCTGTTGGACGAGTCCCAGGTGACATCATGAATCAGTGTTTTCAAAGATGAAATTCTGTTCATCTGGTCTGTTTGTAAAGATGTTTGCTTTCTCCTTTTGGCTGCTTGACTCACTCCTTCCCTCGTTTGCGTCTGTCACCAACTGTTCCGGTTGTGTCTGTGTGACAAGATGGAGGAGGATAATACGACTCAATATGTAAGTGCAGACGGCTGCTCTTCTATTCACTACGAAACAACACACTGTTTATACTGTACATATAGCCCGCAATACATTACATACATGCTATTTTTGTTGACAGTATTTTGTTGATTGAGTGTCAGCGCTTGATGACGCTGTTATTTATTTATTTTTTTTCGCCTAAAGGAGCTGATTTTAGGTGATCTGAAAGCAGAGACACTGTACTCTGTTTCGGTGGCTGCGTACACCACTAAAGGAGACGGAGCACACAGCAAAGCCAAGCTGGTGCAGACCACTGGCATTGGTGAGCATATGTCAAGTGTATAGCAGTCATGATTTAGTAAGTCACTCACGGATTGATCTTACAGCTGGCTGTACTAAGATGTAGCCGTAAATAAACAGCTCGATCAATTCTAATTCCTCTAGCAGATTTGCATTATATACGGTTTTATAATCTAGGTTTCGACTCATTTTCTTGTTATTTGCAGTGCCCGGCCCCCCCTCCCTCTGGGTGCGCCCAGGATCGTGTTCCTCGGTGGTGGTGAGGTGGGCTCCTCCGCTGGGTTGCTCTGATAGCCGGGGGGTCCCGATGGAAATCCGTGGCTACCGCCTACAGTTTGGCCTCAAGAACACTTCTTTAAACGCCACAGTGGATTTTACACACCGCGAGAGAAACTTCACCATCAGAGACCTCTCGCCGGGCTCCTCCTACATCTTTGTCCTCTCTGCAAAGAGCCGAGCAGGCTACGGAGATGTGGCGCAGCAGGAAATAACCGTTCCCGTGTTTCCACCCGTAGGGTACCCGAAAATAATTGACTTGGTTAATGCCACTTGCTGCACCCTCCAGTTCTCCTGGCTGCCCCCTCCCCCAGACGAGTGCAACAGTGTCATCACGGAGTACACCGTGGCATACAGAAAGGCTGCTTCTGCTTACCCAGACCCCTCAGCCTCACCAGCCCCGTCTGCTGCTCCGTGGCTGATCACGCTGCCGGCAGGCCAGTCCAGCTACACCATCCTGGGGCTCAATCACAACACAGCCTACGAGCTGCAGCTCAGAGCCAGCAACAAGGCAGGGCCTGGGCCCTTCAGTCCCGCTTTGGTGTCATTCACCCTGGCCTTTGAAACAGGTAGGGTCGGCCTCAGGCCTGGGAAACACCTTTCTACTTCTAAGCACTGGTTCAACTTCCTCCCCCCTGATTGTGGAGTTCACCTTAAAACATGAAACTAAATGAAGTCTGGGCCAGTTCTTACAGGTCTGCCTCTCACCCAGCGCACCTCAGAAAGACGAAGAACTGCAAAAACCCAGAGGAATATGACCACACCCTCCCCTTAAATCTCCTCCACTCACTCACTTATAACTTCATCACCTACCCCTCACCACCAGTGGAAGCAGGTTGAGTGTTAATGGATGTTTGCTTCGAGAGCACTGCTTATCACAGACCCTGAGGTAAAAGTCAATGCAGGGCTGGGATGTACAGTATCTACCAGAGAAGGTAAGTGTTCAGTCTTGTTTGAAGTAAAACTGCCACCTGGTGCTGTATCTGCAGGTAAGCTTTTTTTTTTTTTTTTTTTTTCTATCTGATAGACCTTCACTGCCACCTTTTCCAAAGCCTTTGCTGACATGCTGAAATCTGAGCAGAACAAACACAAACTTACACTCTGACAATGTGGCATGTCACGTTCCTGCAGCCGATCTGTCTGTTACTTGTACTTATTACTCTTGCCATCCACTCTCCTCATCACCCGTCCATCCTCCGAACTGTCATGTCTTTCTCCCTGAGTAACTCTTCTCCACTTTTGCAGGTTTTCACGCGGAAAGCAGAACATCCAGAAATTTCTCTAAAATGCTTCATTACCAGTAATTTTTTTCTTTCTTTCTGTTTTTTTTTGTTGTTGTTGCTGTTTGTTTTGGGGTTTTTTGCATCATAGACGTGCCAAGGAATTTTTCAGTCAATTTGGCCACAAAGACCAGTGTTCTTCTCACCTGGGAGTTTCCGGAGACCAGCAACTCCTACCGCTTTATTGTAAGTAATTTCCTGTAGATTGTGCATTTTTCAATAAGCTCACTTTATGTACTATAACATAAAAAAGAAGTTGAAGCAGTTAGAGGGTGCATAAAATTATAAGAACCCAGCTTAATGTGTCTCTACTTTTTTTTCTAAACCTGTGGTTCAGCCAAAAAGGATGCAGGGGCAGTATTTTGTAAAGCTGTATGATATTTAGAAACAAGTCTTCCTTCGAGCACTTCTCCACTTTACCAGTAACATCATATCTCATTTATTTTACATAGAGAGTAAATAAAAAGTAGTCACAAGTAGTTACGTACACTCCTGTTCCTTTGCTGGCCTGCTAACGTTGAGTTTGGTTACTGGGCAACTTCGTCTGCCCAAAAGATTTCTTCTCATTTAATCTCTCAATAAAACATTGATTTCGCAGTTTTGTATTTTGTTTGTTTCTTGGATATCATCTGGAAATATTTCTCTAAAAAACATCAGATGTGTTTTTTAAGTGTTAAACAATGTAAAGTTAGGTCTAACTAACTGCTTCTATTCTCTAGCCAGCATTAGACAAAGCTTCATAGTTACAGTGCAGACACACAATCAATGTTTTTGATGCAAGAAAGTTCCCCAGATGTTGCCATTTTTATTCAAAAACAGAGAAATTGATTTAATTTAGCATTAGAGCACCACACCACTGTAAAGTATCATTAGTGTACTGTATAAAATTGTGCTTTCATGCCTTTGTGTTTATTATTCCAACCCCTCTCCAACCCTCTAGGTGGAGTATAACCGTCAGAAGATGGAGGTGGATGCACGCCTGAGGAAGGCAGTCATCCCAAACCTGCAGCCGGACACCAGCTACGACTTTAAAATCACAGCTCCTGAAGGCAACATGGGAGGCCTCCGCCACCGCATAACCGCCAAGACATCCCCACTAATCTCCATCCGCCGCCCTGAGATCGACCACACCCGTGAAACTGAAACTACTGTCACTATCATCCTGCCATCTCTGGAAACTCGGACTCCTGTCAAGTAAGATTAAAAGATAGAACTTTAAAAGCCCGACATTGGCATGACGGCTATTTCACTCGTCCGACTGCTTCACTGTGATCATCTGACTTACTGTACTCAAATCAGATGACTGCAGTCTGTAACAGAAAAATGCATGATGATAACATTATTACATGACTGACAAGGTGTTGAACATACTGCCAGATATACAAAATGTTGGCAAGAAAACTAGTTGTAGACAATTTCCCATAATATGATCTCTAACCGCTTATAAGCTCATCCTGTGTGTTGTTTCCTCAGGAATGTTTACGTTGTTGTGGTTCCGTTGCGGAGAGTCCGTGGCGGCCTCAAACAGCTCAAGAGCCCAGATGAAATGGACTTAGAGGAGGTGAGAACCACAACAACAAACAGCACCTTCTGATGTCTGATGTCTGAGCTTGGATGTAGGAAAACACCCCTGGCAATGCATCCCCTTTTTAATTTAGTATCAATTTATTCACAGATCTTCGAACGGCTAATTGTTTTTTTTTTATGTTTCCGCTCTCTCTTTAGCTGTTAAAAGACATTAGTCAAAGGCAGAGGGATTCTCGGCAACAGAAGCAGGTGGACCTGAGGCGGGCTTATATCACAGCTCGGTTCACACCTGCCACTCTGCCGGCCTTCTTCACTCTGGGGGACCAGCTGGACTACGGAGGCTTTGAGAACCGAGCTCTAGAGCCGGGGCAGGAGTATGTCTTCTTCATCCTGGCTGAGCTGAACTCTACGACAGGGGTACAAAAGCCACTCTTGTTACATCTTGTTTCTTTCTGTGTTTATAAAACCTCCATTATTCCAGGCTGCCCACCACTCTCCCCTGCAGGCTGTCACTAGACATTGTGATCAATGTGGCCGAGCTGCTAAAACAATAAAAGTCCCGTCAGTCAAGTGGTGTTGGCAAATGCAATAATCCTCACAACCGCCCATACCGCTGCTAATAAAGAGTCTTATAGTTCCTTTCTGCACGACTCGTATATTAGAGTATTTGAATTGAAATTAATGTGAATTAGATTCAATTTAAGGATGAAGAATAAAAAGTAGAATTCCCTACTGTGCTTGTTTTTCTTGCACATAGCAGAACTATTGTAACTATTTCTTGTGTCTTATTTATTTCTTAAAGTAAAAAAAGATTTAAAATATATATACTGTTACTTTCGCTTTGCACAGTTTTCTTATTATGTTCCTTTAATATTTATCTACAGAAGATGTACGTGGCCAGCCCTTACACAGAATCAGTGATCGCCCCAGATTCCGACCCCCAGCCTTTTGATGCAGGCGATGGTCTGATCTGGGTGGTGGGACCTGTCCTGGCTGTGGTCTTCATCATCTGCATCGTTATTGCTATCCTCCTCTACAAAAAGTGAGTGGGATGAACTTCATAAAAAGCAAATGTCAGGTTTACAACCATGGCAATTACTCACACCGTTGGTCACACCGAGTAAATGCCAAACCAGCTTTGATTCTCTTAGCGGATGAAACTAGATTTATTCTGTTTTTCGTAATGTCACAACTTCTGTGAGAAGTGTTTCTCAGTTTCTTTCAGCCCCCTTGTCGTTGCCACTCATTAATAAAGTAAATTTAATTTCGTATGAATAATGTCTGAGTTAGAGTGTTTTCTATGCATGAATTGTTAAACTGCAGCAGTGGATGTTTATGGCAGAGGAAGGGTGTGTTGGACTGGATGTGTTGGACATATGGATGTGTTTTACACTTTGCAGCGACATAAAGCATAAATCCTCCAGCACTGTGCCTACTTTCTGCTTACAGACGCTGCTTGTATTTTTCAACCAGAAGTGTTCCATTTCCAGCTTTCCTCCCACTTAAAATTAATCAAATATGTTCCAGTTTAGAAGTTTGTTCTGCCCCCAGACACCGATCAAAGAAGTCTGACCCTGCTGTAGGCCTGTGATATCTGCTGCAAGCTATCAAGCTTTTGAATACTAATGCAAAATATTGATTTCCCTCTCTAACAATCTCTCTGTTTCCTTCCTTTTCTTCCTCTTAATCATCCCGACCCTTGTTTCACGGGAAACAGCAAACCTGACAGGTAAGATTAAGCCAATGTCAAACTCTTTGTTCATTTTAACCCTTGGCAATTACACAATGCCGAGTGTTGTTCGGAGAATTTGTACAAAGGCGTAAAACAGCATGTCTATTAATGCGCTATTTACTCGACTCAAGTTGCCATGTTAATGATGCATCAGCACTCAGTGTGGGTTTCTGTCACGGGCTGTTTGGATTTGATCATTCCTCTTTTGTCTCCCCGGTGTTCCTCCAGTAAACGCAAGGACTCTGAACCAGGAACCAAGAGCCTTTTGAGCAACGCTGAGATGATGGCCCACCACCCAACAGACCCCGTGGAGATGAGACGCATCAATTTCCAAACTCCCGGTATGAAGCCAGTACCCCCGCAGGCACCGAAAGAGATCCGCTTTTCATTTGCATGATAAAGTGCGCGTACAAGGGCTCATCTAATTTGGAAATTAAATATTCATGCGACTAATTCTATCCTTAGTAAGATTATGGTGACAAGACTGAGAAAGTTCTCCCATTTGCAGGCAGCGCATACCTGCCAGCTTCCAGCCGTTTCTCAGATCAAAATGGCGGCAGCCCAGGTAGCACAGTCAGTACTTAGTCACATCTGAGTCACGACGGTGTGGCAAGATCTCATCATCTCTGCTCGCCCACATTCCACATGCCAGGCTGCAGATAGGAGGCAGAAATCTGTTTTAACACTCCGTCTCAATGTGTAAGCCTCAAATTTTTTGCATCAAAATGTGTGCTGTGGGTTTACAGAGATCACTTATAAAGATGATGTACCCTAATGATAATACAGGCATTTCATGGATGCTGCCGCTCTCCGCCTACATGTGGTGTGAGTCCAAAGAGCCCGCAGACCAGTGATGCTACACTTCCACGTCTTCCATTCAGTCGACAACATCCAAAACAGGGCTGAAGGAATGTGAGCGGCCTTCTTGTTATGTTTGTGCTTACTGCTTGCAGAAGCGTGTCTGTTGAAAAGGTGGCAGCATATGTCACCATGGAGAAAGGTTACCTGCCAGGATACAAAAGGTCAAACAAGACAGATTTCTGTCTAATCAATAGATAAAGGCCTCAAGTTTTATATTTTTGCATGTTCTTGGGAAGCAAAATCCCCCACTGACTCCCGCACTTCGGCTCCTCTCGGTCTTCATAAGAATGTTTTTTTTCCTCTTGTGTGGCAGCAACCTTGAAACTCCCTTCTCGCCCGCTTCTTTTCCCTGGAGATTTGTGCTACGGAGATAGACTGCGCCGCTGAAATATGTTTCCAACCAGCTGAGGCTTTCTGAATTTGTTTTGGTTTGTGATGGGAGCATTTTGTCGGGGTTACCTGTGGATACGCCGGTGCATGAGTTGCGGGGGAAAAAAATCAAAGCAAGAATTTGATATTTGGTGGAAAGAAAATGCCTTTTTCATCGTATTAAATTATACCTAGAAACACTGAGAACACATTCTGCCCGTAGGTGTTAAGGACAGTTCCTATGTTAAAGAAATATTACCTTGATTTATCGCTGTAACCATCTCATTTTTAATGCAGGATGCATCACTTTTTTACTTCCAGCTGTGAAATCATTCACAGCTGCAGGAGGGGAGCAGTAGGTAGACTCCTTTATGTGTACGTATGTATCTGTTCGCTGCCCATCTAATTAGTCTTCTGTCTGTTTTCTCGGAGTCACTGCTCCTCTGAACACGAAGAAAGCAATTTATCAAAGAAAAACAGTTTACAAACAAACCAGAGTCTCTTCACTTTGTCCTCACACATGGATCAAAATGGATTTTCCGCCTCAGCGTGCTCCTCAATGTTAAGCGATGGCGTCTGATTGTGGAATAGTCTTCACATATTTGCATTAACGCAGCGTGCGCCTCGTAGTTTAGGTAGTTTTACTGAAGTTCTCTTCACCTCTGACCCTTGCTGTAACACAGGAATGATGAGCCACCCTCCCATCCCCATCAGCGAGCTGGCTGAGCACATAGAGCTGCTGAAAGCGAACGACAATTTGAGACTCTCCCAAGAGTACGAGGTGAGTAAAGCACCATCGTTCCATATGCAGACATAAATAGATAACAACCTTATTGTTTAGAGACGTTAAGCCCGTTAATCCTTTTCCTCATAAAACAAATGTTATTTAATGTTTGTTTATCTGTGTGCTGATTTTACGTTCATGATTTATTCAACCGTGCAATTTATTCCTGCATCTTGTCAGTGTAATATAGCTCTCCCCTTCCATTAGATTCAAAACACACAACTTGATGTGCTACATTTGCTTCTCTCCAGTCCATCGACCCCAGCCAGCAGTTCACCTGGGAACACTCCAACCTGGAGGTCAACAAGCCCAAAAACCGCTACGCTAACGTCATCGCATACGACCACACCAGAGTCATCCTGGCTCCCATAGAAGGTGAGCGCCGGCTGGAGATTTCCATCACGCTAAAGATGTTTCTATCGGGAGAGTCTGTGCGTGTTTGAGTTTAGCAGGGGGACCCATAGAGGTGTGGCAGGAGGGTGGGCGAGCCGCATGATGGATGAAATCTGAAATTGCAAACAGCGCTGAGGTGCAGCGGCGTGAGGCTGACAAACAGCGTTCAGGTGCAGCCAGCTCTCCTCCACAACATCCGCAGCTCATGAATTCACACCAACACAGTTCTGTGTGTCCGCTGTCGCATTGTGGAGACCGTGGCTGCTTGAGACGAACATTTCGTGAAAACAGTTTGATGTCATGCATAGAGGTTCATTTATGATGTCGCTTATGCAAAATGCAGTTTAGCGAGAGCTTCATGAGTGTGTGCTTTGTAGGGATTCTGGGAAGCGATTATGTCAACGCCAACTACATTGATGGCTACAGAAAGCAGAATGCCTACATCGCCACTCAGGGGCCGCTCGCAGAGACCTTTGGGGATTTCTGGAGGATGGTGTGGGAGCAGCGGACGGCCTCGGTTGTCATGATGACACGCCTGGAGGAAAAGTCACGAGTAAGAAACCAGGCCCTCACCCACTGACCCAAATCCATAGTATTTATTTTTCTAGAGGCATGTTAGAGACGGACTGAACAAGATGTGAGACAAGCCTGTAGTGCGGAGATGTTTGAGTCGGGCTGGAAAAGATTTCATCTGGCCATGCTTACGGCAGCTGAACTTTATTTTATTTCTCTTCCCTTTCAATTTGAATCTTTTTTACTGTTGTAGTAAATGTGGTTTTATATGTGTTGATGATGGAACACTGAGTTGCTTTTTTTTCCCAGGAAATATGCTTCATAAATTAAATGACCTTGCCTTGCTTTGCCTGTCTGTCCTACCAGCTGTTTATAAATTCATTTAAATATCAATAAAATAAAACTGAATAAAAGTCTTCCAGTTTGAGATTGCTGATGGCTTTTCCTCATCCTCACAGATAAAGTGTGATCAGTACTGGCCAAGTCGCGGCACAGAGACATACGGGATGATCCAGCTCACGCTGCTGGACACAATGGAGCTTGCCACGTTCTGCGTTCGCACCTTTTCCCTGCATAAGGTGAATTACTTTCCTCTTCTTTGCTCTCTCCAAGCCCCCCTGTCCCGCATCCAGCCATCCTTAAATCCCCACTCCAACCTTAGCTCTATTAACTTTATTGTCACTAAAAACTCCTTTGATCCTTTGAGCTTACAGTTTGAAACCTGCTGTAACTAAAGTAATCACAGATTCTTGCCACCACTGAGCGAGGCCTGTATGTGGACACATGGATGGTTCAGATTAGTCTGGGCATCATGGAGTGTTCAAACCAGGCCAGCCTCCCCGTTTAAGGCGCTGAGATGTGATCGCTGCTGGAAGCAGAGTAGTTTCTTTAAGCGCAGGGCTAATCTAGGAGCGTCAGGCTGGCATGTCTCTGTGGCCTACTTTCAAGCACAGAAACTAGGCCAGCTGTAGCTTCTGTGCAGCACTGCTTCCCTATATTTTTGTTGATGTGTGTGAAAACATCAAGATTGTAGAAACGTTAAACAGGCAAAAGTGATGCAGTCAAAATATTGAAAAATGTGTCACATGAGAGACGAGAGAGACGAGACATTGGAGTCAAACGTATGTAGACAGTAAACGGGACATAGTTTGCATTACTTGCCATGTCATTGCAGGATTATTTAAAACTTTTCTAACCTGAGAGACAAAACCTGAATAAGAAGGGAGTCATGATACTTATAATACACAGTTATGTATGAGTGGAAATAAAGGCAACTTTTCCACTTGTGTCTCATGACAGAGTGGAAGCAGCGAGAGGAGGGAGGTGCGTCAGTTCCAGTTTACGGCTTGGCCTGATCACGGCGTACCAGAGTATCCCACCCCCTTCCTCAACTTCCTCCGCAGGGTCAAAGCCTGCAACCCTCCTGACGCCGGACCCATCATTGCTCACTGCAGGTATGCTGAATTTGATCTTTGTCACATAGTTAAATCCATCAGTGCACCTTTCTAGCAGCTGAAAAGATAAACTTGTTGGCACCTCTACAGCTAATTTAATCATTCTTTAAAATTGGATTTCATTTGGGATTCTACTGGAAACTGTTTACTTGTTTATGTAGAATATCAAATACACATATTTCTCCCCCTGTATCAGTGCCGGCGTTGGTCGCACTGGCTGCTTTATCGTCATCGACGCCATGCTGGAGCGCATCCGACATGAGCGCACTGTGGACATCTATGGTCATGTGACCCTAATGCGCTCGCAGAGGAACTACATGGTGCAAACAGAGGACCAATATAGCTTCATCCATGAGGCCCTGCTGGAGGCCGTGGCCTGCGGGAACACCGAGGTGGCCGCCCGGAGTCTGTATTCCTACATGCAGAAACTGTCCAAGGTGGAGCCCGGAGAACACGTCATGGGCATGGAGCTGGAGTTTAAGGTAGGGAGGAAGTCTGGAAAAAGCTCTGTCTAAATCAGATGCTCAAAAAATGCAGTGATGTGCAAAAGGAAATTAGGACTGTTTTTGTTTGAGGAAGAGAAAAGGATTGAAACACGAATTAAAATGAAAAAAAAAAACGTTGTAATTAGCTGCCAGAAGGGGGATGCGTTTGTATTGTGAGCAGTGAAATGAGATTTGTTTTGTATATATGTTTTAGGAGGCTTGAAGAGGTCACATTTATAAAAATATAAAGCTTATTAGAGCCGAAACAACAGGCCGAGTGAGGGGGACACACTTAAGGCGAAAGCATTGTTTTTCTATAATTTGAGATTTTAGAAAAATCCTGTTGTCTAAACAATAAATTTCCTCCTCAGTAGCTTTTATATTTCCCCCATTATTCCTGCCTGTATTCTCTTGGTGAAGGTCTTCACAAACAGGCTTGTTTACTCTTTATAACATTTAACTTCCTGAAAGGTTTCTTTCCAAGCTGCTGACTGTACTATTTGATTTATAGTACCTGATGAAAAAGAGATATCTAAAATCCCTTTTACAAGATGAGTTTTGAACCAGTTTTTCCATTCTTAGGTGTAAATAAAGATTGAAGTATATTGATTTATACTGAAAAATGCACTCAAAAAGATACAACTGCAAAAAGACCAAGATCTTTTTCATTACATTGGATCCTAAATCTCTTCTCAGTGTTTCACACTAAATCACCCACGATTATCTTCAATCACCATTTCAGAAAAACTCTTTTGCTTTGCTAAATAATCACATTTTAAAGGATATGTTCATTTTCTCTAATTCCAGCGCCTGGCTAACACCAAAGCCCACACATCCCGCTTCGTCACGGCCAACCTCCCCTGCAACAAATTCAAGAACCGACTGGTGAACATCATGCCCTACGAAACCACCCGCGTTTGCCTGCAGCCTATCAGAGGCCTGGAAGGCTCCGACTACATCAACGCCAGCTACATAGATGGATACAGGTGTGTTTTCCCCGTCCAAACGCTAATCTAACCTGATCCTCCTGTCCGCTTATCATGGCTTGATAAGTGAATGGATCGGAGAGCTTTTCACCGCAGCGCTCTCATCTGTCATGTCCTGTCAGATCTGTCATTACTGAGCATGCTCTTCCATTATTTGTCTCACTGCGTGGCACTCGTCTCGCTCTCCGTAACAGGGACGGACACCGAAGACGTTCTGATGACTCAGGCTTTCGGGGAGGTTTTACATGCGTGTTTTGACTGTTTCTCTCCGTGCCTGAAGCCTGACCCCGTTTTCGGTTTGATGCCTGGCAGATGAAGGGACAAGAAGAATGAAAGGAGGAGGCAGCTCCATGACATGTGTGTGTGTTTGTGTGTGTAGGCAGCAAAAAGGCTACATCGCCACCCAAGGTCCGCTGGCTGAGACTACGGAGGACTTCTGGAGGATGCTGTGGGAACACAACTCAACTATTGTGGTCATGCTGACTAAGCTGAGAGAAATGGGGCGGGTATAGACCTTAAATGTCTATAAGTAACAGGTCTTGTAATATTTCAGGTCTCTGTTCAAATTCCTTCAATGTTATCTTGTGCTCTAGGAGAAGTGTCACCAGTACTGGCCCGCTGAGCGCTCTGCCAGGTATCAGTACTTTGTGGTGGACCCCATGGCGGAGTACAACATGCCTCAGTACATCCTCCGAGAGTTCAAAGTTACAGATGCCAGGGTGGGTTCATGCCATCTGCTGTCCTGTTGCATTTATCACGCAGACTGTGGAGCATCACGCTCCTCAACTTTTCAGCTCTGTTTCTTCTGTGTCGTTAGAGAGCGGTGACGCAGAGCATGTCTTATCGACCCGTGGTGTGTGTCGGTTTATGAGTGTTTTGTATGCCAGTGCGTATAACACCACAGGTTCGCACTATTGACAAGATGCTGCCTGGGGCTCTTTCAACCATGCCGTCTCCAGATTACCTTGACAACATGCGTGTGTGTGTGTGATTTGTGCGCTCATGCACACATGTGCCAGTCATAGATAACTGCAGTTAAGCCTGTCCTGAAGTGACGCCACATCGACAGAGGCTCTATTGATCTCCATTAAAGGGGAGTCAGAGAGACTCAGCAGAAGAGAAAAGATGTAATTGCCTACTGAGTGGCTGGCAGTAGCAGACGCACCGACGTTACAGCTTTAAGGTAACCACAGCCACTGATCCAAGGTCAGATTACAGTAATCATTAGAAGGGGGGAAAAAAGGATATTGCCTGGCAAAAGCTCTCTCCTCAGTCGATACAGCAGGAAGAAACTCTGTAAATAGTCATTTTGAAATATTCACCTCGCTTAAACAGCAACCACAATTTTCCATGTAAGCATTATGTGTTGAAACGACAACAGACGGACTTTTTAATTAACTTACCGGGCAGGTTTCATTCAGTTATTATACTTTCTTGTAGCTAAACAAACCCTCCCTTCCTCAGGATGGCCAGTCAAGAACAGTGAGGCAGTTCCAGTTCACCGATTGGCCAGAGCAAGGCGTGCCGAAGTCCGGGGAGGGTTTCATTGACTTCATTGGCCAGGTGCACAAAACCAAGGAGCAGTTTGGCCAGGATGGACCAATCGCCGTGCACTGCAGGTGATTTGCTGCTTTCATAGCGGTCCCTGCTTAGTGAAGTGTGACGGGACTGATCTTTGTGTCGGTGTGTGACACGCCGACATGTGACTCTGCACGTTTTGCTGAAACCTTCTCCTTCATGGCTGTAGTGCCGGCGTGGGGCGGACCGGTGTCTTCATCACTCTGAGTATTGTCCTGGAGAGGATGCGTTACGAAGGGGCCGTGGACATCTTCCAAACTGTCAAAATGCTGCGGACACAGAGACCGGCCATGGTGCAGACTGAGGTAAACACGCTCTCATTCAGCAGGGTGGAAACAAATACTTGTTATAGTGTGTTTACATTTAATCTGCTCACGTTACACAATCCTAAACAGGACATGTGGCACAGTTGTAAAAGAAAAAGTTTTCACATCTGCTATAAAATGGGACAAAATAATGACAAGTTTACAGCCTTTTTTCTAATTTGTCCTTCTGTGTCTTACCCAGGATGAGTATCAGTTCTGCTACCAGGCTGCTCTTGAATACCTGGGTAGCTTTGACCACTATGCAACGTAAGAAAAGTGACAACCACCCATCCAACTTTCTGCTTCGAGGTTCACAAAACAACCCAACAAGTGACAAGAGAGAGAGAGCGGGAGAAAGAGAGAGAGAAGGAGCTGGAGAGGCAGAAGGAGAGGGCACTGAGGGAGAAGGAGTTGCA
>JBBBVT010000008.1:10352024-10365806 GCA_037177035.1 Craterocephalus eyresii
GTTGTTTGCAGTGAGGCTCATGTGGTGTTTAACTGGAGAGTGAACTGGTTGCTGCGGCTGTGGGAGCAGACTGGGAGAATGAAGCAAAAGCAGGTCGCCAATAGTGCAGATCCCCAAATCTCTCCATTGGGAGAAAACTCTATCAAGCTGTGATGGTATGAATGAGTGATTTTACAGAAATTAGGAGTAGAAAAGAAGTTTGACTGATTAAGTGAGCACTAATCTGCTTCCAGATTTTAATTGTACTATGTATAGTGATGTTTCCATGGTAGACACTTGTATCCAGGGCTACTGGAGACAGAATTACCGCACCCAAGCTATATGGGTGGCAATGCTGCCACTCCATCTGAAGCCAGCGAGGGGATTTGGTCAAATTGTCTAAGCACAGTGAAATTGTCCACGTATTGGAGGCCCAGTAATAGAGACAGAAGCTGGGGCGTGAGCCCACCAGCCTGTTTCGGTTTGCAAAGGTGAGCCTTTTTAATTCTGTGACTTTTGTAATCCCAAAATAAGGGAAAGAATAATAGAATCTAGACTTTTAAAATAGGACATGGGCAGAAATACTGGAAGGGATAGAAACTTAAAACAAAAAAAAAAAAGAAAACAAATTGGCAAAGATCTTATGAACTTGACCTACAGAGCGCATATTGGGTTGTTGTCTTATACTGCACATGTTCCCGATCCTTTGTGTTGGAGTAGCCTACATCATTTTTCATCATGAGTCAGAAAAGCAGGAGATTCTCACTGGACAGCTCGTGAGTATTAGAACCTTACAATTTCAATTACATGTTGAGCAGTAAAAGTTTGTTTTACCGCCAGACTGTGATGGCTGGCTTACAAAAGTGAAAGCATCTTCCAGAGAGCTGTGCTGTTTCCCAGACACTGCAGACCAACATCAGGTCTAATAAACTGGCAGTCTGGAAGAAACTCACTACAACAGAGAGGTTTCTTAAGAGGTTTAAGTATAGTCACACTTCAAGCTTACAAATGTGTTAAATTGGATTGTCCAACTTCAACAATGTTTACTGTTCAGCCAATCGTGCTGTGAACCTCATCCCATCTTCTTGTTGATGCTTTATAAATTATATGCGTGAATGAATTTAGCTCTCTGTGGTAAATCATTCACTGATGCAGACGACAAAGGTGAAAGTAATGACATGTTTTTGCTCGGCACACAGGAGTTGGCTTGATCCCAACTGTTCACTGCCAACAGATTTACTGATGCATTTATTCATCTGAATTTTGTCTTATTGAGTTACTTTATGTTCTGCATCAATCTTGTGTGAGTCATATAAACACTGGATCATCAGTCTTATTTTATTTATTTTTTTGTTATCTTTGATGTAGCTATCCTGATAAAAATGGACATTTTGCCATGAGAAGAGGCAGCACCTTTTTTAGTAGTAAGAAATCCAGTCGGAGCCAAAGTGTGGACGTTGCTGATGAAGAGGCCCAAAAGCTGCATCACAGTCTCAACTCCAAAAACTCCCTCAGGTAGGCTACTCTAGATTCAGTCTTCCTGAGGAAACAACTAATAATAAGTTCAAACTCGTACAAACTCCCTAAACCCTTCCTTATATCAGTGCTAATGTTGTGTATTTTGTGGTTGTGTATATCTGTGACTGCAGGGACCAGACCATAGCAGAGGAGAACCTAAGCAAGTCAGATGGGCTCATAAGCAGCAATGTAAGTCTGCTTTAACTCCATCCACCCCGTTCCTGCTCCCTCCGCGTACCTTCTCGTATAACTTAAAGATACGATATCTTCTGTTTTTGTCACAGTTTGTGAAACCAGACTGAATTTTATAAACTTTCAAAGATGGGTTACTGAATTACATCTCTCTCTCTGGATTTGTAGTGGTTCAAAGCTTATTTCTTATCTCTCTGGTACAAACTCTGCTGATGTCATTCCATGGCAACTCAATAAGAGGCTCATACATCAAAGTTTTCATTTTGCTGTTATTACTGTGATGAACTGGTTTCCTGTCTCTCACCTAATAAGAGCTGGGAAAATCTCAGGCCCCTCTGCCACCCTGCACACACTGGAACAAACGGGTATATGTAATGAATGGATGGATGGACTTTTAGAAAGAACAGGTCAAGCTGAATTAAATGAACCTAATTTAGACATTACTGTATAGAAATAGAAAGGCCATAGCAACCAACAAATAATTGGTCAGCTGCTCTGCAAAAAAAACGAAAAAGATTTTGTCCATTATAACAAAATACATTAAGGTTTATTTAATATTTCTTCTCCATTCAGTATTCATATTTCAGTGTATTGTAGAGGAGGTTTAAGCTGGTACAAACTAGTTGTAAAAATGCCAGATTGACAAAAAGAAAGAAAATCTCTATTTTAACAACCTCCTACTTACTGTACAAACGAATCTTCTGTACAGTAACAAGTAAAATGTGTAAATTTTCATATTTATTTAGAAAATTCAAACTAAATAACTTTTAAATAAGTATTTCTGCAGCTAAAAAAAAGCTTCTGAATAAAGTCTGGATTCTTTGTTCACATTCCGGTTGTCACCTTTTTCCTGAGCATTAACCTTTTAAAATGGTTGTTCTGTCATATTATGGGGAGGAAATATGTTGAAATGGTGACATCCTGTGTG
Source organism: Craterocephalus eyresii (assembly GCA_037177035.1). Lineage (NCBI taxonomy): Eukaryota > Metazoa > Chordata > Actinopteri > Atheriniformes > Atherinidae > Craterocephalus > Craterocephalus eyresii. Next base: position 10,354,642 of record JBBBVT010000008.1, read on the forward strand.
AATGGGGTAAACCTTTTAACCAATAGATCCGAATGAAGCTGCCTCAGTTTATGAGTTATATCACATTATATTACTTACATTATTTATTCATTATTTTTTATTGCAAGTGTTCTTAAATTAACATTTAAGTATTTCAATCAATACAATATTGCCTTATTATAGTGTTACTTGGTAGATCTGTATCGGTTCCCTCTCACTGTTCCTGCAGCAGCACATTTAGGGGAAATGGGCAGCTGTGCTATGCTGTAGACAAAAAGGAGAATTCAGAACCAGGTATTAGCCTGAGGCAGTGGTGGTGACTTAATTTTTTAAATATCTTTAAAAATATTTTTTAAAGATACAGAAACCAGAGCTTCAAAAAGTTGATTCTGTTTTAATGACCTAATTCAAAAGTAAGCAACAGCTTGCAGACAAGTTTGCAATGTTTGAAAAATAAATGTCATTACTCTGACCACAATTTGTTTCCACTTCCCCAACGTACAGTACATGAATTATCACTCCAGGTTTAAGGTTAATTAACGAACCTGCTTCCTGTGTGTTTGAAGCAAAACATGCTAAGATGCTACTCTCAGCTCACACTCTATTAACACTTCACTGGTTTTCCCCACAGAGCTTCCTGAAGCACAATAAAATCTTCCACAAACTGTTTGAAGAGATTCCTGAGGGAGAGAGCCTGAATAACTGTGAGTAGTCTGAGGTGCAGAGTCTCGTACTCATTTGCTGATATCGATTATGGAAATGGCTCCATATCCTGTCCTTTCACCACATTGTCCCCAAGGTCTTTGCTGTCCAATTATGTGCAGCTCAAGACTTTGTTTGTTCAGTGTTGTGAGCTGAAACACAGTTAATGATTCAGTAGACATGACTTGGCTGATACTGAAGGTTGTTTTAAAAAACACAATTATTTAATACCTTCATGTTGTGAGTGCATGTTTGTGTTTTCTCTGCTGCAGCTTTCACCTGTGCCCTGCAGAAGGAGGTGCTGTATCATGGAAAACTCTATGTTTCTGAGAACCATGTGTGTTTCCACTCATCTGTGCTGCTCAAAGACACTAAGGTAACAGTGAAGCCTGATCCACACCAGTAAAATAACACTGAACAGCAGTACTAACAGCAGGGTGTCAAAGATTCAAAATCACGTTTATGGCTAGTTTTTATGTTGAGTTCAATTTCAGCAGAACAACCCAAAAGGTGTACAGGACAAGTCATCATTAACTATAGCTCATTATTCACACCCATAATGTCAAGGACTGACTCCCTGTTTAGCGAGTCTTTGTCTGATGTCACAGTTTAGGGGGTACAGCAGCCAATATTAAGGTCACTCTTTTTTTCCACATGGCAGGTGGTGATTCCTGTTTCCAGTGTCAGCAAGGTCAAGAAATACAACTCGGCTCTGTCTATGCTTTCTATTCAAACATCCAGCGGAGAGAAGGTCAGACACCACGCCCTCTAAGCCACGCATGGTGTATTCATTCTCTGCAGAGCACTTTGGGCCATGCAGTATGCTGTACACAGACTAAAGTCTTCCTGAGAAAACCAAACTTCATAATATCCTCTGCATTCTTGTATTAATGGATTGGATTAAAATGGACTGGAAGCCAGTAGAAACTTATTTTGCTGTCATTAAACTTTAATGCCTGAGTCTAATAATCAGGCTCAGTGAGCTCAGTAACATAATAGAAGTACTGTTTTTTGAATCAGTAAAACATCATTGAGGAATTATAGAAAATCACTATTTTTATGCTGTTTAGCTTCTTTAAGGCAAACCTTACAGAGAAAACTGTCATATAAGGCATATATCCATGAAGAACCAGCCTCTGCCATAAAGCTTAATTATATACTTATTCATCTTTTTTGTTTTTGCACATTGTTTTTGGAGAGAGACAATGCAAGTTTTCTGTGATCATATATGTTATATGCCATGATTTTCTTTTCCAATTCATCTTCCAGTTTATAAATTATTATCTAAGAGCCAGCAGGTATCTTTATTATTTCTATGTTTTATAGATGTCTCAATCAGCTTGTCAGGCTACTATTGGAAAAGGCCCTTGCTGCTGCAGAGAAATTCCTGTTTGTTTTGTTCCAAATTGAACTCTCTCTCTCCATCTGTCAGTATTCATTTGTGTCCATGAGGAACCGTGAGAAGTGTTATGAACTCCTCGAAAATGTCTGCTCACACACACAGGTACTGTGTCTGTTCCCTTAATGCACAAACTAATATCTGGGCATCGCATCCCAAAGCAGAGACTCCATGTTTATCTGCTTGCTTGTAACAGGGGGGGAGTGACAACAGCAGCCCACATCTGTCCTCAGCAGAGTATGAAGCAGACAATGACAGGGTGAGCTTGTGGTTCAGGACTCTTTGGGGAATGTGGATTAAATAAATCATGTACACCAGTGAACAGTTCTCTGCATTCCTGCTCTTATCTACAGCTCTCCAGTTATTCCAGTTTGGAGGATAGTTTCGAACATGATTGGAGCAGCAGCTTTCCTGATTGTTTTCCTCAGATGTCCAGTGAAGGTAGAGGTTTTTCTTTGTTTTTTGTTTTTTTGCTTGGAGTCAAGTTCCTTCATTGTACAGCTGCATGCAACAGCAACACATTTTGGCTGTTTCAGGTCCGAATAAACGCAGTTCCACCCGTCAGAACAGCCTAACCGAAGAAGACCACAGAGGTGACGGAATGTGCAAATTAAGCACAAGCCACAGAGCAGAGCATCAGTATATTAGTAATTGTTTTTTTGTTTTTTGATCAGATGAGGCGGGGATTTACAGGGACACTGCGAAAGCTGCTCCATCTTCCCTCTTCAGACAATTGAAGAATTTCAGCCCTCTCTTCTACATCTACATGATACTGTGAGTGCTTTTGAGGCCCTTGTACCTGAACCTCCTACTCCAGTTTTTTCTGATAATAGATTAATAAATATTTTCACACACCTCCATTCATTATGTACTTTTAGTCAGCTGTCACTTTTTCATTTAATGGATCAAAAACCTATCTTACATGTTATATGAGAAACTAAAATTCATCTCCATCACATTAAGCTAGTATTGTCTTTTAGGAATTCTGACTGAAATGGGGAATTGGCTTCTCCTGCCACAGCTGTCTCTTTCTATCCCTGCAGTGCACAATGATATATTCAAATAGCTTGGTACAGTTTCTTTGTTTCATGGAGGGTCCTTTGCACATCCACTAAAAGTGTGAACACACTCCTATTGTGGTATGTAGACTAACTAGATTGACTGACGTCTAATTCTCGCAAACATGGTAATGAGCATGTTATTGCGTAATTTTCTCTCGGGCACCAAGCAGATAGAATTTAATATTGTTTAATTTAAACTGAACATTTTTTACTCGGGCTGTTCGCTATGGCTCACTTACACTGCGCTCTTTCACTTTGCATGTGACTGCATTGTTGTGGAAGACAGTGAGCAGTACATTTTGTAAACAGTAGTGTGTATTTTGCAGGCTGTTGCTGCTGCTGCTGGCGTCTGGATACATCGGGTTAAGGATTACAGCTCTGCAGGAGCAACTGAACACTCTGGGAGCTCTGGCTGATTTGTCTTCACACTACACAGAGTGAGTTGGCACGCAAACGTGAATAGAGGGAGAGCAGACAAGAGGAAGCTGCAAAGGAAAGTGTCTGGGAAAAAGAAAGATGGTTCAAACCGGTTCTTTAAGCATTATTTTCAGATCAGATTAGGCACGAGGGAGTCGTTCTGCTGGTTTGTAACGGCAGTGTGGAGATAAGCGACTGCATTCCAGACTATCACACCTACTAGGAAGTGTGTATGTTTTTCTAATGATGACAATCATTTTTGCTAGCTGTTTAAGAAGGCACTGAAATTGAAAACTGTGTTACTTTCACTCCTGAAAAATGTGGTCTTGTTGTAACTTGATGTTACTCTGGCATTCATCATGCACATTCCTGGAGCCATTGTTGCCCTGCAGTGTCCTGATGCTGAGAAACAAGCCTTTATTAAAAATAATTTCAGGGAAGCTGCAGTGATTTGCAGCAATATTTCGCTTCACATGCCAGCAACTGGGCATCAACCCACTGGCCATTTGGATAACTCTGGATGAGTCAGCAGAAACTCAGGAGGACATTATAGAAGAAAATGAAGAAAAGACAAGAGAGAAAATGGACTGAGCGAGAGATGAGGCAAGAGTCAACAGACTTTTAACGGGTGGACACATCTCAGAGTAGGGACAGTGATGGTAGGTGCCAAATTAACCTTCATTGGGGGCTGCTTCAATGAGAAAATCTCAATCAAAGTCCAGCTGTGCAGCTTACAACGTCCAAATTTCACATCCTCATTCTATTCTCTTCAATTGAAAAAACTTTATTTCTCCCCAAGTGACAATTTAACCCTCGTATGGACATTTTTGTCCTTTTTAAAAAATTCAAAACTCACTCACAGACAATCACCTGGCTCACCGGAGCTGACTTTTGGGGAAAAAGTGTCACCCTGTATGAAGTTTCAAAAGCCCAACTTACAGTGTGAAAATCCATTATTTGACCCTGTAATGCATTTTAAACCAATCCATGACCCTTTGTGGACATTTCTGTCCACTTTCTAGAAAGTGTCCAATAAAAGGTCACAGGGAGGTGATTTTTCTTGACTATAAATGGGAGGATTCCAAGTTTCATCAGGAAAATCCAGGATTTGACCACCTGCCTTTCAGCCCTTTGTTACTGTAGATATGTGTATATATGTGCTCAAAACATTTGAGGTGACTTACATGGAGTTACACTAAAGAATTTTTGGCATGGATTTGAAGGTTTTAACCCTTCCAGACAATTTTCTTCCAATCTGGAAGCCATTAATAAGCAGAGAGAGCAACACAATACCAAAGTAAGCATGTCCTCAAAAAAGGAATGAGAAAATATTTTTAGTGAGTTTTTTTACCCCCAAAGAATCTCAGTTTCATCATTAAGAACAATCTGATTCCATTTCTTGAGGATCTCATCTGTATTTAAGGAAAACTTGATGTATTAAACCATTAAAGCTTATTAAAGCAGCACATCTGAAATTTGTCTAATTTTACCCCACTGACACGACCCTAACAAAACTTTATCCGTCTTGCATCCAGGAAAGCACATGATCAATGCCATCAAAACAAACCAGAAACAAAGATTTATTCGTTTTAGAAACACATGTCCTATTGCTTGAAGTAGTTTAATAAGCTTTACTTTGATCATTACACGAACATCTAAAACATCCAGAAGAATTTCAGGACGCAAATTTGAGCTTTTGATTGTGAGCCTTTAAAATGTAATCTTACTAAAATGTAATTTTTTGTATAACTAGTTTCTTTGCGGAACTCTAACATATTTTATTCAGGAGTTTCCTTCTACTTTTGCTGAGCTGGAATACAATTTCTCATTCCTCCACTGAGCTTGTCTCACACTACTTCCCCCTTTTTTTCTTTTTTAACCCAGGTACCAGGAAAGATAGCACCAGCAGCAAGCTTGTGACAAAAGCAACTTCACACCAAATTTCTGTCAGTTTTGCTCACGGCATACATTCAAGTCAAACTGGAATTCAATATTGTGCTCCACTGAAACTCCTGAGCTAGCTTGATATTCTGCAGGTCAGCATGAAGATGCTTCCGGGATGTGTGAACCAGGCCACAAGTGGTGAACTACATGGTTGAACGATCATGCTGGCAGAGAGTCATCAGGACATTTTCAGTTAGGAGCACACTGGTTCTCTGCTGACGGATCAAAAACTGAAGGCAGGCTCTTCTGCACAGAAGCCATATGGAGGCTGAAGCCATGCTTATTTCCTGGCCGGTGAACGGCTGAGCTCAGCAAGCAGAAGTTGCTGGAGTCTTGGCAGTCATTTTCCTTGAATAACACTATCTATGAAAACACAATCGAACTGAACTCAACTATAGGATATGAGATTATATTTGCTACTGCTTGATTATATATTATTCATTCAAAGCCTCACATAATCTCAGTTCTTATTTAATTGGATGCTCTGACAATCATTAGCCAGCAGAGGGCAATCACGCCCAATAAATTCATAAAACCTGTGGTAGGATGTTTATATTTCCACAGTTTTGCTCTGTAATAAAACATTTGTCAACTGATCATTTGCCAACAATAAAAATATAGCGGCTTGTTTCGTTTAAATTCCATGGCTCAGTTATATTTTGCAGAGGGATTGTTTTTCCAAGATCATTAAAGAGTTGCAACTGTGTTCAAGTGCACATGATGGACTGATTTATATACTGTATGTACGCAATGTTTAAACTGAAAGAACTGCAATAATTTCAGCCGTGAATTAGTCATGGTTTCCATGGTTTCATGTCACGGTTAAGTCTACACATTATCGAACAACGCATCTTACAAGTTTTGTTGTTTTTTGTACATCCTGAAAATCTTTCCTCTGATGGTGTTATGCAAATATTTGTGGCACTGTAAAACATAATAAATTTGATTTATTTATGGATTGAAATCAAATTTGTCCTTTTGAAGTTTTGTACATAAGTGATTTTATTATTTTGTTGTCCATAAAAAGGTCAAGATTCAGTCCCATGAATTAATTTCATTACATCATATTCTCAGTTCAAAAAAGCAACATAAAATTACAAATCATATTACAAAGAATAGAATAGGTTAAGTACAGTAACCATATAAACAGTCCACTAGTAATGTTTAGACTACCCACCCACCCCGCCAACAACTGCCCCACTCAAACTCTAGCACAAAACTCAACAATACATCAGTTAGTATCAGCAATAAAAAATTCAAATATGTCCCGTCTTCTTTTTTTCTCAAAAGCGCTTCAATGTTCCGATGCCATGAATTCAGCTTTACCCTCACATAGATTACACAATAGATAATGTTCCGTCCCGCCATTTACTCTGCAAAACACAACAGACATGCATACAGTTTTTACTGCTCAACCCCCCACCCCACCCCATCAATAAACATTCAAGGCTAGAGGATACAAGATACTTCAACCATAGTGGTGCATCGATAAAACAGTGTCCGCAAGGTTTCTTAGACCCCATGACTAAAATGTGGATCCGGAAGTTTCCCTGATAACCCAATCAGTCCGGGAAAAGCTGAGGCCTACTTCTACTTCCACAGAGAGGAGCTTTTCTCTCCCCCACTTCAGGTGGCGGCTCAGATCCCTGCTTTAAGGAGGTAACAGACTCCCATGATTTAAATATCAGACAAAAAGCACAGGATGAGGATGGAAATAATCCCTGTTCAAGGAGATGACAGGATGCGAGTAGTGTTCAGGGCCCTTCTTGCTGCTTCACTGAGACCAACATGCACTCCCAAAATGGAGTAATCAGATCAGTGCTAGTTAGTAAATGTTCCCTTTAACAAAACCGACACTACCACTGAACCTGAGGGTCTCCTGTGCAGCAACCCCCTCGTTGTACCGCGACAGGTCTACACACAGGACCTGCTGGTATTCATCCACAGAGGAAACCTGTATCCTTGAAGCTGGCCTGTAGAATACAGTCAATAATGATGAAAAAGACGAAAAGACTTACATTTTAAACCCTTATTACACTTTGGATGCTTTGTACAATAGTGCTGAACTTAAGACCTGCTTTTGTCATGCTTGATCAGATATATATATATATTTATAAATGTGTAAATACGTGTGAGTGTGTGCATGTGTATGTTGTGTGTGTGGATGTACGTGTGATGATGTGCAAAGGTGTGTGGTGGAACCTGCACCACACCAACAGTGAGAGGCTCAAATATGGCTTGTGTCAGACATTGAGGCGTGCTGCCACCCATAAGAGAGCTCTTGTACATTTAGGGCCACAGGAGGTCAAAACAGAGCAAAGAGGTGCGACATTTCATCCTGGCACCTGATCTGCATCATGTGACATCAACAAGCATGGTTCTGAGACTACTACAAACACATCAGGATTAATCACATCAAGATGGAAACTTTGGAAAAAGAAAATGTGCCAAGGGTGACTGTGACCAGAGGCTGGGTAACCAAGGTGATGGGTGCTACTAGAACAGGACAAGTTAATCAGTATTTTGATAATCCATGACATTTTTTAACAAAGTTGGCATAATCCTCATTAGTGTGAGAAACCAAGCAGCTGCTTTGTCTTCTCGTTTACCTGGAGCCCCGAAATAAAACCGCAGCATCAGGCTCCAAGAGTTTCTGTCCGCAATCCTCAGCAACTGCACTTCAACTCGCAAGTATTGGTTGACATTTCCAAAACTTGCCATTTCCTGCTAATGGTTGGGTGAGGAGACTGGCGCCCCTCTCAAATGACAATGAAAGCGATAGCTGGTCTTTTCCAGCAAAACAAAAACACTGAAGCAGGAAAGGCTATGCTGGCTCAAACGAAAGTAAAAAAACATACAAGCTATTCTAACGTTCACATCGTGTTTCAGACATGGGATTTTATGAGTGTTGTGTGCTGTGCCAGTTCTTACCACTTCCCGGTCGGTTTGCACCAAAGTGGTGAAGTCTCAGCAACAGCATTAATTAGCAGATTTACAAAAAATGAGTACAATTCTTCCTTAAATCAGTCTTATTCTTGTGAACTGTCAACCCTTTTAACATCATCCATTAGTAAACTGACAGTCTGTTTAGAGTTAACCAGTCCAGCTACGCATGAAAAATACATATGGGGCAGGCCTACATTTGTATAGATACTGGTGTAACGGCTGGAAAACACGTTCTCAGTGTGAAATCTAATTGATTCCCTGGAAGATGTTACTGCAATTCTGTGTAGAGTTAAAGGATACAGCCTGGACAAAACATGGAAGCAGGTCATTATGTGACCTTTTCAGAGCCAAAAGGAAAGGAAATGTTAACACCAAACGGCCATGCAGGTAATGTCAATATTCCAGACTTGTCCTTGCATTTCTACTGGAATTAACACTAAAAGGACCCCGGATGGACCCCCAAACCACACAGAAGACTAGGTTAGTGTTAGCTGAACAACTTGGGAAATGCCCTGGCAGTCAGACGGATGTCCATTAAAAGGTAAACAAGGAGTGGAGGAGGAGGGAGCACATGCTTAACCAGTGTTTGTCCAATGGAAAGAGGACTGGTCAAGCTGTGGAGGTATTCTTCATACGTACACGCACAAAAACAAAAGAAATTGAATATAAAAACAAACATCAATATTGATAAATCTCCACTAGCCTCCTCCACCTGCAGCTGTCCAAGTCATCAGGATGTCCTTCATTTCCATCAGCACTCCCCGACACATACCAACATGTGCACATTATTCAGGTGTCACAAGTCCATGGGGATACGATTATACACACAACACTCGCACCATGGCACAAGCATTCACCAACATGTCAGACATTAAATCTACATCTGTGTGCCTTTTTTAAACAGAAAAAGTCATTATTTCCCCAATTCCATGAGGTCAACGCATCTTAAAGCTGCAATTCAAGATCTTTTCATTTTAAATACTGCAATCACGACAACATCACATCTCTGCTCTTGAATTTTGTGTTTAACCAACACTGTGGAGATTACCTGTTAGCTAATAACATTAGCTACCGACGTTAAAAAAGTTCTCGCCTTTAAAAACAGGAAACAGAACATAGATTGGTTGTGTGTTAAAACCTGTAGGTGTGCTGCTTCAAAGACACACAGATGTGGCAGAAATTTACAAATCCCTTTAAGGTCTATGTCGCATGCGTACTTTGCAAACATACTAGCGTCCTCTTTCACACACATGCAGTCGTTTGTACGCACGCGCACACACATCCAGACGGAGAGGCTGTTTTGTTTCTCAGGCATGCTGTGCAGCCAGGTCCTGGTTGATGAAGCGCCGTAGCCTCTCCAAGTACTGACTGTAAAGCTCAATGTCGTTGTGACCGGCTCCCTCCACCCAGAGGGGCTCCACAGCCTTGGGACAGCGCTCAAACAGGGCCAGGCCGTGAGAGAAGTCGATCACCTCGTCCTCCGTACCGTGAATGATGAGCACTGGAGACGGGATCTTCGACACCTTCTCGATGCTGCAAAAAGATTTTTGAAAGGGTTAGGATATCAGGATCAACTTTCTTACCATGTTGTCAATAAATGACAAATCGGGCATTGTGGGTTTGGAATATCTTGATAGTTGAAACAAAGAGGCTGTAAAAATGTGTGATCCCTTTCAGAGCAAATTCAGAGAGCGATGCCTTTTTATCAGACAAATCAGGGCATTTCATCTTTATTGCAAGCAATTAAATTCAGCAAAATTATTTTGCCAGGAGTGATTATTCTACAAATGCCAGAGGAAACACAAACGATGGAAATAGCGTGACAATAATTATGTTGAACGATATCACATTTCAAATAATCAGCCATAACATGATGAACACCTGCTTCTGATGGGTAAGTTAGTTAAGTCAACATGATTCAACAGACCAGGCCACCTTGTTTATTTCTGTATCTGCAGGCTAAGGCTTCTTCCAAACAATCTCTACATCAAATCATGATTGAATTTATGCAAATCTCAGTTTTTAGCATGAGACCGTTTTCTGTCAAATAATCTACAGACCCTCCTATGTATCCCTCAGCATAACCCAGCCCACTAGCTGGCGGTAATTCACCTATAAACGGGTTGCTAACCCCCAAGACAATCTCAGCATCTATGCAGAAAGCTTTAAAATGTGAGCTGATGTGTCTCAGTGCACCAATTCTTGCAATGCAAACATCAAACAGAAAAAGATCATTTCATCGATCATGGCTGCCATCCCATATGAAAAGCATTCAAGATAAAATGTAGATAGTTTCATATATCACAGCAAAAAACATGACGCCCCGTGCTGTCATTATTAGCATGGTTGACAGGATTTGCCAACTCACAGGTCAACGTGGGCCTGTTTGAGGATTTACAGGTAAACACATAACTAAGATGTTCAAAGATCTGAAAATTCTTTGAACCAGCTGAATTTTTAGAGCAACTTGGGCTACGATAGCTTTCCTTTTGGTTCAGACATGACGTCCCAGTCTTCTCTCTCGACATTCCTCAATGTGCCTTTACCGCCCATGACCAGTGATGCCACAGATTACTTGAAAAAGTAATCTGATTAGTAATTACTGATTAGTTTATTAAAAAGTAATCTAATTACTTTACCGATTACTAAGGTTTAGGAGTAACTAATTTAGATTACTAATTACTTTATCTGTTAAAACCCCCAAACATAAAAATAAC
>JBBBVT010000008.1:10373764-10385025 GCA_037177035.1 Craterocephalus eyresii
GTGTGTGTGTGTGTGTGTGTGTGTGTGTGTGTGTGTGTGTGTGTGTGTGTGTGTGTGTGTGTGTGTGTGTGTGAGCAAGAGAGAGAGAGAGAGAGAGAGAGAGATCCCCATTCATCATTGATCCACTGCAGGACTGTGTTTCAGGGGGTGTGAGTTATGGGCCCCTGTTGTCACCGTGCCTGCTCTGCGTTGGACATTTCACCTCGCTACTGTAAATTTAAAAGGAGTGTAAAATTTTGCTGACTTGTGATTTCAAAGCCATAGCACGAGCAAACTGCCCGGTCCCCTCCTCACAGAAAGCTTCACATTGCCCGCATTTGCAAGATTTGGGATTTTCCAAGGGTCTGAGCAGGGCTGCCGGGAAAGAAAACTGGATATGGATCACATACAGCTTTAGTGGGTTCCTGTTTACACGTTCAAGCTAAGATTTCTCTGCAGAAAGGAATGAAAAAATAAGAAGGGGGTTAAAAAAATCGTTTTGCAGTTGACTGGGCGTTTTAGACGCGCTCGACAAACGGTGATGCTTCGGCGACGCGCCGGAACCGTAGAGGGAAGAGACAGGTGAGGTGCGGCTGAGGAGCATTATTCCGGAGAGGCTTTGGATACCGAGAGCTGTGGTATCCGTCGCTCCTTTTCTCCAAAGAGAGGACGTCTTACTTACTGGCACCTGCTTCAACCTCCTTACCTGGACATCTGCTGCGGTGAGTGTACCAAATGGTGGGAATTGACAGAGACGAGGAGGGATGGATGGGGGGGTGATCAGGTGAATGTGCGCAATTTTATTAGTGTCACCAAACGTTATGCTGCATTTTTTAGTCCGGGGTGGCCAATAGATGCGCGTTTGGCACCGTCTGGACCTTTGTGGGCTCGAGCTGGTCTTTGTGTCTGCTGCAAGTTTGGGTGTTTTATTTGCAAATCATGTGCATGTCTTTGTTGGACATCATTGTTCTTTCACGTGTTGCACTGCCTTTTACAATGCTTTTTCTTTGCCTGTACGTTTTGGGGCATCTCAGCAGAAAATAAATAGAGCAAACTGGATAGTAGGTATGAGCACAAAGCCTGATTACTATTCAGATTTTGATCCCAAGTTTAATTTGGATCACAGGTCGTGCTCTAAATTAGGCTTCATACCTTCAATTCTCATGTTTTATTGTTCCCCTGTGGGCTTGGATGACATCTTGTAAAATATTTGCTTAAGGCTTTCTGTTAACAGAAAATGTCACATGTGATGATTTAGAAGATATTAAAGTCAATCGATTCTATTATTACTAACTGGCTGGAGAGGAGCAGAGCTGACACTGTAAATGCAAAAGGTAAAGTAAAGGAAAAGTTCAAATACAGCTGGTGTGACTGAAATATGTCCTTCATCCACAATGTATATTTGTACCATTAAAATAACTTGTCACTAATTCCTCATAACCACAAACACATACACACACACACACTCACACACTGGGCCTAAGTTGAATGCTTTCAATCAGCTCAGACTAAAGTGCTAGTAGTCATGCTGAATGCAATTCACTGTTTACAACTCTGTCTTTCACACTAACGGCTATCAAGTTCCGCATAAGGACCATAACAGCTCCCAGCTGCTGCGGTTTATGTTTGTGTTACTGTTTGAGTTGAAAGGCAGAAAAAAAATTCTCTGGAAACACAGAATAAACGGAACAAGAAAAGGGGGCGATGGAGAAGCAGGGATAAAGACAGGCAGACGTGGGGATATAAAGAATAAAGTGTGGCTAATGACAATCAAGCATACTGATGATATGAGAGATGGCAGAGAAAGTTGTAAGACAGAAAGATGAAATAATGATGGAGAAAGCTCTGTTGAGCGAGAGGGGCTGCAGACAGCAGTCTGAGCGGGTGTGAATGGTTTCCCTGTTGCCCACACAAACAGCCACACAGCAGCCGTGCGAGCAGGTGCTAACCCCACCACACAGCAACCGCGGGGAACAACAGGTGCGGGCACTGTTTACTTCAGCCTGCCTTTGGAGGTCCGGCAAACACCCAAACATACAGTTATAGCGGCGGCTTCTAACACCCACAGCCCTTACTAAAGAGAAATAAATAGAACTATCTATCTATACTTAAGGAAAGGCAAACCAAAGGCCAGGCTTTAGGAGGTGTATTATGAAACTAATCATCCCTTCAAGAAAGTTGGAACTGCTTGGAGTTATAAAGCAGAGCGACCTGGAGCTAAAAGCAATCTGGTTGCCTCAGGGTGAGACAAATGCCCACGTGGATGTTTAATGAACTGTATTGATCACACAGGACCCAATTCAATCACATATGCTAAGCTGTAAACAGGGCATCTCAGGCACAGAAAAGAATTTGATTGGGTTGTAGTGTAATTCAGCCTACCGAGAGAGTAAATCAACAATAGATTAGAGTGTAGGGGCTCCTTGGGGCATGTCTGTATAAATGTGTGGAATGATAATAGGAGACGGCGTCTCTGTGTTGGAGAGAGTTAGATGAAACAAAGGGGAGATGTTGGAAGGTTACCTAACAAGTTCCTATTGCCAAAATGCATCAAACGTCAGGTGACAAGTTGTCTATCTCTACCCCCCTGGTACACAAAATGAAACAAACACTCATGATTCTCACACTGTGTGGGTGTGAGCTGCCACTGAACAAATAGTTTACTAATTGGTAAGACTTCTTTTCTTTTTATTGGCAACTCTGAAGCAGTATTGCAGGAAATACAACCGACTGGGTGAGCAAATTTTTGTGAAAGATCTTAATTTCTTTTTTAAATTCTCTGTTAAACCCACAGTTACTACAGTTAGTTGTTGTCATCAAGTCTGAAGATACGGCACACTGTTTTGTCCACAAGAGAACGTCACTAGAGTTGTTCTGATACCGATACCAGTATCGGAAATGCCTCCAATACTGCCCCAAAATCTTGTACTGGATCTGGTTATGATGCTGTGAGGCTTGAGTTCTACACAGTGTGCAATGTTTGTCTGATGGGAAGGTTTGGCAGGATTCATCAGAACTAAATCAACAAATCAGAAGGGTGTTGAAGCCCACAGACCTTGAGGGCAATGAAATGAGGAGGATTTAAGAGGATGGGCATCTGCAAGGTCACATATTCCTGCAGGGTTGCTGGAGCAGGGACCTCAAGGAGTCATTTTGCAGGATTAAGGGTGCCAGAGGGTCATGAGTCATGGCGACATGTTTTCTTTACTTGTCAGAACCCAACGGTTATCCTTCGATGATATAAAACCTCTTTCTGCAAACTTTTTCTGTGCTACTTTCAGAGGCTTGCAGGAGCCTAAAATGACCGTTTCCAACTAAGTCCCTCCAGATGTATCACAAGCAGAGAACAAGATAAAAAACTACCACACAACTTGAGAGCCTTTACCTGAGGCAAACTTGCACCACAAGATAAATGATGGCACATTTGGAGGGTGCAGCGTATGGATTTAGTTCCTGCTTCGGCCACGTGTACACTAATAATTCCTCACAGCTTTTTTCAATATAAAAATTCCTCAGCAACCTTACATCTTGAGTTTCATGGCACTCCATCTTGCTGATTCCTCCCTGAGGTGCAGCTTCTTTCACAGAATCCCTGTGCAAACCGTGTGGTCCCTGCACATGCTCCAACACGCTCACATCTGTGTTCATTTTCCAATTTGCCTTGTCCAGTGCATTGCCTTAGCAACACCTCTGAGACTCCAGGGGTCAACGAGATTACTTGATTCTGTGAGCGTTTGAGTGCTCAAGGTGCGAGTGCATTTTATGTGTGCACGCTGTACACGTGGGTGTGTTGTATTGTATGTGAAGGTCATAAAATGTTTCCTACCCAGATAAGTCGATTACTTTTGCATGTAACTGCTTCCATTTAACTGCCCGGCAATTGGGTTGCAAGTTGATTTCGCAGCCGTTTGGACTCAGAGAGACGGAGACGGTCTGATCTCCTGCAGTCTGCATTATCTCATTTACATCCTAGGATTGCACGGTGAGAAAATGACCAACCACTTTACGTGTTCACTAAAGCGCTCACCCACATGAATCACACACAAACAAGATAAGAAAATAACCAAGTAACCTTTTTTTTCAAATGCCACCACTAAGTTGCTTGACTTTTACTTCTTTGTGCGAAACGAACAGGGTTGCATGTATTTCCCAAATGCTTGGTCTATCTCCTTTAATTTTACTGCTTCTGTTGTACAACACGTTCGGCGACCACCTGTGCCAAAAGCAGGCTTTAGTTATGGCAGCTTAGCCAAAGGGATTTGGAAGAGTTTCCTATAGGGACGATAAAGGCATCCGAGTCCTTTGTCTCTCAGCTTCTCCTGATGATTTTATAGTCTGATGAGGGCTTGCTGTGACTAATCTGTTTCTTGTCTTCTTCTCACCTCTGACAGCCATCCCTCTTCCACAACAAGCACAACTTTCCCTTTTTAATTGTGGCTTTTCATCTGGGGCCCAGTCACAACTGAAAGGAGAGAGCAAAGCATAGCAGAAACACAATTATACCTGCAAGGAGGAGAGACGGCTCTCAAGGGAGGTGCTGTGTCTGTGTGTGTGTGTGTGCATGCAGACATCATGCACATGTGCGCTCATGTCACTCTACAAGCAGGTTGTCTGGCATTTTGATAGCTGTTGTGCATATACCACCTATTGTGAGCTATGATCCTCTTAGCAGGCATCTGCAAAAAGAGCTAAATTTACCCTTCCTGGTTATCACAGCACACAAAGAACATAACAAGACTACTAGTTACCTTTCAGCCACTTTCTGGATCAGCACGAAAAAAAGCCACAAACCAGGCATGGGATGTGTGGTAATGAATGCTACACAGAGACGTAAGTGCAGCCTGTTTAGCGTGTTGAAGTGGAAAAATGACAACTAAGTAGCTGATGGGTTGTGGTCAGTGAAACATAGAAGGCGGGCGAAACAAACATGTAATTAAATCAATGGTGCTTTCTGGAATCGCGGTATATTTTCAGAAAGGAGTGCCAGATTTAGAGCAATAAGATTATTCTCCTTTGTGGCGAATATGAGCTGAATCTGCTCCCTGTAGGGGACGTCATGTTGTCATGTTCTACCTGCACAGTGCTAAGTGCACCATTAACACCGAGTGACAAAAAAACAGAAGACGCCATTGCATAAAAGCTAGTCATATCCATAAATGAAACTGTTTTGTAATTAGACTGCTTCTTCATTGCCAGTGCACACGCTGGAGTGTGCATGCAACTGACTCTGTGCTCATAGTGTGTGTGTGCGTGTCTGAGTGTGTGCACTGCATACTCATGTGCTCGCCTCCAGCTCAGAGCTGTGCAGTGAATGTATATGTGCTTACTGCAGTCAAACTCTGGTTAGTAACGTGTGCCCTTACTGCAGCTCTGTACAGCACCATAGACATTTGTGTGTGTGTGTGTGTGCATGCGTGTGTCTGAGTGGTGTATTGTTGCACCATCAGAGGCACATGCTTTGTAGCCCAAATTGCCAGTGTTTGGTAAGTACATTTTTCAGCTGTTTAGCCCACTTTATGTACATGCCTATTATCTGTGAGCTGAAAACTCACTGCATTCGCAAATTACTGTGTTTCTGTCTGTCACTAGCAGCAATTTGGCTTCAGGCAGAGGGCCTTATTGGGGAAGATGTCTGAGAAGAGCTGAAGCTCTTCTTGGCGAGACTCCAGCTCTGTCCATCCTATTTTAATTACCTATGGCACTCACTCGGGAATATCTCTGTTCCTTTATGTCTGTGGATCTCCTTTCCTTTCCTTTCCTTTCCTTTCCTGCATATCTCATCTCTCTTGTTGCTGTATCCTCTATTAATCTTCCTCTTTCATCATTCCTTTGGTCTCACCAACTTTGTTTTCTTACTGTCTTTTTCATAAGCAACCTGACAGCACAGCAGAGTCAAAGGTGTATGCAGATGTTACCGTGTATTAGCATATAAATGACCCTGTAGATTGTATAGTTTTTTAGAATATTTAACCGCAGAAGACAGATCCTTTAACTCTGAGCCACTGAAAGGAAGATCACTGCCACAATGATAAGAGAAATTCTGGACACAGTAATGCCTGTGCTGTTTGTATATGAGTGCACACAAACAGATCTCTATTAATATCTCTTTATTAATTTATCCTCCCTCCAGCCTAATAGCTTTGACAACCTGTGATACTACTACTGCTAGTCTATGAGATTTTTATTGCCTTAAATAGTTGATTCAGAAAGTCATTATTCTGAATTTGATCTAACTTTCAAGGAGTAACAAAAATATTGTATAAATGATGAGATCAAAAACTACTATGGCTAATGAGAAACTTTGTTGAAGTCCAATGAAAATGTGGCATTCAAAGGTTAAATAAGCAATGACGTCTTCAGTTAGTTCCATGAACTGAACTTTCATCCCCGTAAAGTTATCTGAAATCAGAAATAAACTCCAGTACAATCATTAAGCATTAACAGAAGTGGTTATATATGAGGTGGAATTGTGGAGTGTGAAGGTGACCCACTTCTCCCAGTTTAGCCCGTGTCTGTGTTTCTACCCTCAGGCCATCTTACTTTATTCCGGGCTTTAACCTCCATACTGTCTTCAAGGAGCAAATGAGAACAACCCAATGTAGACATATATATATACACACACACTTTATATTATAAACATAACGCATACAGACACATTTTTATCATACTTTTTGTTTTTTACTTCCCCAATCCATCCTTCTTAAGATTGAACATCATTTTGCTATTTATTATGTATAGGAATAATAACATTGACAATAAATGTTATCTTTTGTCTGGTACAGTAAGTTATAGTTTAAATATACGAATGTTGCTAGGGAAACAAAAAGCATTTACCAAATAAGCTCTCTCAGATTGATATGAGCAGAATTATTACAGTTTTGAAGGACAAAATCCTATTATATAAACCTTTGCAGGCAGCATATTGTATGTGAAAGTGTAATAACTGAATTTGGGTTTCGGTGAACAGACTGTCATTGGCCCACATATATGAGTTACATTACATGTCTTGCTCTTGTGTGGATACTGTGGAAACCAAAATGCTTGCAGCTCCCCCATCCCCCTCCTTTGCAGAGAAAGCGGGGACCCCTACTTCCCTACATACACAGATACATCCATGTATGCAATAATGTACATTCATAAGAATTTATTTGTATTTGGGTGAAGGCTTGGATGCAAGCAGAGTGTTTATGTGTGTTTGCAAGCTCACATGCAAGCATGGACGCATGTGTTAGAGGGCGGACCCACCCTGCTTGCGTTTAAATCTACTGCAACAGAACATCTCTGCCTGGCTTTGCTATTTGTTGCTACGGTAACAAAGGCACAGAGTGAAGTGGCTGCAGCAGCCAAACACAAATAAAGAGATGAAGATATAAGCCAACGGACACGATTACAACAACCTCATATTCAAACATATACCTTGAATGTAACGATGGGTAAAATGTCAACCCTAAGAAACTTGTAGTTTGGGTTTTATTCATCACGTCTGTCACATGTGACACATATTAACGGGTTAATAAGTGGGGGTGCGGGAGCTGGGTGCAGCACAGGTCAAGGCTTTTGACAGCGGTTTAGGTTTGGTTTGCTGTGGAAGACTGCTCAGGCCTCTTGTATTTCTGTCTCAGCATTTTCCTCGCGTTTAGTATGTGCTCCTCTGTGTGGACATGGATGATGATTTTTACTCTGTCGTTATTTAGCGGGATGTGAGAGTATTGATCACACAGCAGCTTTAATATCTGAAATGCCTTGTGTAAGTCTGAGCAAGTTCAATACTGCTACTGAAGTAATTCAGCATGGGATAAAAGGTAAATATTAAATAGGTAAATCATTAAACAGATAAGTTTCACATTGCTTAGACAAAATGGGGCTTGTATACAAATTCCCAGCATGCTGCCCACCCCCCTCATTTTGGCCATATCAGCGATGGCAGCTGAACAAGGGGAGAAAATAGCATGAAATAAAATAAAGTGCATTTTCAAGGTCTATGAAAAAAATCGACAAACTAATGCAAGGAGAAAGCAGGTGTGTGCGCTCACTCCGATGACCCGCTGATTGGCTAATTATGTAGGTGTTTGCAGGTGATTTGCTAATTGCCTGATGAGGCTAGATTACAGTGTGTGTGTGTTTCACCTTCATTGCATGCGTCCCATGATAACATTGTCAGTGTCACAGCGTTGAATCCTATCGCACCAACACGATCTGACACAAATAGCAATAACCCCATCCTCTCTCTGCTTGTCTGTCTTTCCTCCCTTGATTTCCTGATACTCATTCTGTCACCAGTCTGTTTTTATAGCATGATGAGCTGGATGTCTGTAGCAGGTATTATCTCGCTTCTCTGTTTTCCTTCTTCATTAAAACCATCTTTTTCTTCTATCTATCATCTCTTTCTTGTCTTTTGGGTCGGCAGGGATAACTCGGTACCTTGATAAACTGATGTCAAAAGGACTGCTCCAAACCATTTATACTGCATTCATTATGGCGCTGGCCTACAGCAAACTTTTGATATGTTGGCCTTGGACCACATCTGATGGTTTATCTTATGGATCAATGACCTTAATCAATATGCACTCTAATGAGCAGACTGTTGGACCGGTTGTTTTAGTATGTTGCATGTGCAATTTGTAGTTACATATGAGAGAGAAAATATCAGACTAATTTTGAGCTAAATTATGATCGTGTACTTGATTACAAACTTGTTTCATCGTTCATGTAGGTTTTAAATGGAAATGTGCATGAACTAAACAGAGGGCCTGGTTCAGAATTTTACCCAGAGATAGAAACCTTGCGAGTAAACGGACCAATATTGTTAAAATAATGATGTAATGTTAAAGATAAAACCATATTGATTGCCAAGGGGTGATTGCACACTGATAAATATACTTTTGGCAAATCTCACTTTCTTTTATATTTAAACAATGAATTGAATTGTGATTTAATATACAATACCTAAAGAATACGTATTTGAAATTTACCATAAATGGTTATGACATTGGTAGAATTTATTTCTGTGATTCTGTGGATATTTCTTCTTTCCCAAGACCTATAGTAAAATTTTAATATAAATTATATTTTGCGTGGATCAATACTTTTTTTTAAAACTCTGTGGCTGTTTTGCAACATATAAAATAGCAGTTATGATAGTTTTTCTGTGCACCCATTTTTATTGAAACAGCTGTAATAGATGCTGTTGTACTGCACATACACCAAAACTGTCAGACTACAAGACATTCATGAAGGTATAAAAAATCTTTTTCATCAAACACAATGCAGTGCATTTTAGCCAAATGTTTTTAGATTGGCCTTTTCTGGCCAAAGGACATTAGACCAGAAATCCTGTAGTCTATCCAGATCCAACATTGCTACCATTTTAACAAAAGTCTTTCAGATGGCAAACAAGCTGTAGGACTTCTGTATTTTTATGTTGTACTGTCATTAACTTTAACATTTAACTTGCTAACGGAGGCCAGTAGAGTCTGAGATGAAGCTGGTGTTTCATTGTTGTTTTGTTTTTGTTTTCTTCTTTTCACAGTTTCCTTAAGAATTACACAGACTGATGTCAGAGTGAATCCCTGTGAAGATTCATGTTTTAATCTCTCTCTTATTTTGAAGGAATTCAAACTGTTTACAAATGGTCTTTTTAGATTGGTAGGCACCAAGGTTATTATGGATTTATTTATCCCTCCTCAGCTTTGTTGTTGAAAGCTCCAAAGCGGCCAATCTGTGCTTTCATAGGGGTGGTTAAACTTCCTGGTGATTGACTGATCCAGTCCATTTAATTAGCTGTAGCTGGTTGGTTGCTTACCCTTTTTATTCCTGAATTATCCTCTTTATATACTGCCTCTACATTTTGTCTTAGTCTTTACTGAATCTAAAGCTCTGGAGAGGACCAGATAAAAATGTTTAAGATTTAAAAAAACCTTATATCTATTTAAGGTTTATCTATATTAAAATATATATATTTAAAAAAGATATATATTCTATATTGGATCTTTTTTGATGGAATTGTGAACACTAGAAGATTTTTTGTTTGCTTTGTTTCTCTAGACTGAATCGCATGGTGATAATTGGTTAATGTGGCCATGCTTGCCCATATGATAACTAATCTCACTAGAGCACACTTCGTTTAAATCCTGTCATCATCCCTTGCAGTCTGCATATGACAGCTGGATTTTATTTTGGGGCTTAAGTGATAGATTTGGACCCTGCTCATGAAATGACCATAATGAAATGCGGCTGACCTGAAACTCGACTCAATCAGTTCGAGTCCACGGAGTCCCCATGGAGAGTCAGATGAAACAAACCTCCCAACCCCCCTTGTCCCCCCCTCAGGGCTCCTCCAATGCTTCTGATGAGGAAAGGATTTAGAGATGTAAAACCTGCAATCTCTGGGCTACAATCTTGTTTGAAGTGGCCCCAGAGTACACGCTCCAGCCCACATCAACACTCCGATGTCTTCCAACAACTCGTCACTCAATCTTACAAAGTCTGAGGTACTGGCAACACAGGTGACTGTGCTTATGTACATAAGAGCTGTGTTATCCGTGGGTAATACTGTGTGCCTCAAATAGCAATCATCACCTTAGCAACAAACATATCTACCTGGTGCTCCATCACTCAAAACAGTTTTTTTTTTGGGAACACACAAGATGAGAGATACAGAGGAAAAAAAGCAGGGAGAGGTGGGTGATGCAGGATAAAACAAAATAGCGGGGGCTGGGGGAAACATGGGACATGATATTCAGGTGGATTTGATGGCAACAACATGAATATTGTATACATCTTTTTTAACCTTTCTTTTCATTTGTGTTTCACTAAACATCACAATTTTCTAAAATTTCAGCAGCTCATTCAGCAGTCTGATAAAATACCTTCATCCTCCATCCTCTGCTCATCTTGTCTTTTCTTGTCTTCTCTTATCTCCTCCGCTTTTAAAGTACTTTTTTTTACATTAGGGATGGTTCTTACTGCCACTGTAGCTGTATTGCTGATTCTTAGACATTTTGAGAGGAGTCAGAAAAGCATTCACATGCAGACGTGTTTTCTTGACACCGAAACTGTCATAATTCATATCAGGTAGTTGCAGCTGTATTATTTCACTGCTCTGGTTTAATAGGTGCAGGAGATTTTAATACAGAATGAGAGCTTGTCTTTAACATGTGCATTTTTAGCCTGTTGTGTATTTAAATTTAATGTCAGTACATTTTGACTGTGTCTGAGGTCCAGATTTAATACAGTACCAGTCAACCGTTGGGACACACTTTCCCATTAAATTTAATGGGAAA
>JBBBVT010000008.1:10385125-10397258 GCA_037177035.1 Craterocephalus eyresii
GAGGTCCAGATTTAATACAGTACCAGTCAACCGTTGGGACACACTTTCCAAGTAAATTTAATGGGAAAGTGTGTCCCAATGGTTGACTGGTACTGTATATCATTTCAGGACTAATTTTCCTGAAATTATAAATGGACATGCATGGCGTCTGAAGAGCACATCCTCAGGTTTTCAACTCCTCCTCGTCTACACCAACAAGGCAAAGCAACAAACCTACAATTAAATTCAACAATGCAAGATGTCACCCCGTCCAAGGTGAAGAAGATATGAGACTACTCACATATTTCACATCTATGTACTGTATGTGAATCAGCTGGATCACACAGACATGATACCACTGCAGCTTCCGATAACTTGCTAGCTTCTCATTCCATCAATCCTCCCAGTGAAAGCAAAATAGTTGTAAAGCTCTATCCCACAGGTACTCTTCCTTATTGATCTAAGTGGAACATGCGGTCATCTGACTTCACTTTTGTGAGACTTTCGGTGGTGCTCTGCAGATATTTAGAATAAATTCTCAACCATAACTCAGGTAACACATAGAAAACATATTATTGGCCTGTTAGAAAGGTTAAAATCTGGAATTTTTGTGGTAAAGGACTTGAAAGGATCTTTTTCTTATCTGTCCAGCTTTACTGCAAAGTACTGTCTTAAAAAGCATTAAATGATAAATTACCTGTAAATTTAAGTAGCAACATATAATTTGAGATGTGTTCTTATAGCTTTGTTGGTCCTCTATCATGTAATATCTTCCAGCCAAATGCCCTTTTTTTCAGTATTTTAGATCATGGCTAAATTGCAAGCAGGACTGACCCAACCAGTGACTACAGCTGTAAATAAATAACATTTGGGTTTTTGCTTTTCACCAGATGTAAGTTTGATGTTACAGAGTTGGATAATAGCGTGATAAATTTAAACAAATCATGAATGCTTTTCAGTCTTAACATTGTCAGATTTCCTCAGAGCCTCCCAGAGATTTCACTCTTCACTTAACCTCATTTAAACTTTGAAATACATTTAGGTAAAAATCCCATAGCAGGGTAATTTGCTGCACAGAAATACACACAGTATGACTGAGGAAAATAACTGTCAGTTGCAAAAGGAGGCTGGGGAGGTAAGAGTGATAAATTTCAGAGCTGTAGTAGGCAAATGATGGAGTGATGTGAGCACAGAAGAGGCAGAATAATGAACGCGGCTCTGGTTATGTAGTATTAGTTTGATGACCACTAACAGTGGTCAAGGATGGCTGTATAGAAAGAAGTTGTCAGCGCTTAGTCTCTGACCAAACAGAGCTCAATTTTAAAATGTTTTACTTGTTGTCTAACTGCAGTTTTTAAGTCAATAGTTTTAAAATCCAAACAGTAAATCTTTGCTCGTTTTGTCAAGAAACATTATGCTAACGTTCTAAATTAAAATTGTGTACATACAGTCCAACATCCTAATTTCAACCTGTTGGAAGGCTAAGGTTACCAGTGAGCTCAATACATTTGTGTGTAGGCCCTTTGTGAATCTGCAGGTTTAAATTCACATGCTCAGCTACATTGCATAAGTTATATGCTAACTTGCTCTACTGTATAAATACAGTACTGTGTGTTATGCCGTATTGCATAATAGTCTCTATACTTATGCAGTATAGGAACTGTGCATGTTATTTAATAAATTATATTGGATGAACTGGGTAGTCTTAATCACAAGCTCCAGTGTGTCATTGAGCTGTAATTTCTGACCCAGATAGCAGACACATTTGGGCCTGAACTAGGCTACTTTTGGCACTTCTGGATCCGTTACAGCGCTGACAGTGTGTGGTTCCCAAATGGCTCAAAGACCCAAAAGCAATGCAGATTTGGGCCAAGTTTTTTGGAGATATTGGTAACTTAAGATATCCAGTTACCCTGAGCCAAAATGTGGTTCATTAAAAAAAAAAAAAAAAAAAAATATGGGCTATATTTCAAACAAGCATTTTTTTTTTACAATGTGGAGACCCACCCAAACAAATCTCAACCACAAAAATGAAGAAAAACCGAAACTTTATTTCCACAATAGAACATAATTTTCAGTTTTTTCATGTATATGTTTTTCTGAAACATATTTTGCTGTTATCTCATTGTAGATCTGCTTCATAACTTCAGAGACGACCAAAAAAAGAAAAACAAAATCAGCGGGATCCCTCACATGATTAAGAGCTTTTTTATTACTCTTTTCACTCATCCAGCTTGACCAACTAATTTTTAAAAAAATCCATTTTAGGAGCTTCATATGTCAAATTGTTGAAACACATTCAGTTAAAGGAATACCAGCATCCAAAGTGACTTATAACCCTGCTGTGTTTTCTCTTTCAGAGTATTATAGGGACTTAATCTGTGTTAAATCAAACTGGTGGAGAATGGGGCGGCATTTCTGACAATACATCTCTAAAACAGACATTAGAAACACATTAACCCCGGATTTCAGGTTTACAAGCAATCAATCTGCTCTACCTTTAACACTTTCCTGTCTGACAGAGACAGACCTGATTGTCTCTGCAGTACGGTCTCTGTCAACACATCATCACACACTCTTATATTTAGTTATCCATGCAGACATGAGGATATATATTACAGAGCTCACAGTAAAATAAAATTATCCCCCCTCTCTCTTTGTTAACAGTGCATGTGTGCTACTGCCATGGCAACCATGGCTCCTCCCCTCTCATTTCTTCTCCTGCTGCTTCAACTGGCTGATGGCTCATTCCCAGAGGAACCCAGTCCACTCAGCTACGTCCCTGTAGAGGGTATGTGTCCTTCCCCTCTGTATGTGGGTGTGTGTTTGAGTGCACAAGTGTATGTGCAGCATTGATGAATTGCTTCTTAGTGCGTGTGGAAAATCGGAGGTTAAGGGTCAAAGCCTTGGTTAGGAGCTGCTTTAGAGCTACCCAGGCATACAGATAAAGAAGCTACACACTTCCCTCTCTAGCAGCAGTAGATTCATAAGTAGCAGAGAAAAAGAGGATGAACGAAATATGAATTACACAGAGAGGGAGAAAAGATCAGAATAGATTTTGAGAGATGCTGAAGAATTAAAAAGTACGAGATAGTCAGATTGGGTGGATGCAGATGACAAGAGAGCAGGCTGAGTGGTGAAAGAGAGAATGGAAGCAGACACGGAGATGGATCTTTGTCCCTCCCCTACAGTCAAGGACAGAAAGACATTTTCCAAATCTGTCTCCTGATGGTGAGGGCTCCCTGTGGAGAACTCCTTCTCAAAACTTCCTCGTAGTCCGACATTTGTACCTTCTGTCCTTTCCAACTCATCTGTTATTTTTTATCTTAAATGTAGGGAGGAAATGGGAGGACAATAGTGATTATGAAGTCTTAGTGTGTCAACGTCAGCAAGAAAGAGAATAAAAGCATTTCTGTGTGCTGTAGCACTGCCAGGCTAATGATCCCTTCCCATTATGTTATCCTTTGTTATCCTTAACAAAGTCTTGAAGAATGAGTAAAGATACTATTAAAGTGAAGGACGCTTAAGAACCAGTGAATATGGATATGAAATGGGACTGACCTGCCCGGATTGGTTAGACTGTGCTTGAGCCAGTTGCATAAGTGTAGTGGTATTTTTGCTTTGTCTCATTCTGTATGCTTGTGTTTATCACACCAGTGGTGAGGAGGTATCCCGTGTTCCTGGGCAGAGCTCATCGTTCAGCTCAGAGACAGGAACTGCACATCCAGACTGTCCTCCAAGTCAACCGCACACTCTACATAGGAGCCAGGTAACCAACAGCAACGGCCTCCAACTGTGTGTTGCTGACGTGTTCACATTAATATGTTTGCTTTCATTTGGTGCCACCGCTTCCATCTGCTGTCATTCTACACAGAACATTTCCAGTTTGTTTGAGTGATGAGTTATTCAGTCTTGCTTTTAAATGTCAAGTGGGAGCTGTGTGCTCGTGTTAATGTCTTACATGGAAAACAGGAATTGGTTTGTCTCACCAGCTGGTAAATGATGGTCCACAGATCAAATGTGGTCCATGGGTACAAAATGATACCTCGTCACCTCTAAAGAATAGTTTAATTTCAATTTTTTTTCATGTAATGTTGGAAACATTGCAGCACTGCTCCCACTTCATGATAGCGGCGTGCAAACCCAAGCCGTTCTCACACATTAACACCAGAGAATTTCTGAGAAAGGTGCAGACAGTTAAAGTTAAAACCAAACTTAGTTTGCTGTTGCTGTTCACACGTGCACTTCACAGCATAAGATCATTCATCAGAGATGTTCTCACAGGGGACATATTACATCTGTGTTTGCCTCAGGTTACAGACTCTGGATACTAAATTTGTACCTGATGGAAACCACAGTGTTTTGTCTACAGTGTTTTAACAATGGAGAAAAATGCTCCTTACTTACTGCTTGTGTGCTTCTATCAATATCACATTTATTAAAACACATTCACAATAGTAGATGCAGTATAAAAAAAAAAACTTTAAAAAAAACAGCATTTTATTGTGAGCTTGCATTGCTCCAGAGTGTTTGCTACGGTATGCAGACACTCACACACTCGCTCATCTTCTGGACTTCTTCATAAATGGAATTCTGAGTAATCTCAATCAGAACAGCAAATGTAGCAGTAACTTTCACTCTGCTCACATATGCAGCTCCTGTCAAAAAGTTTCAGTGCTGCAGTGCACATGCAAAAAAGCGACTCTAGAGTATTTTGCCTCATGCTCTTATGAAAAACAAATCAATACTGCTGATAAATAATACAGTCCACCGACTAAAACTGAGCAATTTTACTATTGAACACAGTTTTAATGTGAGTTTCCAGCCAATTTTAACAGAGAAGAGGCTCTTTGGGGTATGGAAACACACACATGTACACACACAGAAACAGTCTGACAAAAATGTGATTCTGATCAAATTATTTCAAGAAAACAATATAACGTTTGGTCAAGAACAAACAAATTCAAGCCACTTTTTCAAGTAACACATGCGTTCACAGATAATCCTCAGCCACTTCAGTAGGTGGACCTGTTTAATTGCTCGCTAAAGAAATTAACCAGTCATGTGGCAGAAAGTCCATGCATGCATATTTATTAATCCATCCATTTGGTTAGCCCTGCTTTAAATATGCTGCATTTTAACTGAGGTAAAATAAAACATTGAAACAGAGAGTTTTAACAGTCTCATTAATTATAATAACCTATAAACAAACCAAAGATGCTGAGGATATAGTGTGTTTAACAGGTTACATGAAAATGAATAATGCTAGCATAGAAATTATTTCTGGCCCTTTTTTTATTGTTTGAAGTGAATAACAAACTTGACATTTGATTGATTAAACTGGATTGTTGTTTGGGTCATTTCTTTTGTGTTTCTTAGAGATGACTTGTACAGAGTGGAGCTGGATAACATGGCAGGTGACGAGATGTTCTACAGCAAGGTATGATTCCGAGCACATATACAAGCACCACACTTCACAAATATAAAGTGAGTTTTTCCTCCTGTGATTTATGCATTTCAGAAACGGACATGGGAGTCCAATAAGAATGATATCCGAGTATGCCGGATGAAGGGCAAGCATGAGGTAAAATACTTGTACACAACACGCTGACTTTGAGATCCGCTCGTACATGCATCATCGCTATATCAAGACTATCATATGGATGGACAGACACAACAGCTGTTTCAGAAATCTTATTTCCTTTGGGTGTACCTGCATACACTGTTTACACAAATCTGATTTGGTTGACACAGAATCAGCACATCACTTAATCACACGAATGCAGCGACAGGTTACTGGGGCTAAAAGAAACTCAGAAGCCCTTTGGATTCTGCTACTTTTCTTCATATATCAATGATCTTGTAAGGAAGACAGAAAAATTTCACAATTATGCCTGCATAGTGTTACTGTAGCTGATAAAGTTATTTAGATTGAAGGAAATGTTATAAAATCTGTGAAAGATAGCGGCTTAATAGGATGATGACCCTGGAAGGTGCAACCTAAAATAAGAGCCTTATTATATAAATAAAGAGGCGCTACTGGCAAAGTGCAGTCTGGATGGAACTTGTACAAAAAGATAGAGAGGCAAAGGGAAACATTATAAAGCAAACTGAGAAAAGAAGTGACACAGCCGCAGGGAGGAAACCATAATTGAAATCGTTTGAGGAGAGGAGTATAGGTAACGATGGAATGTGTGTAGGTTGAAGAGAGATACTGAAGAAATATATGAGGAGGAGAGGGCAACCGAAAGCAGAGGAAAAGAGAGGAGACAGTGTAGGAGTGAACAACACAAGACTTAAAGCTGCGATAAAGTTGGAACGCAGACACAAGACAGAAGTCTGGCTCAAGGTGGAGAGACAGCAGGAGTGTAAGACAAAAGGGAGACGAATGGTCAATGTCGTTTGAAACCCTCTAACTCGGAAGGCTGCTAAGCACAGCATGCAGTGGTGAATCACATAGAGCAGTCAAACCGTTGCCGATAATAAACAGCATTAATATCTACGTTT
Source organism: Craterocephalus eyresii (assembly GCA_037177035.1). NCBI lineage: Eukaryota > Metazoa > Chordata > Actinopteri > Atheriniformes > Atherinidae > Craterocephalus > Craterocephalus eyresii. Next base: position 10,391,612 of record JBBBVT010000008.1, read on the forward strand.
ATATCAGTTTGTTATCAGTCTTTTCATTTAATAGTAGCCTACTGATGAGAGTCTTTGTGAATGACGCCTGTGCTCTGATTCGGAAACAGTTTACGGGATTGCAGATATTTCTTTTTTCTCATTTAGAGTTGAATATTTTTAGGATTGCTGTCATTTGCTTTTCTGCTAACATGTAAGGAGACTAATAATAACATTGTTAATGTGTAGCTGGGATAGTGGACCATTGTGACTTCACTGGAAAAATGGTAGAGAGTAGCCTATCAAAGAGGACATCATCATTGTAATAAACTACAAATTTCTTTAGGTTTAGTTGCCTTCAGACGAATCAAGTTGCACTGTTTTCCCACATCTTCAGTCTGCATATTAAGCAGGCTAAGCGCCAATCGCCAGCTACTTTTGAATTATGCTAACATAACATGTACTTCATTGTTCTGTCTCATGTAAAACATATTTCCCTAAGAAATTCCAAAATATTCTATTGAAGATTTCTCCTAAAAGGCTTTTAAACAAATCCATATCCATGTGGCATCTAATTTTTTGCAGTTCAGTAAAGCACAAAAACAAGGGCAGACAGGTTAAGCTGTTGAAGCAAGGGTAGCTTTAATTATGCAAAGAAAGAATCGAGACAAGTTTAAACATAAATATCCAAAACAGAAGATTATATCAAGTGGGTATTAAGACACGAGCTGAAAAAAGTATTATAAATCAGATAAACATACACAGGATGAAAGATGAGCTTACAAATAGACATGGCAAGGTTTTAGATGAATAAAAAACAAAAAAAAGCCCTCATCTAATAAAATAAGTAACACCTGCCATCATGGTAATATTGATAGCTAAATTAGCAGTTAGCATAATAGCTAATGAGGGTCAGGGTTAGTTAACAGTTCTGTTATGTTAATTTCAACTTGAGATTTGTCAGAGCTGCAGAATCAGGAAAATGCTTTATTAAACATTGGCAGCATAATATTAGCCAGTCAGACCAGTGAAGGGTTTCCAGAGTGAGAAGGAGCCGCTTCAGGAAGGTGAGCTGTGGAGACAGAAGTACTTTTTCTTCATATATCTGCACATATTAAATGAAGAAATTGTGCACAGTTACAATCAAACACAGGTTAGGACATCCTTCTGAAACATACCGTTCTGTCAATGCCATTTTAAGTAAAACAAGACGTCTGATAATGTTCACAGAGGAAACTTAATTTATTCAAGAAACAAGGCTGAAATTTAGGAAAATGCATCACTTTTACACATTGATATTTTTATTGATTTTAGGTCATAAGACAATGCTGTAAAATGCTGCCACAAAGAGTCTAAAGGACTAGAAGCTTCCTCTAGTCTCAGCATGGAGTTAGGGCATCTTTAATCTTGAATCTGCAGCTTCTATTTTAAAGACAAAGTCTCAGTCCTAATTTGCCTCCAGATGGAGTGTACGTTTTGTGCTCTCCACAGCACACATTTCTTATTTTGACTGATAACCGTTTAAAATCATTCTTTTCAGATTGCCCTGTGTCTTTTCATAATCCATTTTACTTTGTTTTCCCCACAGGGAGAATGTCGTAATTTCATCAAGGTTTTGCTCAGCCAGCACAGTGGTCTGTTTGTATGTGGAACAAATGCCTTCAACCCACTCTGTGCCAACTACACTGTAAGTATCCAGCTATCTGCCAGGCAGGGAATCTGTGTATCAACCTGTTGTATCATCTCTATCATTTCTGTCCTGCTGCAGAGAGACACTCTAGAAATGGTTGGAGAGCCCGTCAGTGGGATGGCCCGATGTCCGTATGATCCACGACATGCTAATGTGGCGTTATTTTCTGGTAGGACACCGAGTTTAAAGACAGCAGACTTCATTTTCAGGTCCAGACTTAAAAACGTCTGCGCCCTTGTGTTTACCTTTACAAATGATTTATAGTCAGACCTCTTGCTGCATTGCCTGTTGGGTTTTAATCTTCCTGACCTTGTGTTATCTCTCTATCTGTATCTTCTCCCTGCACTGCTTAATATCCCCCACCCGTCTGTGTGCATCACTCTTTCAGATGGAAGTCTCTTTACCGGCACTGTGACGGACTTCCTGGCCATCGACGCTGTGATCTATCGCAGCCTCGGTGACAGCCCCACCCTCCGAACAGTCAAGCACGACTCCAAATGGTTCAGAGGTACTTTTAAGAGCAGGCATGATAAAAGTGACCCTCCAGGGCCAGTAGCCTTCAATACATAAGCAAAAGAAAAAAATATAAAGCATTCTCATTACTCTCAGTGCGTTATGTGGCTCATAGGTGAATAAGAAAGTTTTACAGGGCTAGATAATAAGATATGTTCAACAAAAGCCGACATCATTAGGCCTCCATTTAAAAGACTTAAAAAAGAAATGTATTCAGACTCAGTGATGTATTGAGGTTAGTTAAAATCCCTACAGATTCAAGGTTTTAACAAGTCTTCAAATGAGCAATGAGGCATTGAACTGAAAACCAGCTCAGGCAAGTTGAAGCTGGACGAATAAATGATAAATAAAGTGTACTGTGTTGTCTTTTAGGGTTGAATTAAACGGGTAATGGGTGTTTTATAATCCAGACTGCTGGACGGAGCATTTCATGTTAATGTGACTGTAATTACACTCCAGCCACAACAACGTAAAATTCTTTGTAAGCATGGACAGACTTTGCCTCTGTGTTTGCTCGTTTTCATTTTCAGAGCCCTACTTTGTGAGCGCCATGGAGTGGGGGCCTCATATTTATTTCTTCTTCCGAGAGATGGCCATGGAATTTCATCATCTGGAGAAGGTGATCTTCTCTCTTTCAATGCTTCTTCCTTTCTTTCTGCAAACCCTCATTCTTACCATTTCTACTCCTACTCTAGGTGATGGTCTCCCGTGTGGCTCGTGTGTGTAAATCTGACCTGGGTGGCTCTCAGCGCGTCCTCGAGAAACAGTGGACCACGTTTCTGAAGGCACGACTCAACTGCTCCGTCCCTGGAGACTCGCACTTTTACTTTAATCTTCTGCACGCCACCAGCAACATCATCCACATGCAGGGCCGGGATGTCATCCTGGGTCTCTTTTCCACACCACCTAACAGGTACTAGGACGCGCAGGATTTGCACATGGATTAAGACAATATTAGTTCCCCAACGATGACTTTTCTCCTTGTTGCTCTTGTAGCATCCCGGGCTCTGCAGTGTGTGTGTTTGACATGCAGCAGCTTGCTCATGCCTTTGAGGGACGGTTTAAAGAGCAAAAGTCCCCTGAGTCTATTTGGACACCAGTACCCGATGAGGCAGTGCCTAAACCAAGGTAATGTGATGCAAAGTGTATATGAGCAGCAGTTCGACAGAACACTGCAGTGCTGCTGTAGTCTTCTTGCTCCCCTCCCTTGAGCTGCAGCTGTCAGTTTCACTGCTTCGTTGCTGCTCTTCAGTAAATGTATCAATCCAGCGCTTAGCAGATGCAGAGGTGATCCCCTTTGGCTCTCCTTCTTTTCCAAAATCTCCTTTTTTCTGCTCCTTTCTTTGTCTGCAGGCCAGGTGGATGTGCAGTGCAGGGGTCCAGATTTAGCTCCTCAACCACATTGCCAGATGAGGTACTGAACTTTGTGAAGACCCACCCGCTAATGGACGAGACTGTTCCACTGCTGGGACATAGACCCTGGGTGGTCAAAACTATGGGAAGGTACGCGTAAGGATTTATTCAATACCTATTTGAAGTCATGAATAATGGAAGTAGAAAAAAAATGTAGCGCAAATTGCAGGAAATGTAAATTACTGACCTAATTTACTGACTTATCTTTCAATATAGGTACCAGTTGACAACTATGGTGGTGGACACGGAGGCTGGCCCCTATAAGAATCGTACGGTCTTGTTTCTGGGCTCCACTCGAGGGACTATCCTCAAGTTCCTAATGATTCCTAGTGGAGATTCAGTCTCGCACAGCAGTGTGTTTCTGGAGGAGGTGGAGGTATTCAACCCAGAGAAGTGAGTGGGAGTCGAGAGATCCTTATCTTTTATCTCCAATTTATTGCAATTCTTGGCATAATGTTCCAGATATCCAGTCCCAGTGCACCTGCTTCCAACTGATAAATGTGCTTCCTATTTATGAACTGCCTTCAGTTACAATGACTAAGTAGCAGTTTTTTCAGTCCACCTCTCACTAAAAACCTGTCCAGTTAAAACTCCCATGTCCATTACTGCTATTTACTTCTACTCTGCAATTAAAATAAGACTATGCACCTTTTTCTGAGGTGTAACAATATCTTGAGTTTGAGCAGTGAAGTATGTCGGAACGAAGCCTGCCAATCATTCATGCAACGGACCAATAATGTAACAGTCCACTGATGTCACGTCTGCACTGACTAATGTGATTACACTGACCGAAAACACCTCACTCACAGCAGCTGTGTGATGGGATGTTTTGGAAAAGGAATTGAATGGATGAAACCGAATGTGAACATGTTCCACTTAGTCTGCATCAGTTGCATCTGACCGCAAAAATAATATTATGCATCGCTTGGATACAAAGCTTTGGACTTTTTTAAAGATTTCTTTTTTTTATTATAATTCGATTAGTCTGGATTTGTTTGTATGATGGCCCCTAAATTAGATAAAGGCTAGATTAAAGGAACCATAACGTATGAGACCATCAACAGCAACATAAAAAAAAAAGTTCATATGAACAAAATAATAAGGGTGACAGGGAGCGCCCACCCAAAATAAACAAAACCTGGAAAGACACTGCAAACCGGCCATGCAATTGGCTTATAGATCCCTTAAGCTAAAGTCCAAAGATAACCTTAAAAAACAAAAAAATTAAAACATGAGAACAAGTGGCTCCCAACTCAACCAAGAAGCAACTAAAACAAAAGAAGATGGAGCAGCGGTGGTGCTGGTGATGGTGGTGGTTTACAGGACACCGCCCACAGTCTTGGTTTTATAACCCTATGAGTTCCTTCAGCCAATCAATGAGAAGAGAAAAAACGGTTAATCAAAGTATTCGTGATAAAATGTCTTTATCCAAAAAATGTCAAGAAATCTGAAAAATGGCTGCAAAGAACTTTGCAGATTAAAGATGGCTTCTGTTTTTTATTTTTTTATAAAGAGCAAAAGTTCAAAGACCTTTAAATAAGCTGTGCTTGACAAAACTTAAAAGAATCCTAAAAATTGAACTCTGTCTGGCCTGCGTTACAGAAATGAATGTAACCAGTCTAGCTAGAGGTGGGGAGAGAAATGATTTTAGATGCATCACAACATAGATGTGGCTGATTCTGAATTAATATACAAATGTTAAAACATTGATTCTTTAACCGTTAACTGATAACACAATGTTGAGGAATGCAAAAGACGAAGGTCAGACAAAGAAGTGCAGAATCCAGACTGCCTGGGTTTTGTCACATAACAGACATAATGGCTGAGTTTGGTTTAGTATCACCCTCCTTGTCACCATTTCAGCATTTTGTATTAATTCCTGATAAGTTTGAGATGATCTCTTCTTCTGCATCTGTTACTTTTTGCTCCCTGTCCCTGTTTTCCACCACACCTGTAAAATGTCCATCCATCCATCCATTTTCTGAACCGCTTAATACAAGTGGGTCGCGGGTGTGCTGGAGCCTATCCCAGCTATCAACGGGCGAGAGGCGGGGTACACCCTGGACAGGTCGC
>JBBBVT010000008.1:10402635-10414607 GCA_037177035.1 Craterocephalus eyresii
GAGCTGGTGGATCTCAGCCATCTGATGAGCAAGAAGAACTGCGGCGACAGGACTCAGGCCGGCCAGTGACTGCGGAGGAAACCACGGAGACACACTTCCGTCCGTGTCTGAAGTTCCTGCTTTCATTTCCATACGTTTCTCCCCATTCTGTCAATCCCTCCCTCCTCTCCTTTCTCTACTCCTCACATCTATATTTCAGTGTCATTGAACCCTCCTCCCCCACCGCACCTCCCTCCTCCCACCATCCCCACCTCTGATGCACAGTCAGTGTCTCGGGCAAACCTGTTCACCCCAGAAGGAGTCTTTCCGTATGACTGGCTGCTGGCTCTGCCACTCATATCCTGGCTCACTAATTGGTCCGACGGACTGAGGTTGTTGCTGTGTCTGCATTGCAGAGTTGCCTTTCTGTCCTGCTCCCAGCAGCAGCAGCAGCAGGAAGAGGGAGGAAAAGGGACGGAGGGGGAAGATAGACAGAAAGAAATGTGAATGGGGAGCAGAGAGGACAGCGACTAAAAGACTGCCTTCACTGAGGCTGCATCGCCGGGAGTGCGATGCTTTGTCACTCTTGGATAAGATAAGCAAGACTGCCAGCCATCTCTTTGTATCTGTATTACCTTGTTTGTTTGTTGCCAACAAGGTACTTGAATTGAAATTGCAGATTGTGAACATTATCAAAGTACCTAAAGCTCGATGTGAGACAAAAGAGAAAAACAGAAGTTGTTCAGACTCCTTGCTGCACACACACACACACACCCCTTGCATACATGTGGGTGTTAAATATTCTATAGAAAGCATGACTCGTGTGCCAAATGCCTCTAACTCGTCTCGCGGGGATGTGGGACCATAACTCACGTCTACGGAGAGCAGAGTGCAAGACTGAAATGTCAGCACTGTTCCTGCCAACTGCATGCTCTCTGTAATGACAGCATCTCGGCTGTTCGCCGCTCTGTCCGTCCACTCCCTCCTTCCACTTCCTGTTCTCTTTAATGACCAATAATTCCTCAAGGACATCAGGTGGGATTGCACCACAAAACTGGGACATGGAAATCTCCGCTGGAAAGAAAGAAAGGCAGAAGAAAAGGGAAAATGAGGGGTGTGGCATCCTGCGTGAGCAGCTCATCAGTCACCATCGCAGTAGAGTTATTCTCCAAACACACACAAACACACATTATGCCTGCTTGTAGAACGCAGAAGGGTTTTGTTAGGCAACATTTCTCCATAAGCTCACACTAGGTCAAGGTCCCGCAGATGTGATACAGTGGGAAGTGACAGTTACAGTGGCTGTGATTGAAACCTCCGGCTTAACTCGCAGCCATCAGGGGTAATGGAAATGTTCCCGGCAGGCAAATGGAACTATATATTCAGCCCCATCAAAACGTCCCGTGCCAAGAAGTGGTCAGCATTTAGATCAACACAGCATGGTTTTAATGTGTTCTAGAGGAGACCAAAGTCATAAAATGAAATAAGAAAAAAAAAAAAAATGCAACCAAGACTTGATGATATTGGACATAATGAGAATTTGTCACAACTTAAGTAGATCTTTTGTTTCTCAATCTCAGTCTGTTCAAAGATAAATGAACTCTGGTTTGAACTGACCCTGTAGTGAGCAGCAATATATGGTTTTCATGTACATAGTAAACTTTCATTTCGATATGATAATGTAAAACAGTAGCTCCAGAATATAGGCAGGCATTCGCTTGCAACACACAAAACTAAATGTTTATCATGTCATTAATGTATGAAAACCTGTTTTCATGTAAGTTTTGTACCAACAGGCTCCAAGATGAATGTCCCAAGATTATTTTTTTGTTTTTACATCTGAGTGCCAAATCCAGCTGATGAATGATTTATTGATGCCTGATTACAAGAAAATGTTTTAAGTGCCATGATGAAGTCCATTTCAGTGATCAGTGCACCTTTCTCATATGCTGTGGTGTTAATTAAAGAACTCTATAATTGCAGTCAACTTGTGATATGTATGCCTTTGACCTTACATGCTGAATGTCTAACTTTTTCATTAAGATTTGGGCTTGTACTGTTGAAATAATTTATTCAGCTCCCTTCATCTGTCTAGATGCTTCAGATATTGAGGTTCTGTCTGACTCTGTACACTACTTTGGTACTTCATACCGCATACTGTAAATATGTAAGAATGAATATAGAAACTTTGTCATGCCCTCTATGGTCGCAGTGTTGATGTATTCTCCTATGCCATGATACTGTGTTTACACCAGAATAGCTTACATGTCTGAATTATGATTCCTATGTAGTTCAAAAGCAAACCTTCAAACGGACTGAAATGCATTGAGGGAACACTGTGTAACCCATTTCGTGTCCCTGATTACAGAGGTTCTGTCTCGGCCTACATGTACAGGTCGTCTGTCCTTCATTGCCAATCAACTGCCACACAGAGGGATCTTGAAAATACTTGTCAACATCCTGAGTGAATGAATGTACTCCTCTTTTTTGTTTGTTTGTTTGCTTGAGCTCATCATCCTGTGCAGTAATAATGAAAAGCACAAGAGTGTGTCCTTGTTTTGTTCATTTCTTTCGAAGGAGCTGCGCTGTAAAGTTTGTGAATAGTGTAAATAATCATCCTGAATGTATTGTGTATTAGTTTGGTTTCAGGGGGATTGTCCATGCTCTTCTGAGACGGGACTGTGTTTGAAGTGTGAGGATACTTTTCGGTGATGACGCTGTGAATAAACCGTATGTACACTGCTGACGTGACTATGGCTGAACACCTAGTTTAGCTGTTTCCTGTTGTTAACGTAGGGCTGCAGGCCTAACCACAGGTGCAGCCGAGCCTCCTCATTTGACTGACGCCTGTCACGTATTTGCAGTTGCTAAGCTACTGCTGATGTAATAATCAGTACTGCTATTAAATGGCATTGTATAATTGACTGCTGATGTTTGTCGAGTGTGCTTCTGAATGCACTCATTGAAATAAATGCATATCATTATAGGCCCACGCTTGTACAACAAATACACTACCTCACGAGTCAGACTAAATTGCCTAACAGCCGTCTTGAGAGTTGTGTATATCATTATTGCCGTTAATTTTCTTTAAATGAGATGTATTTGTCATCAGACTGGCAGAAGGAATCATGTAAACGCTCTGATACCGAGGCAGGAAACATTTTAAGCATCTGCTTTCTTCACCACAAGAGGGAGCTGGACACTGAGTGTCACCGATGGAGAGAAACCCTGGTTGCCTTTAAGTGGACATTGTTTCCTCGGCCCAACACTGACTGTTGTTGTGTTGAGAGGTGTGGCAACGAGCTGAGAATAGCTCTTGTTTTCTGCTTTGATATTAAGCCCTGAATGTTACGCAGCGAGTGGTAAGGTCAACAGATGGAGGGCAGTTAGATAACACATCAAAACAGACGCACATCACTTGATGATTTAATCGAAGCAAAAACAAGTAAATACCTACATTCTGTGTTCAATTATTAAGCAAATTAAACTCATCTGGATTCATTTTAGTGGCAAAGCAAAGACAATGCTCTCACTCAATCCAAATGTCATTCAACCTGAGTCATGAGTGCTCAGTGGAGCTGCTCCCATCTTTTTCTCAGAAAAATTAATGAGGGCACAATGACTAAGCAACAGCTTTACCAAAAATGCTCTTTAAAGAAAGTGTTTCATTAAGAGGCAAGTCTAAATAACCGTTAAATAGCTGTGTTGTGATGTAAATCCAACACAGCCCCCAAAATTTCCGTTTTTAATTACTGACATGATCCCTCCATTCCTTCCATGGATTCCATTTGCAACAAGATTTAATTCATTTTTAATCCAATAAACAAATGTTTCCCTTAAAATAATGAAATAAATCTTTGTATAAATTAAATATTAATTGAATCTAAAAATCTGAATCAATTTCCATAGCAATGTGTTATTTCAATCGTGGATTTTTTTCTAAAGGACAAATTTCAGGTTTTTTTTCAACATTAAATTCACTTTTTCCCATTCAGCTCACTCTGCATTCACATGTACAGCTGCAACAGACACAAAAAAACAGATGATGTACAAGATGTGACTGACATGTGTATTACTCTATTTAACACTGTTATATTTTGTAAAGATGAACATTACATGTATTTATCAGCTTTTTGCCCCCACTTTTTTCCTCTTTCACATATATAGAGATGCAGGTTGCACCACAGCAGGTTTTTCTTAAAAGACAGAGGACCAGATGTAACTTGTAAGTATGTGAGTAAATTATATTTAAACAGCTCATATCAAAATAAAATCACACAGAGCTTTACAAAAAGGAAACAATAAAAAAACAGACATGTTATCTTTTGTAAATGATAACAGGCAAACCCAGAAGGTGAGAGGATTTTTAGTACTCTCACTAATTTATGAATAAACTTGTTTTAATAAGAAATAATAGCTGATGGAATCAAAACAGCAGTTTGTAGAAGCCATCCACTCTGACACAAGCAAATAGATGTGAGGGGGCAAAATGTTATGCTGCCAGTCTGGTGGCACTTTGTTAAAGTAGTTAACAACAAAAGCAATGTGGATCGGCGTGTAGCAGACGATGAACACAATCATGTTTGCTGTTACTATGCCAACTATGCTTTTTCTTTCCTCTGATTTATCATAGCTCTTTATCATAAGACAGATGATCTGGCTGCTGCAGAACACAACGATCAGCAATGGGAAGAGGAATCCTAGAAACAACAGCAGCACCATAAACTGTCCATGAAGTGGACGATCTTTACATCTTTCATAACATGTCCAGAGGTTTTTGGGTAGGTTTTGCTCATAGAATAGAGCCCCCACTGTCACCAGAAGCACCCAGATGACCAGGCAAACAGCGACCGCAGTCTCTTTCTTCCTTCTCCATGATCTGGCCTGCAGCGGGAACTTAATAGCCAAGTAGCGCTGAACACTGATGGCTGTTGTGGTCATGATGCTTGCATACATGTTGATAAAGTGAATGTAAATAAGGAAAGTACAGAACACGGTTTTCTTCAGACAGAAGAAGGCATCATAAATCCTGAAAGGAAGGAAGAGGATCAGGGCAAAATCAGCTACAGCCAAGTTCAGCATGTAGATGTGGGTGTCTGTCCAGGACTTCCTTTTGGCAATGAAGGCGCACAGGGCAGCGACATTGACAAGGAAGCCAAGAAGAAACACTGGTGAATAGCCCACGCCCTGAATGGTGTCCACGATGCTTCGGGATTCCGTGCCATTGACGCACATTCTGACCTTTTACTGGGAGAAGCGTCCCTCTGCAAGTAAAAAGCAATTAGTATGTTGATTTGGCCCAAAATGTATTATGTGATTAGAAAATAGTATTTCAGTTTTTCAAGTTTTATATTGAAAGAATATTTGCACACAAATTTGAATTTAAACTCACTGGTCACCTCATTAGACACACCCGTTCAATTGTTCAATTATATGGCTTCGGCTCAGTGCATTTAGGCATGCAGGCATGACCAAAACAACTTGGAGAAGTTGAAACGGAGCATCAGAATAGAAAGAGGAACTATGTGACTGAGAACATAGCATGGCTAAGCAGTCAGATGGACTTCTCTGAGTATTTCAGAAACTGCTGATGTCATGCATTTTCACACGCAATCTTTTTTAGGATTTGCATAGAACGGTCCAAACCAAAATACAGATGTCAGAGAATGGGCAGACTGGTTGGAAATGACAGAAAAAGAAACAAAATTTAAAAAACCACTGGTTCACAGAATAGCATCTCGAAACACCCAATATGTGAAACCGTGAAGCAGAAGACCACAGACTGATAAAGCATTGGCTGTTCTGATGAGTCTCTATTTCCCTTTTACAGTATACTAAGTGAAAGTTATTTAAACACCCCAGTCTTCCTGGGTATTACTGCTGACAAGGTCCATCCCTTTATGACCGCATTGTGCCTATCTTCTAATGGCCATTTCCAGCAACAAGTCACAAAGATCAGACAATCTTTTGCTTCTTGAACACAACAATAATGGATGGGCAGCCGGAAATCTGTAGCAACTGTGTGAAGCTTTCATGTGGCTGCAGACCAAAGTCTATGAAGAAGGTTTCACAAAGAGGTGCTGATCTTTGAAAGCAAAGGTGTTCCACCCAGTACTACTAGGGTGTACATGTTAAAGTTTCCCTAAAGAGTGTAGGTTGGCTTGCTGCTGCCACTCAGAAAAACACAAAAAAATCCTCAGTCCTCATTCTGTATCAAAATTAATTAATTGTCTCAACTGTGTGGCAAAATTGTAACAGTTCACTAAAGAAAATTAAAAGTAAATGCAAAAGGGGAACTTTGTGAGAGGGACAGACACTTCATTTTAATGAGTGCCATTGTGGTTGTATCCTTTTAATAAATTGGTGAACTACACACACATACAATAGCCTACGCCTAAAAATATATTTTTTTTCCTGCTACTGATCCATTTTTGCAACACCATATTGATAAAACACAACTTTAAATATAATATCTTTCATTGCAAAACTGACAATAAAAGACTTGTGTATTCTAGGTTAGATGGGTTGACATTCCTACAGGAAACAGCAAAAACTTTAATATCCGACTCACTGCATTTTAACGGACAAGATCTAAAGACCTTAGCTATTTATGCCTTAGGTAAAATTATGTTTGTAGTCAGAAGACATCAGATGGTAATAAACTGATTTAAACTGCTTTAAAAAAGATGAACAAGATCAATAACACTCCTCATAGTTTGCCTATTACATAGTATCAGAGAATAAAAGAGGTACTGATTGTTGTTGATGACTACATCATCATTCTGCATTCCTCATAAGATTCTATTAAATAGTTTATAATTAGTTATGGTCAATTTATGGAGCCTTTATAATGCGCTGGTTGAAAAATGAATCTGTGATTAATGTGAATTATTGATAAAGATTAATTCCTCGAACGCTGTGAAACAGCTAGTTATAAATTAGCGTTTCCTTCAAGTTAAGTTACACATGAATGCTCAGAAGAATTAAAGTTAACTAGCACAACGGTAATGACGAAGTAAAGATTCACTCATTAGTATTTTGCCTTTTTGTGTCAAATTTCTACAGATAAAATCTACGGGCAGAAAAAAACTAGCCCTCTTTCCCATTTCTAATTAAAGTTTCCACTTAAAGGCACAACTTACCAGATGAAGCACATTCTTGTTCATAAACTTTGCTGAACTGATTTTACAAGCATGCCGCATCAGCACTTATAGGAAAAAGCAGTTGAGCAAATCTCATTGACATTTGCATCATTTCCTGTCTACAAGGCATGTGCTTGTATGCGGCTGAATCAGGTCTAAAACACGGCAGAGCAGCTGTAGACAACTGCACCTGTTCCTCTTTTGGTCACACACGGATGCTCCTATTGCTACAGGAGTAACATGAGGGTGAGAGTATACACAGTTATTCGGAGAAAGATAGTCGTAATTTTTGTTACACTTAAGCTTCCTATTTCAGTCCTCTTTCTTGGCCAGCTTGGTTTATTTTTAACTTATAACTAAATGAAATAAAACAATCTTATCTGAGAGTAAAATACATTTATTAGGCACTTGTAGGTAGCACAGCTGCACAGGAACAAAAACTAATACAAATTGTTTATTAGCCAAACACATACCAGCAACTTTGTACAACTATATCAGTGGATCTAAACAAGAAGTTCTGACTGAGCATCATGATGGGGAGCAAAGTGGTGTCCCGCAGCTTCGAATGGTGTAGTTGCTGATGTCAGACGGTCTGGTATTTGAGAAACTGCTGATAAACTGGATTTTCACACGGAGCCATCTCTAGGGTTTACAGAGACTTGTCTGAAAAAGAGAATATACACTGAGCTGCAGTTTTCAGGACAAAAATGCCTTGTTGATGTCGGAGGTCAGAATGGGCAGGCTAACAAGTCAGAGATGATAGAAAGGTAACAATGAATTAAATAATTACTGGTTTCAACTAAAGTAGGCTACATGTCAAACCTCGAACCAGATGAGCTACAGCAGGAAAGGACCACATTTCTGGACCCAAACTGTAAGAGCAAGTAGTATAGCTGCTACAGCTTATCCAAGGTTGTGTCATTGAAACTGCAGCCTTAATCCACATCCTTCCCTTCATGACCACAGTAGCAGTCCTATTTTGATGGTAAACAACCCAAACACTCATCAACAGCTGTGTTTTAAACAGGATTGGGACAGTTTTCTTCTGTTTTTGTTGACTTAAACAGGAGACAGTAAATCTGAACAAGGACCAAATCCTAGTAACGGCAATTTGAATGCCAGGAAAATGTTTCACTCGCTCATTGTTTCCATCATAAATTATTTTGCTTCAAATCACCAGCAGCTGACAGACAGTCTCAGTATGCGATCTCTAAATTGAACACCTGTTTATTTCATTTTAATAAGACATGGATAATTGAAACAGACTGAAAATCATGAAGCCAGCAGTGCAGCCTCTCTCTATCGTCTTACAGTCCAGCAGCTTCACAGTCCACACATCCCTGTTACACACACTCATGCAAATCAGAAGCTGCACAAAAATCATACACTTCATTTGCATCTTATTAGAAATAAAGCCAGTCAGTTCTGCACAGAAGGTCTTGTGTTTGTGAACATTTTGTTTTTTTGCCACTCAAGCTTTACACTAATAAGTGTTTGTTAGTCTTTTGAGGTCTGAGTCACTTGCTTGAAACAGAGGGCGTGCATCCACTAGTGACTTAGCTTCTGTTCCACGACACCAATGGATATTAATGATACATAATACCGGTGTCAGAATTGATGCGCTGAGATGCTTTGTTTGTGACGAACACAGTAAATGAGTTTCGGTGACTCCAGAGCTGAATGACATAAAGTAGAAATCTGACGGTGAAGCATTCACTGGCATTGCAACAGCGACTGTGGACTTTGTCCAGATTTAAACATGATTGTACGGAGGAATCTTGGTCTGTTCAGCCTTTTTATACAGTTATTGTTATTCTATTAGCCTTTATTTAACCAGGTCAAACACATTGAGATCACAGATCTTCTTTCCCAGGGAGAGCTGGAATGATGATGAAGAAAGAACTGTTACTGTTCAGCACACAGGCCTAAAAGACTTGACAAAAATGATTCAATAAATCAGTAAAGTGGATCCAATTCTGCCTCCTTGCAATGGTTTTCTTGAAATCAAAATGTAGATTTTAGATTCCAAGTACTTATAATTTAGAAAAATATTCAGGTAGAAGTTTGAAGCTGTTATCAGTCAAACAGCGCAGACCTCAGCCTCCTGTTTGTCTTCAAAGAGTGGAGCTGAAAGTTCATTCAGCGAGGGAACGACTGACCAAAGACCAAACCAGGAGTGAACTACCGGGCGCTTTAAGAAAAATAACAGGAGGTGGTGACTGAAAATGTAATCTGGAAAAGTTTTTGGACAGACTAAATGGAACTAATGAGAGTATTCAAAACGAAAACAGATGACAGAACAGAAAGGTTTGGACTAAAAATTTGTTCTTTTATTGTTTCCATCTATTTTAGGCGGTGCAGTTTGGTTAAAGGAAAGTTTTACTGGGCGCTCTGAAGGAAGGAGTAATCCTCTCCATAAGTCTGAAGCTTATGAAGTGAGCAAAAACCAACTCCCATAAAAAAAGGGATGAAAAGTCACTTATAGGTGAGACTGGCCATCAGTATTTAAGGTTGCCTGATTCTCCTGATGCAGATAAGTTGGGGAAATACCTATGATCAATATAGTCTGTTCTCTTGTTCAGGATTGCAGAACATTTGATTGCGACAACCTTAAAATTAAGATTTCCTGAAGAGGAACTCTGAGAAGCGCAGGAGACATGAAATTAGATCTTGTTTATTAGTCTGTGTTTTGCATTATGAGTTATGAAAAGCTACTTTATGCCTCTAAGATATTGTTCTCAGAAAGTAAAGGCAAAAAATTTTAATATTGCACAGGATATGAAGAAGCTCAATGTTTTGAATGCAGCCTGTTGTTATCATTAATTTGTTTTAAATCCCTTTAGGGCTATCCTGTTTTCATTGAGATATTTCCCAGATCTGAGAGGATCCTGTTATATCATTGTGAATAAAGTTGTCTCCGAGTTACAGTCCATCTCAGTTTTCCCTGTCTGTGGATCTGCAGCTGTCTGCCTTTCTGCACAGCCATCTCTTCATTTCTATCTGCCTGGTACTGTTTGAAAGTGCCCTTTACACGTCAGTGGCAAGGCAAAAGGAGGGTGGAAGGGGGGGTTTCCATGCTCTAACTAGGTCAGTGAAGACACACCCCTCTCTCTCCCCCCCTGTCTCCCTTCTCTCCCTGTTCCTCTGCTCCCTGCTGTGACGCAATGCAGACTTTCTGCACACCTCCCGAGCCTGACAAACGCGGCCCGGCCTTCCATTTCAGGGACCGAGTGACTGATGCCGCCTCCAAATCTGCACCCAGCAAACACGGAACAGCCGAACAAAAACAACTCGCACTTCCACAGATGCAGGTCTGAATTAGATGAGTCGGTAGCATCATGTGGGTCTGTTAATCAGCAGGCATTTTTGGTGATTTGGTCCAGCTTTTTGTTGTGATTGCATAATGCCTGCACATTGCATAATGTTCGCGGGGGTCGGCAATCTGGAGTAAGGCTGTTAAAATATTTGGAGGGTGCAGTCGTCCTTTGAAGAAGGGCTGCATTTATCTTCTTCTATAGAAAGTCCTCGAGTGTATTCATGTGTGTCTGAAAACAACGGAAAACAAAACATTTTAATCGTCTTCCATTTGAAATCTCCACAACACATTTGTTCCTCGTCATGTGTCTGAGCAGCTACATGACAATATGGACTGAAAACCATGACAAAAGGTTCTAAAGTGCAAATTCCAAGTATTACACAAGCACAGGCTGTTATAGCACAATCCCATCACTGGATGTCTCTGTTTCTGCCGGCTGTGCTAAGGTGAGTCATCAGGGTGGTTATATATGAAGTGACTTACTGAATCTTACCCTTCCCTGATTCTCCAATGCAGTGTTTATCTCAGTAAACAACAACTGAAGGTGAGATGATTGTCATTGTAACACTGAGCTGATTTTAAGGTGAGATTCCTAAAGTTTGGGTAGTGAGGATAAACCTGCTCTGAAGGCAGTAAATAGCATATTATTTTATCACCTTAAGATGATCATTTCATGACTTAAGCTTTACAAATGCCTCATTCTGCCATGACTATATCATTTGAGGCAGTTGCAGCTCTTGGATTCAAATTAGCAAAAAAAACAAGAAGATCTGAGGGAACCAGATGAAAGAAAGTGGGAGGATGAAAGGGTAGTGAGATAAGGAGGGTACCCTATGGATTTCCAGCAGCGCCCTGTAGATGGCAAACACAGAGTTGAGCCATCAAGTTGAAGATCAAATTGAATTTATTTAACACTTTTCATTGAGCAAGTAACACAAAGCGCTTTTCACATCAAAAACTAGTTTCGAAAGTTGAAAACGAAAGCCATCACACACACTCAAGTTTATTACAGAGCAACACACACACTGGCAATCGTCCTTTCTCTGTCTCACATAGCAGACATAAAGCCCACCTGCCAACCCAAGGTTGTTAAACTGTCTTTAACACACCATGTCTATAAAAAATAACAACAAAATCAGGTATATGCTTCGGCTCCAGGTGAGGAAACAGTATCTCTGGGATTTTTAGAGAAAAATGGAGGACGTAGGGCTGTATACGAGAAGTGTCACAAAACAAACAAGCACAGGAATACCTTGCCTTCGCTGGCCTTATTATCACAGCTTGTCACCGCCCATGTGTTATTACATGTGTGTGTGTGCGTGCTGCATGCATCAAAGCGCTAATGCGTGCGCATTCACACGCGCTTGGGCGTAACTGGGTCATGCTCACATGGCAGAGCATGCTGAATCACACCGGAGATAAACACAACCTAGTTGCCAAGGAAACCTGCCTTAACACTAACCACGTCTTTGCATGGCGTGTATTTGTATTTGCATTTCATCCGTGTGTCAGAGTGCTGACAGGCATACAGCCGG
>JBBBVT010000008.1:10418291-10434305 GCA_037177035.1 Craterocephalus eyresii
GTGTGTGTGTGTGTGTGTGTGTGTGTGTGTGTGTGTGTGTGTGTGTGTGTGTGTGTGTGTGTCTGTGTGTGTGTGTGATAATTTGTGACTGTAGGTGCTCTGTGCTCCGCTGCCTCACTAACCTAGTTTGAGTAATCTCTGCCTTTATGCTGTTTCATAACACCGCTGCCAGATCATTGCATCATAAGGCCACCCGCTACCGCAACGCTGCCCCTCCAAAACACACAGAGCACACAATACGATATTGTACCCAACACAAAATTACATCAGTATTTGAATCCCTTTTGTTTGTTATTGTTCAAGGATTAAATCACATCGGTGCTACATTTACAGGGACAGGATGTTTAGCAAAAAGAGCAAAAAATAACAAGACTTTTTTCAGAATTATTCCTGCAAAATAAAGAGCAATAAATGAAAGAATGCAGGGATTTCAATAAATTTGTTAAATGACATGTAAATCTTGTGCAGATGTAGACATTAAACAGGACCCAGGCTGCTGTAAATCCAGCCCTACGAGGTTGCTGGGTGTAAACCCAGTAAATTTCCTACAGGGAATAAATCTGTAGATAGTGAGCAATTACTTGGAAAAAAGCCAGGAATATTTTTCAGGCTTATTCTTTCAAATACAAACAGGCACTGCCTGGGAAAAAAAGAAGTCATATTTGAAGGCAAGAGTTAAAAAAAATACCGAACGTGTTCACAAGATCTTTTAATTTCTGTGTAAATATTTCAAAATCTGATTGAGATAAAAGCCGTTCATCTACATCTTCATCTGCTTCCTTTAATGTTTTGGATTTTGAAAACAGAATTGACAGGGGACAATGACCAAAGCTTAGGTGCAAAAACTAAATCAGAATTATGCGCTTGACCAAATTCAGATCACCACCCAAGTCATCTGGTTTAAATGAAAGTAAATTGGCAAATTGTCTCCCCCAGTTTGACCTAAATCTATCCACCCCAAACCTGTCTTAATTTGGTGAGCACAATCAGAGCCAGGCCAACTCTGAAATCCAGTTACTCTCATTTGACCTTCCACTTGACCCTAACCCTTACTCTAGCATAGGTGAAGTTTCCTTTTTCTTGAGAGGATCAACAGTTAAAGGGTAGGATCATCACAGCTCCTTCATCCCAAAGGGGCACCTTACCAAGAGGTAAGAGGTATTTTAATCAGCCTCCCTAACCTGCCTACCTGACCTGAGGTGGATTCTCTTTTGCCTTTTTCTTTCTTATGGATTAAACTTAACTATAGATAGAGTTGGGGGATTATAAATAATCTGAGAGGCTTTTAGATTCACTCTTACTGAGGCAATCTGTTTAGAACACATACATTCTCCAGATCAACACCATTTGATCCCGGTTAAAAGCAAAAAACAAACAAAAAAAACCTTCCCTGCTCTGTTCTGGGCTTTAAACTGGAAGTATCCCAAAGCAGGACTTATGCATTACCTCCATTAGATTTGCAGGGTGTTGTTAATCTTTATTTCTCTCAGCACTGTGCTAGGAGGAAAGAGCTGAACAGCAAGTTAATCATTTGCGAGGCCACCTTAAACTCGCTCCCGCATGCGCGTTCCCGCTTGCGTTTGCGCGAGGAGCTGTCGGCAGTGAGATCATGTGAGAGTCCATGCTTGGAGAAAGTAGGTTAGCAGGGTAGACTGAGAGGAAAGCAGGCGGAGAGTCACAACGCAGAGGGGGGGGACCGAACAGCGCTCCTTCATCGTGGGACTAATCTGTCAGGGAAAAAAAAAAGTTAAGTCAAATCTATTCGGCATTGCACAGAGACGGCTACGATGCGAACCCAAACGACTTCCCTCGCTCTTTTATTTTGCTCGGACTTGATCGAGCGATAAAAACAGAGGAGTTTTTGGACTATTTATTTTTCCTCCCCTTTTCTTTTGGTCGCGTGTTGCAAAACTGATTGCAGCCAGGACGAAGTTAATATTTACAGAGCCAGTTGACTCTGGCTCCGACGCTTTATTCGCCTCTTTCAGGTCATCTAAACTAAAACCTCATGTAGCCGATTCTACGTTGTCCTGCCCAAAATCAAGAAAACACCAAAATGAGAGGTAAGATGAGGTTTTTTTGTTCGTTTGTTTTTTGCTAAGATAAATCTGGGCATGTGCAGCTGAACTTGGTCGCAGTATGCTTTTCTATGGGTTGAAACAGCAGCCACATGTGTGCGCGCAAGCACTTCAGTGCGCCTGTTTTCCTCCCAGTGCGCACTAATCCCTCCTGGCTGGATTATGGCTGCACAGAGCCCGCGGCATGCCAAAGTCTGAAGTTCAGCATGCAGTGATGAAAAGCTGAAGCATGCAGTTTACTCACAAGAATGACTTAAACTGGATAAAAAAATGTTTGGATTATCTTTCTAAAGGATGCTGTAATGATAGCATCACACCAAGTGTTCAGCTGTGATCGCGATGTGCGTAATGGTGCGTTTTAATTCATAATGGTGGCATCTGTCCGTTTGTGGTTGCAGAAATCTAAATCATACTTCACCTGGAAGTCCTGTGCATTTTACCAGGGAAGCCATGTAAGAGTTATGCAATGAGGAGAGGGAGGGGCATGACGGGGATGTTGTTAACCAAAACTCCACTTATGTAATAGAGATGTTATTCGACCTTATTAAGTTTCTTACCTGGTAAATTAAAGAAACCTCAGAAACATCTCTAGTTGTTTGGCATTTTGCTCCCATTTACAAAAGCAATAGCAATGTAAGCATTAATGTAACAACTAGCATATGATCATGTCATTATGGTGAATAAAACACTCCTGGAAATGCTTACAAAGTGCTTATTTCCACGACGTACAAAAAAAAAAGAATTTCCATGAGTGTTGGTGGAGTTGTGCTGTTATTATAATAATGTGATGGCTGTGCCAGCATGGCTGACTGTGTGAGTGTACAGAGGGAGAGCTGTTCCACTGACCTAGTTATGTCACCCAGCATTATACAGCATCCACAGCGGAGGGAGGGGGGGTGACTATGGGATGCGTCGTGCCGCCAGACGTGCTTCACCATGTGTTGTTAGGAGCGCACCAACATGTTGCTGTGAGGTTGAGATTGGATTTGGCCGGTGGGAGATTAAGTTGTCATTAAGAAATGCTGCTTGTATTCAACCAGTACACACAGAGATGGTGGGACTGAATCAATGTATAAAAATAGGATCAAAAGAATGCATCTAGTTGTTTTTTTCTTTTTACATCCATATGATGGGCTACAACATTTTAAAATAACTCTTTCAGCTGCAGCAGTTTGGCTGCACATGCATACATCCCCCTTTTTGCTCATGTCTGAAGTGGTTGCAATGTTTGTTGTTGTTTTTCCCCCCTGATGCCGGCAAACACAGCCTTTTGTTATGCAGGACCAAAGATTACCTGCAAGGAATTATATTCTCTCAGCGAGTGAAGGAAATAGATTAGAATAAAAGGAGATGGCCGGTGAAGGGAAGGAGGGAGGAAGAAGCACTGGGGCCTCTGGTGGAGGGAGGCTCCCTTCTTGCTGGCAGGATATTCAAATGTAAACAAACCTAGCACTTTCTTTAGCCAGCTGGGCCAAAAAGGATGGTTTGTCACACAATCTGTTGCTCGCTCGCTGAAAACAAGCGTCAGCGTTTTATCTTGAAGATCGAGCGTGCTTCCACATACTTGATGGTCACAGTATTGAGTCATCTGTTACAGTTTTGGCATGCTCACACAGAATCTTCCCGAGCTTGTTTTGATGTCTGAACCTTTGACTCCTCCTCTGGATCACTGTACTACATAGTTTTTATGCACTTCAACAAAGTGCGTTGCAGACAGATCGCAGGATCGCAAGACTTATGTCATACACTGACACTCTGCAGGCCGATAAAGTTCTTAGCTCAGTTCTACTTTTCCCTGCTGTGGGCCTCAGCTTGGCCTCCAGTGGTATTTGCATCTTTTAAAATAGAGTCCACTGAAAGCACCGGCAGCCAGACGGCCAGATTCTATACAGTGTTTGGTTGTAGCTTATGTTTAGCTTCTAATCTTGTTCCTAATTTCAACTTTTAGCATCTTTAAGGGTAATAAGAGAGGTATTTTCACAAGCTGAATGCTGAAGCATATCAGTATACTGATTCCATACAGAAAGCGTTCAAAGCAGTCTATACATTTCTTCTTCTCAAAGCGTCCCAGAATTCTGATCTTTGGGAAAGAAAAACATTCTGCTAAACATTCCCGTGAAGTGATTTCAAAAAGCAAGGAGGACAATAACAGTGGATTGTTTTGGCCCAGCTCCGTGAGACTCTGAAAGCCTACACCCGATTGAAATGCAAGACGCAAGAAGTGTGTCCGTGCTTCTCATATGTATAGGACTCTGAAGAGATGCCCTCACCTCCCTCTGAGGGTGTTTTTACTGTTTGCCAGCGTTTTACACGGATAGGTGGTGAGAAAATGTGTGGAGAGGCACATTTCATGTACGGGACAGTTCAAGGTGCTTCACATAAAACATAAAACAAAAGTATTACCATTTAGAAGTGTTTAAAGAAACTTTTAAAACAAATGGGAAAAAAAAATTCCTCAACAAAGATAGGATAAAATAAAATAATAAAAAAATATAAAGTTATTATCAGTTGTTTTAAGTCTGTTTAGGTTAATTTTTAATCTTTTTTTTAGGTTCATTTTTCTTTTTCAGTTGTTTTGATGTAAAACGTCAATATAGAGCTTTGTTATTCAGCTTCTTGAGTTCTGGTAGTCTTCCTCATACTATTGTAGACTTACTCTAATAAACAATCTTCCTGTGCTTTTTAAGAAAAATGAATAAGAAAGGCAGGAGTGGCACCTTCATGCCTACGTTTGTTGACAAGTATGCTGACCGATCAGAACTCATCCTGCTTCCTTTGTTCCACTGCTGACACACTGACACACTAACACTATGACACAGTGGCCATGCCGCACCTGAGAATTATTGCCCCTTTGTTCCTCATTCGAAACAGAGAAGTTAGCTGTTGGAGGCATAAAGTCAGTGATTTTCCTTTGCCTCTTCACACCCCACCCTTTCTGAATTAGCTTTTGTAGAGATAACAAGGTTACACATTTAGCCAGCTGATAAACACCGAGAGGCCAACGTGTTTGTCTGAGCAGTTAAAACGTCTCCCTTCAGTTTATTCTGTGTAAAGGTTTGGGTGTTGCCTTCCCAGAGCTCCCAGCCCTCAAACACCACTTTTTTGCTTTGACATTTCTCAACATTTTTTATATTTATTGTCTTATTTCCTCTAAGTGGTGAATCCAAACTGCTGCAGACTTCTTGCATCATTTTAGCTAAAAAGCAGGACTAGCATTGATCTCTTTGGAATGCCTGATGTCTCCAGCGAGCCAAAGGTCAGAAACCCCAGACTGGTGTTGTTTCACAGGTCAACAGTGATATTCGGGGTTAAAGGTGAATGTTCTTTTAGTGTTAGTGTGGCGTCTGCCGCTGTGTCTCTATCAGCATCGACAGTCAGCTGAATTTTGTTGATGTGTTTAACTTACAATGGTGGTATTTCTGTAGAGATTAGCCAATTAACTGATTAAAGGAGACACATTTTGATTGTTGATTAACTACGAAAGTCACTTTTGAGGTAAAAAAAAATACAGATAGTAAACTGGCCCCTAGATTCTAGTGCATTTTTTATCATTGAAACCGCAAAACATTTTAAGCGGTGGACATTTAGCCAAAGTTTGTGCTTCAACTTAAAATGGACATTTTCCTCTGTTTTCTGGGTGTTTAGATCGGACAGTAAATTCTGTAAGAGATACTGCAATCAGTACTTTACTTACCTGTATTGTGAAGCTTTGAAGATTTGTTTTGGTCAGTAAAGAGATCTAGAGGTTTATTTACAAAATGATCAATTACAAAAATATTATCCAGTCACTTAAATCAAAGTGCTACCAGTTGCTTTCTTCCATCCTCTTGCTTCAGTTTGAAGTAAACATGCCTAACAGAGAGTGAGTTTGGGCCTTCAGGAAGAGAAAACTGTGCATTAGACTTATAACAAGAAATAAAACAATTGCATCAGTGTAAAAGCAGCACACATTTTGCCTTGTTTACATATTTGGGAGTCAAGTTTATAGCTGAAAAGCCAAATGAAACACTTAGTTAATCTGTCTCTCTTTGTGCCTTGATGTCTGCAGAGAGCCAGAGCGGAGCAGTGAGAAAGCATGTTTAGTGTGTATGGTTGTAGCTCGGGGTGGGTAGCTGGGCATCTGTGTAAATTTGGCTCTAAGCCCAGGACAAAAATAGAAAGGGTTGAAGCAGAAGCTCAATGTCACAGAGCAGGCAGAGGAGCCGAATAGCTGACACTCAAGTTCAGAGTTTGTATGGTTTGAGTGGACAGTACAGTATGTGCCTTTTGGGTCGTACCACATGTGGTGTGGTGTGGTGTTACTAAAACACCGCAGTGAAACTTCATGTGCCCCAATGCCCCATACAAAAGTAAAGTTGTAGCTAAAGGCTGGCTTATCGTCTTGCTGCATGTTTTCAAGGGTGTGTTGTGTTTAATTTTGCTATTATGTAACAGAATCTCTTTTTAAAACTCGGGCAATGAGCTTTCAGGGTGACGTTTGGCGACGAGGCCTGAGCATTGTTCAGATCCACCTTAAAACTGGTCTGCGGAGAGCGGGACAGCGCTCTTGCCTCCATCCACCTCCTCCCTCTGCAGTGGGAAAGTGTGTCAGTGGGACAGAATGTCCACATGGGCTGACAGGCTACAAAGTCCGAGTGACGGATGACTCAGCCAATGCGAAAGAAGCAGCGAACGCCGCGCAGCCAGTGGGAGAGAGGAGTCTGAGGAAGGCGGGGTGGCAGTGTTGCTAGAGTGAGCCTTGCTCAATGAGTGTTGTGAAGAATGCTCACAGACAGGGGTTATATAATCGAAAGGTGAGGGAGGGGTGGAGGGGAGGAAGGAGAGGAAAGGAATGCGAGGGAGGAGGGAGATATTTTTCCATTGCATGCCGGCAGCTGCCCTCATCAGTTGGTGTATTTTAGTCAATAGCTTTAGAGAAGAGACAGGCGAGTGTGTCATTAAACAGAAAAAGAAGTGGAAAGTTGTGTTTCCAGGACCTTGAAGTGCAACAATTCCTCTTCCATCCCATTGTGGTTTTCCATAAAGCGACCACAGAAGTGGCCCACGCAGCATTTGTGGAAATCACTCTCAGATTATGCCGACAGCATGCGACAAACGTCTCATGATATAGAAGCATGCTATGTTCACTTCTGCTAAGAGAGAGGAATCTTTGTGCATGTTACATATGTGTGAGGATCATGTGATGCCCTATCTGTTTGTTTACTCTGTTCCTTCTGGGGAGGGTGCATACAAACAGTTTATGGGAAGTTATCTTCCCTTGTACTGTGTGTTCTACTTAGTGGGGCTGCTGTTATCACTAGAGAAACGAAAACGTCGTAATCATGCACAATAAAAGATGCAGGAAAGACAAATATAGGCCAACAAATTGTAAAAGGTTCTGCCACGGGCTTCTTTTGTAAAGCTGTACACACCTCTGCTAATTATACACGTTTTAGGCTGATCTAAGTACAAATCTCATAACGCTGTCAGTGGGCCTCCTGCTGAGGATAGGTGTAATTTATCAGCTCAGCAAACTAGCTGCACCGTTCTGCAGTAAAACTGATCAAGATCAAAAGTTCAATTAGATCAAATGAAAAATTAATTTCAGGTTTCTTTTGCTACAAGCTGTTATAATATATTATTCACAACTATGCCTATATTCATTTAGAATTGTGTAAAAGTTTCTGTTTCTTTTATTTAGCAAAATATCTTGCCCTTGGATGAAACAGGTTGTTTTTTTTTCATCCATCCATTTTCTGAACAGCTTAATCCAATTGGGTCGCGGGTGTGCTGGAGCCTATCCCAGCTATCAACGGGCGAGAGGCGGGGTACACCCTGAACAGGTCGCCCGTCTGTCGCAGGGCACCTTGTTAGCAGCAGGATTAAATTCTTCACTTCATCTGTGCCAGTTCCAAACAAAGTCATCTCATGCCGAAGAACAAATAAACAAGACCACTACAAATTGAATAAGTATGGTCTAATTTAGTCGAGTTCCTTATTGTCATGCTCACATAATGCCATTGCTGAAAAGTGAGCATCTGCCTTCACTGGCTGGACACCTGAGGTTGAGATTAGTAAACTTAACATCAACTCTGAAGCAAGCCGTGTGGGCTGAAGGGTGGAAATTTATGACGTGAGAGGTTTTATTTGTTTATAATCTGCAGATTCACTGCTAGATTTTACTAAATCCTCTATACTATATCTTCAGGATGAGTTTGACTACTCAGAAGCTAGTGTAGGACAGCATTTTAGTCTGGTTTTATTAATGTAGCAGCTAACTATTGCCTGTAAAATGTAATCTCTGGCTGTTTCATATAGTTAAGTCAGGACGTCACAATAGTGTTAAGAGGTTCGACGAGAACCCCTTTGGGCTTTGCTTGGCGACAGAGAGAAGGAAAACTCTCCTATAAGAGGAACAAAAGCTCAGACAGAGCCAGACTCAGGGTGGGAGGCTTTCTCCCCCATCTGGACTGAAAGCATGCCAAGTATGGGCTTCTGTGAAACTATTGTGCGAATGTTTTACCACTGAGTCTTATGCTTTATTTTGTTTTATTTTATTTTATTTTATTTTATTTTAGTTTATTTTAGTTTATTTTAGTTTATTTTATTTTATTTTAGTTTATTTTATTTACTTTTGTTTTATTTTGTTAATTTTATTTTATTTTATTTTAATTTATTCCTTTTGGACTTATCAACTCCGAACAAGTTTCAAACATAGCAGCCTTACTACACAAAGCAGATGTTGACCGAGTGTTTAATGTGAAGAGCAGCCTCCCTTGTCCCAGATGGGGTTATTTGTGGCCAGTTCTCTGACCTGTGCTGTGTTTTTGGTCCTGCAGCTCAGATAGAGGTCATCCCCTGTAAGATCTGTGGGGACAAGTCCTCAGGAATTCACTACGGAGTCATCACCTGCGAAGGCTGCAAGGTGAGTGGCAGAAAGCCGCGAGCGAAGCAGAATACAGAACATAAACCGTGTAATTTATACCGTTGTATGTTTGTGTGCGTCTAGGGTTTCTTCCGTCGCAGCCAACAGAACAATGCCATGTACTCTTGTTCCCGCCAAAGGAACTGTCTGATTGACCGGACTAACCGTAACCGCTGCCAGCATTGCCGTCTGCAGAAGTGTCTGGCTTTGGGCATGAGCCGAGACGGTAAACACAGACTAAAACAAATACACTTTAGTCTCTTTACACTGTTCTTTAACCCACTCATCAGAAAACAGACAGATGCTGAAATATAAAATGTTACATTTGTGGCTGTCAGGATCTCATACTGTTATTTTGAAGCAAGGCACCACATTTTTCTGTTACAATGAGATCTTATTCCTCTCTGCAGCTGTGAAGTTTGGTCGCATGTCAAAGAAGCAGCGTGACAGCCTCTATGCTGAGGTCCAAAAGCATCAAAAGTCCCAGGAGTGTGTTGGGTCTGGAGGAGGAAGCTCCACTGCCCTGTCTTTAACCGGGGAGGATGTAGTGTGTGGCGGCAGTGCAGAGGATGGTGAGGAGGGTTTGAGTCGATCCTACAGCAGCGGCGGCTCCACCTCCACGCTCAGTGACCTGGACGACATCGCGGCGCTGCCCGATCTGTTTGACCTGCCGCTGACCCCTGAGGAGGCCAGCGATTACTGCAGCCTGGAGCTGCTCGGGAGCGGAGGAGGCAGCACTGGGAACACCTCCAACTCCTCTTCCTCTTCCTCCTCTTCCTCCTCCCTGTCCAATCAGAATTCCCCTCAGCAGACAATGCTGGACGCGACAGACACCAGCGGGATTCAGCTCCTGCACACGCATCCGCTGCTGGGACACAGACGCGCACTGCTGGACCGCCTGCCCGATGACTGCTCAGTAACAGAGCTCGGTGAGATTTAAAGCGATAAACAGCAGATAATAAAAAGAGTGTCTTTAGTTGAATGTCTTACTGCCACAAAAAAAGTCAGGTGGTGTTACGAGAATATCTTTGTTTCATATTTTATTCAAGTCAAAATTAGAGATGCACCGAAATGAACATTTGTGGCTGAACCCGAAGCCGAATATATTTATGTAAAACAATAGCAATAACGCCGAATACCGAATATTAAATGTGGTATAGTTTATTATATTGCATAAATAACCTTGAATAAAATTTGTAGACATTTTTCAATGAAAGTAAGTATTTATTGAGTATATTCTGTCATTTTTAAATATTCCAGCAGCCTTTGCTTTTCAAAAAAGCACAAAGTTTTTCATTTATGTTAGGCCTTATAACAAAACATGCATCGAAAGACATCCGACACTGTCGCCAGGTGACCTCGTCACTGCATGTTGTTTGATCGCGTCATTGTGTCACAGGCACTAATGTAGCTTATCAAAATAAGCTACAAACAGTGCAAACACTGTTCTGCCAAATATATTTGGAGACCGAATATTGGGTGCACCCCAAGTCAGTATAAGACAGGGATCTTAAACCTCTGTCCTTGTGAGTTAATGCAGATGCTTCCCTACCTGCAAACACCTTATTCATATTAAATAGATCTGAATGCTTGATGTCAGGTTCTGTTCCATTCATGAGTCAGGCCTGCATTAGTAAAATCTATATTATGGCATATTGCTCAAGTGTTTCATGTTAATTTCCTGCTTCTTTAAGGTTAACACTTTTCCCATCTGTTTCATATTAAACTGCTCTTAGCATTGTTGGTGGAGCATTATTGCTTTGTTGGAATTTTTGAGGACATTGGTTTTAATGCATTAAGAACATGAAGCGAAAATCCCCACATAGAAGATTTAAATCAGATCAGTGGGTTGGAGATTAGTTTGCGGCTGGGGCGCCACAGTTGGGTGTTTTGGCAGAAAAACATGGAGCAGCTGTTTATTTGAGAGCCTATAGTAAACTCCTGGCCGTGACTCCCCTGGAAATGAACAAAAGCGCTTAACAAAACCGGATGAAAGAAAAGATTATACGATGTGTAAAAGCAAATCTAATTTAGAAGCAAACAAAGATGAAGGACAGGGACATATCTCCGAGAGAATGTCACACAACAGACATACAGAATAAGCAAAGCAGGACAAGGACGAGATTAAACTGGCAAAATGAGCAGAAAATAAGTAATAAAAGGGAAAGAAAATCTTCTTTCCACTAACAGGGTCATGCAAAGGCATAGCGGCGTAGCAGTCTTTATATAGAAGTGTCTCAAGAGACCTTTTGGAAGAATAAATTTCTATTTTATTAGATAGTTTCTGGAAACAACAAACTGCTTTCATTAGAGCTCTGGAGATTTTAAATGGAAGAAATTAGTAGATAAACTGGCAAAAAACATGAAATGTTTTAACAATTGTGAACATAAGGTAAAAAATGAGGCATCAGGGTTCAGCAAAGTCAAGCAATGACAGGTCCCAGGAATATACGGAAAAATAAATAGTACCACCATGATTCTCCCACATTTTCCAGGCAAAACACTATCCTGATATCTTTCCAGCAGAATGAGACAGTACTGAGCTCTGGTTGTGTATTTCATTTTACAGAAAACATCACTCAGAGTATTGTTAAGTCTCACTTGGAAACATGTCAGTACAGCGCTGAGGACATGAAGAGATTCACCTGGGCACAGTACACACCAGAGGAAACGCGGACTTTCCAGATTAAGGTAAACAGTCCCACTTTACCTCCCAGGAAAAGTGACAGGAACACCTTTGTTTGTCATTTCCACACAGAATAACACGTAATTGTTTACATGCATGAAATTATCGTGTATTTTTGTCATCTTTATAATCATGTTATGATGGAGACGGTTGTAAAGCAGCCTGTTGATGCTGGACATGCTGACTTGTAACGCTCCCTTCTTGTTTGCAGTCAGCTGAGTGGATGTGGCAGCAGTGCGCCCACCACATCACCAATGCCATCCAGTACGTGGTGGAATTTGCCAAGCGCATTGCAGGCTTCATGGACTTGTGCCAGAACGATCAGATTATACTGCTGAAAGCAGGTCAGTGCTTAGTCCAAACTGCCAAGTTATCTAACTCACCCAAGTTCATTCTTCCAAAGTAAATACATTTTAAAACTTGCTAATTGGAGTTTCTTCCTTTTTTTTGTCTCCAACTTTCCACCCTTGCCTTGGTTTGTTTTTGGAATCATCCATGTACTTGTTTTTGTAAACAACACATATCTTGTCTGAACACTGGGGAGAATCCCTCAATTCTGGAAACAACATTTGAATGATATACTCTAATAATTATTTGCTTGACACATATGATAATGATTATTTGCTTCCATGAATTGCATATATCTGACAATACGTTTACTCTCTGTAAATGTTTTGAACTTTAAAAAAAATCTTGGCGGATATTTGTTTTATCCTGTGGATTTTTCAACGGTTCAAAATGGTCTAATATATGCTGTGCACCAATTTGAGTCCAAATTATTTACATTTGTCTGTATGTTTTGTGTATGTTGGAGTATCTTGGACCTATCTGTCCTCCCTCTTTCCCCCTCTTCTTCCTCTTTCTCCATTTCTCCATCTCTATTCCTCTGTCTGTGGCCAAACTTTTAGGCTGTCTGGAAGTCCTGCTCATACGTATGTGCCGCGCCTTCAACAGCAACAACAGCACCATTTTCTTCAACGGAAAATTTGCCTCGGCTCAGTTCTTCAAGGCACTTGGTGAGGATCAGTGGGGAATGTGGTTGTGTAAGCTTTGAAATGTTCAGACCATTTTGACACATCTGGATTTTCTATTACCTTGTGTAAGCTGGAGGATCTTTTCTCTCTCTAAACAAGAACTTTGGCAGTAATTGCCATCAATTTGTCAGTATTGTCAGCTCATAACAAATATCTTTAAATTGGAAAATTGTGGTAATGGTTCCAAGTATTATTTAGACTTTCGTGTTGGCAGCAATTTTTCTGATAAAGAGAATATTTCCACCCATTTTCAACTTTACGTTGCATTTTCATTTTTGCAAAACCTGCGCAACAATGCACTCTAGTGGGAAACCTAAAAATAAACACTATTAAGCCCATTTAGAAGCTTGATAGATAAAATCAAGGAAACATTCCTAAAGTTGTCCTTCTAATACTTTGATTTCCTCATTCATAGCTGTACTTTTCAGTTATTTCTCTTTGGATTCTGTGACTCCACATTGGTCAAATATACAGCCGTGGCAACAGGGAAAACTGGTAATTCAATTGCGGCAAAATGGATTTTTCACAGAGACAGAGGTCTTTGTCATTCCCTTTGCATCATGTGTCCATCAGGTTAAATTACAGTTTGGTCATTTGATTAAGCAGAGATATTTGTTACTATTTTTGACAATTCACTTATCAGACAATGTGTTGTGTGCGCAGGCTGTGATGACCTGGTCAGCGCCGTGTTTGAACTGGGGAAAGGACTCTGCCGTTTACAGCTGTCTGACGAGGAGATGGCTCTGTTTAGCGCCGCTGTCCTTCTCACCCCTGGTGATTATTTTTACTTCTCTCTTCACACAAACACACACTGTATCAAAGGAGAAGTGCAGTCTGAGGTTTTCTATTTCAAAACCAGCTTTTGTGTGCATGCACTAATCTTTGACTGGCACTCGAGTATCGCAGGTTTTTACCAGAACAAAGCAAATGTCACATCATCGCTTACATAACATTTCAAAAGTCATTGTTTTCTTTTTCATTTGAAGTTAATAGAAGATTGAAACAGAAAATACTGTACATGCAAAAGAGCTAAAAGAAGGGTTTTTAACAGCTGAACAGCGACTTAAGGAGAAATCTTGGTCCCTTCAGATCGAGCCTGGCTGACAGAAGGCCAGAAGGTTCAGAAACTGCAAGAGAAAGTCTACCTGGCTCTGCAGCACAGTCTAAAGAAGAGTGGTGCTTCCGATGAGAAACTGGACAAGGTACACAAACAAATTCACTCTTCTTAACCTCTTCCACTCTTGACATTCGAGCATTAGATCTTTGTTTTTGACATTATAAAGCATGTCGCTGCTAAAGGTGCAGTTCAACCAACATCACTCAGAATTCAAAGGCTTTATTTTTCAGGGAGCTAAAACATTGTTTAAACTCTGGGTTTGTTGCATTTCTGCTGAGGTGTAAGGTTCAGAATATACCTAAAGTGGGCAATGGCTACACTCTCAGTAAAACTCTCAGCAAGTTCAATTCTGTTGTTTTGACTCAATTTCTGTCCATGTTAGAGATTCATATTTTCTTTTTTGGGTTTTTAATTTGGCCGTTTAGAATATATTCACTGGGAAAAGTCTCGGGAATAACATTTGATTGCTCTTGTCGCTGTCTCTGCAGTAGAAACATGAGGAAATATTATATATAAATCCTGTTATTGGTGCACATTTATACAGTCTTTCAGTGTTTTTAATTATTAACGCTGTCATACAATCAAAGATTGTTTTATTGCAATCTGGGACCTTTTTAGACCCTGGTTCCTGTTGCCAGAAAGGGCTAAGGAGAAGATTCCTGAAAAAAAATTATGCAGATGAAGTGCAGCTTTAGACAAAAATGAATGTCATGGATTTTATATGAATTAATGAACGCACAGATGCTTTGCACTAGCTTATTCTGAAAATAGCTTTTGAGGAAAAAATAGCCAAGAACTTATAGACTTTTAATATTTACCATTTCATGTCTTCTGCCCCCACAGATGGTGTCCAAGCTGCCCGTAATGAAATCTATCTGTAACCTCCATATTGACAAACTGGAGTTTTTCCGTTTGGTCCATCCAGAGACCGCCTACAGTTTCCCACCGCTATACCGGGAAGTGTTTGGGAGCGAGATGCCTCTGCCGGACTCCACTGACAGCTAAACAGACAGATAAATAAACGAAAGAGACGGGGAGTGTATTCACAGGTAGGGGAGCAAAAGGAGAGACAGAGTAGGAGAGAGACAATGAAGCCTAACAACCAGCAGTTAAGAGACAATCCAGGACTTTAAATACGCCGTCTCCCAAAGTAGTCCTCCACTATCCCAGCAGGCAAAGCACCTTACACTACAGACCACACATGCTCATGGTTCTGCATATTGTAGCATTAGCAGCAAACGTATGGGCATTGTAATAATATCAGAGCAGCCCACGAAACATGTAAAAGCTCCGAGCTGGAAAACATGTTCAGCACCTGATCCACTGTGGATCGCAAAACCAGTTATGAATGTACCTCAGAAATTAGCACCAGTGCACAAGCAAGAACCCAACAGTGAATGTAAACCCCTGCCACTCAGAGACAAAGTTTCATGTGAACCGTTAGCATGGAGTCGGCAGATTTCGCTCTTACTAAAGCTCTGAGTCAATATTTCCTCTTTATCTTTGGATGGCGGTATGGCGCGCACGTGTATTCATACACGCATCATCGTTTGACGTACCCTCACTTAGGGACCAAGATCACAGGTCAGAGTTTTCTCTGCCGTTAAAAGAAACGTTTGTGTGACTCACGACACCAACAAGTTCGCACACATTAACAATAGACAGTGTTCGGTGCTGCCTTTTTTTCAGGCTCTTGTATCGCAGTGAGAAACCTCAGTCCCACGCACCCCTTTCCTTGCATATGCCACTTAGAGACAGGACAAGATGAAATTATCTTTTAATTTATATACACGTTTATAAAAACAAATATTTTAAATAAGAATGTAAATAGATAACTATATGAGTATATAATGAGAGCAAGAGTGTGTGAGGGAGAGAAAGGAGGAACATGAGATAGAAGAGGAGGCACAACAGATGTCTGGACAATTTATCTGCTCTTGACAGTACTCTCAGGTTTCCATGGCAACAAACTCCCTCTTGGCCTGACGGCGATGGCGTCGCCGTCCCGCGAGCCACCAGGTGAACGCTTATTTCTGGTGCGACGCGGCAGGGGAGGCAGCGTACTCAAGCAAAGGCAAAAGAAATAAAGAAAAGAAACATTGCCTTTCATTTTGAAGTGTTCAGTTTGCATTGTTGTTGTATGTGGGGGGGGGGGGGGGGGGGGGGGGGGGGGGGGGGGGGGGGGGGGGGGGGGG
>JBBBVT010000008.1:10449548-10461161 GCA_037177035.1 Craterocephalus eyresii
AACTCTGAGTTGTCCTACTCGGAGTTTGTCAACTCAGAGTAACCGGTTAAACTCCGAGTTTGTTAACCCTGCTTCTTTAAATAGGCCCCTGTTCATGTGTTTGATAGTCAGCTCTCCTTGTTATCTCTAATTACATACTTTTGAATGTTGCTGGAAGCTCCCTGCTTTAAAGCCAGCAAGCCATTCTTAAAGGTCAATATTTGTCATGTGACATGACATGTTTTTTTCCACAGTGACTTGCATTACACTAAGCTTGTCAAGCCTGTTTGCCCTAGTATTTATGGTTTTCATGTTGGGTAGAAAGCAGTCCGAGTGAAGGCATTATTATGTCTGATGTGCTTGACAAACATTTGAGAGGATAAGTGACTAAGCATGAAAGCAACTGAAGACCTGGCTGTGGAGTGCGAGCTGTGTGTTTCATTTCAGTCCAAGTTTTTCTGTTTGTGTACATGTAGGTGGAGCAAGTGAGTCAGCTGTCTTCCTTTGTGGAGTCTTTGCTGCAGTACCACAAACAGGCTGTGGAGATCCTGGAAGAGGTTACTGATAAACTGAAAGAGAGGTGAGCACATCTACTATTTTAGGGCATTTGTCTTGCTTTTCTATTTGGCTTATCAAAAAAAATCATTCAGCCATACTATCTACAGCAATGCATACAAGTCAGCTGCTGGTGCTAAACAAATGTCATTTATAGAGATATTATACATTTTCCTGTCGTATTTTCCCCAGTCCAGATATTTCAGAAAACAATCAGTTCACTTGGATCTCACAATTTTTCTGTTTCACAATTATTTAAAACAAATTTTTTTTCTTTGTTTTTCATTTGAAAATTTAGTTTTTTTAAATTTAATTTAATAGGTTTATTTATTTATTTTTACTTGTTTTTTCTGACACTATAGCAAGCAGAATGATGGTCTGGATATTTTGTTGAAATGAAAAAATGTTATATATATATATATATTTTTTTTTTTGTTTTGATTTTTATTTTTCTTGGTGGACATTATAGATTATAGCAGCAGAATGATGGTGTGTTTTTTTTTTTTTTGTATTTTCGTAATTAAAAAAAAATATTATATGAAAACTTACATATTGTATAAGAATGATGGTTTGGCTTCTGTGTTGTGTTATCCAAACTTAAATGCTTCATTTTTAACTGGCACACCTACAGTGGTGGCAAAAAGTTTTTGGACACCATTTGGGAAATATTTAATCAAATCAAATCCATTTTCTGTAAGCACTCTTAAAACACGAGCATTGTACCAAAGTCCTGTGTAATATAAGCAACAGATAAATTTAATGCACACAAAAGAATAAAACAATGACATGATAAATGCTTGTTCAAATTATATGTTCAAAAT
Organism: Craterocephalus eyresii; assembly: GCA_037177035.1. Classification (NCBI taxonomy): domain Eukaryota; kingdom Metazoa; phylum Chordata; class Actinopteri; order Atheriniformes; family Atherinidae; genus Craterocephalus; species Craterocephalus eyresii. The sequence goes on from JBBBVT010000008.1 coordinate 10,450,904, forward strand.
AGTGCATTATGAGTCACTCTTAGGTCTTCAAATGCAATTTCTTTGATGCAGTCACAGCAAAACACTACCTGAAAAAAGTCATTAACATCTTTTGGGAAAATAATATTGATCGTGTACATTTCTAAGGGTGTCTGAGAACTTTTTTTCCTCCACTGTATATTGATACTGAATAGATCTTAAAAACAGACTCGCATATGATGAGCAGTTTTTTGAGGGGTTAAAAAAAAAGCTAACTAAAAATCTACATGAATCACAGTTTTAATCGAACAGGCACAAAAAATCGTGAAAGAATTGAATCAGGAGGAAAGCATATCGTCCCAGGGCTAGTTTTGACCACAACATTGTAGCTATAACATGCAGCTAGATCACACCAGAAAAATACGTAATGAAAAACTTAACAGTGAAGTCTTTGTCCAGAAATAATAACCCAGATTTTCAAGAAAATTCACAGAATATCTGTCAGCTGATATTCTGATTTCACATTTCTTCTAGCAAGGACCTCCAATCTTGTGTAAGGAGAAGATACATATTTCCCTCTTTGCAGGAATACAGTTGCGGTTCACTAGAGAGATGATTGATCCTATGTGACAACACTGGCAGCCATTTTTGTGGAATAATTGGATCATTAATTGTTTGTAGAAGTGTCACTCGTGAGCTTTTTTACAGCTCTGTTAGTTGTTTTTATTAATTCATCTTCCAAAGTGTGGCAGGCGGTACTAAACTTATTATGTTAATCATCATTGAGTATAAAGCAGACGACTCTTACACTCACCCAAACCAGTCCAAATTAGAATGTTTTTTTGAGTGTGTAGGAAAACGGTTCATTTGACTCGGGGGAGAAAGTTCATTCGACTTGCTCACGTGTTTTTTTAAAAATAGTTTTTCATTATTTTTTCAGTGATATTTTATTTTTATTTTCCATTGTGTCCAGGGTAAATGATGCTCAGTCTCGTCCAAGGCGTGAATACACTCCTAAACCCAAACCGGCATACGACTACGGAGAGCAAGAACACTCCAACGGAGGATATACACCTGCTTCTTCCAGCCCTCCATCTTATTCTGCTGGTAAAATTACTTCTGTATACGTCATATGAGCTGTGTGCTTGTGTGTGTGTGTGTGTGTGTGTGTGCGCGCGTGTGTGTGTACACTTACCAAGCCAAAGCAGGAAGACATCACCTGCATGTAATTAAAACCAGGGCTGGGCGATACGACCTAAAACTAATATCCCGATACACAAGATATATCTCAATGTTTTGAAATCTCCTCTAAAAGACTGTGTAGATGCTAAATTAAACATTATTGTGCATTAAAAGTCACCAGTAGTATTTATGTAAACTCCTCAAAATTTTACCTCATTGAGATTTTTTTCAATGAATAAAAACCAGTGTTTACCTGACATCCAAACCTTCCAACACTGACCCCCGCGACCAGTAAAAGTTATTTTATAGTCAGATAGCTTTTGTTATGTAAGCTATTTTTATTTTGTAGCAAATGACAAAAAAAGTTAGGTTCCCTTTCCTCTAGAACAGCTTTATGTTATACAAACTAAATGTTGACGTGTATTCACGTTGCATCATGCCTCTACATGCTGTGCTGTGTACACACACACAGGTGAGGGACAGAGACAGAGGTTGCACTTTAGAAACTGTTGCAAAATGTAAATCAGACAGAAATATCTGATTTAACAATCATGTCTGCTCTTATTTTATTTTATTAACTGCAATGCTAAGAGCAGCTGAGGAGAAGCAAGTGGAGGAGTTTTCCTGCTCCGGTGTCTGTCGGGACATGAAGACCATCAGTCTCCTCGGAGATAACCCCACGCATAAATGCTGCTGTGGCTGGTTATAGCCATGTTCACGATATACCCATTTCATATATCATGCATAATCTTCTCTGGTATGGTCGTTACATCGCCCAGCCCTTATTGTAACTGATGCAGTAAGGAACTTCTCATTCCTTAGACATCCAGTGATCGTGGAGAACATTTGAATCTTTTTCAGAGTCAAGTTCTTGCTCTGCATCAAGCAAACAAGACATCCAAGAAGATTGCTGAGGCTACAACAACTGGGCTAAAGCCTTTCTCTCAAAAATAAAGCATTTTTTCAAAAAATTACTTTCTGAGGCATAATGTCAACAAGGTAGAGTTGTTCCAGTTCACTGCCCTGCTCGTTTAGAAAAGCCTGGAAGGATTGCAGTGAACCATTTATTTTCAATAAATATTAGAGGAGAAAATAGCCTTGAAGAAACCATTAATTGGCGAGGGATATTTAATTTTTTCTCCAGGTTGCTGTGGCACATAAGGTTGGACTCAGCAGATCATAATGTCAGCTGACTGCATGAATATTCTTAGTACAGTAGATTATTGCATTTTTCATAAGAATCATTCACAGAGTGATGTAATCACAAAATTTGTTACACATACTCTTCAAAGCCTTTTTTCCCCCCAAAAAACAGAGCTAGCTATCTTTTTAAGGCATGATGACAATAACGCAGAGTTCAAGGTTCTGCAGCAAACCTGGTCAAAAAAGGACCTTCGGACCTCAGGGCTCATGTAACTAATTGGTAAAGTGCTCTCATGAGAAGCTGACTGCCGTATCTTCATACATACTAAATATGGTGCAGAACATGAGAGCAAAGCCATTATGATCAAGGCAAACAATAGAAATGTCAATGCTTGATGAGTCTCTTCCCCACATTTTCAGAGTTTGAAATTAGAGAATTATGGGTCATACTTGGACAGGGTCAGAGCATGCAGTGGATCTGTGTGCACGGCCACACTGGCAAATCCACCAACTACAGCAGCTCTGTTCCAGCACACTGGGCACACGGATGGCTGTGTGCTGGTCCAAGCAACCCAGTGTCAGCCAGAACCAGTGAGCCCTGCTGAAAGGGGATGGCAGAAAGTTGGTTGCAAGTATTCTGGACAGCCAACTCCTCCATAGCAAAGAGTTGAGAACAGCTGACTAAAAATGGCATCATATCATTCATGGCAGGTGTGGATGTTACAGCTCCGTGCACCTGCAGATGTGAGGTATAGTTTCTACTCTCTTGCCTCTGAGATATCAAAGTGTGACCCTGATGGGTTATTGACATATAAATAAAAGTTTCACTTATTTTTATTGTCTTCTTTTTTTATTTATTTATCTTATGTGTTATTGTCAGAATAGCACCTTTTATTGCTAAATATCGGTCAGAGGGCAATATGCAAGTTGAGTATTTTCTCCATGAACATATTTGTTTCATGGCAGATATCTTTGGTGTCATTTGATTGATACATTGATACAGAATTTCAGGTAGCATTTACAGCTTTTGCAATAAATCTTTAATATTCTCTGACCCAACAAATGTAGGATTAATTAGACAAATAGAATCAATTGTGTATCTCTATTAGTAGGTGAGCTATCACAAAATGTGGCTTTCTCCTGGATGAAATCTTGGTTAAAGTGTAATAGACCGCTGCTATGGAGAAAATTACCTTCACTTATCATTCTTCTGTCAAAAACAAACAAAAACATTGGTAAGTTTTTATGAATATTCTCCTCTAAGTCGGCCATCTTCAAAAGTGGCAGGAATCTGGATAGTGGTACTTTTGGAAAGAGAAACCTTAAAGAGTACCTGTACCAAATTTCATATTTAAGTGATTGTTTGCTGTATCTGCTCCACTATATCAGACTTTTCCATCATTAGATTTTGTTTTTCTTTCCCTGGTTGCACAGGCATATTCCAGCCTTACAGTGATCCGGGTATATGAGGCATCATTTTCACACATGGATTTGCCACTAGAGTCAAAACCTTAACCCCATTGAGAATTTTTGGGCTTTGCTGCAGAATACACGTGTGAACATAGAGATTGCAGAACATTCATTATGCAAAAGTGAATGCGATCATTAATAAGAACTAAAGTGGTCCAGCAAAATATTATCTAATAAGGCTTACATTTTACCGGGCAGTGCAAAAGGCATGTTTACAGGCTCATGCCAACCTTCTGACAGATGTTCTCCTTCTACCACAATAACCAGCTGCACAATATCCAGCGACGTCCTTCCGCAGACCCTCTGTTAAGAGCAGACAGCGTGAGTGGATAGATGAAAATTATGTCACAACTAAAAAATATTACCTTTTTCTCCCAGTCTGTTCCACATGTGTGGCAGAGACTTGGATGTGTTTTTGTGATTATTTTACTAATATTGCTGAGTGGTGTTGGTGTCCATTTTATTCCTTTTTTTTTTTAGCATTTCAGAACATATTGGGGCAGAAGTGTTATTGCTATACTACCAAGGCTGCAGGTCCATACAATCAGCAAACAGCATATCGTTATTGGTCAGTGATGGAGGCAATTTATCTTTCAGTGTCTCTAGTTGAATTGCAAAAGTCTCTAGTCTGAATTGTATGCATCTGCCAGCCTGTTTACTGACCACTGAAACCTCTGAACCTCAAGAACAATCGTGATGTAGCACAAAGTAATTCTGTTTTTCTGAAAAAAATTAAAAATCTTAAAATCAGAACATTAGGATTGGAATGATTAACAGCACAACTTTTTTAATCTTGAGCTTCAGAGCTTAACTGATAACTTTCCAGGTTTAATGACTTCAATTGGTCGTCTGTCATCAAGAAATACTAGTGGAACCTTGTGTTTTATGAAAACTTTTCAAAGAACGCATTTACTAACCTTGTCCAAGGAAGCATCAACAATTCTGTTTACCAATGGAGTTTTTCTCTTTTTCCCCTCTTTTATATTTGTATTTTCATCAGTTTCTGCAGCTGAGCCATGCTGCAAAGCCCTGTATGACTTTGAGCCAGAGAATGACGGCGAGCTGGGCTTCCGCGAGGGTGACATCATCACTTTGATCAGTCAAATCGACGAGAACTGGTACGAAGGAAGAGTCCGGGGACAAAGTGGATACTTTCCAAACAACTACGTTGATGTGATGGTGCCTCTGCCACGCTAAAACCAAGAAGGCAGTAGTGGAACATTAGTATAAAATGAAAAAGAGGAAGTTTGGGGATAATAAATTTTCTGTGATGTAATGGAGGTGTAAACAAGACCAAATCTTTTGTATCTTTGGATTATTTGGGTAAAAGGGATCAACTTTTCTCTCAAGATGTTATGAATTTATAGTCGCAGGAATATGAATATCTCCAGGATGCTCGATAACATCAGAATAGCATAATGTTCGGGTGCTTTTTGCCATATCTTGAGTCTTTGTAATCTTTTTTTTTTGCACCTATGCACTTTGTACATCACATCTCTATCACCAAACTGGAGACAAAAACCCAGATGAAATAGCATATTTAGTCATGTGATACAATATCTAAAAAGTGAAACTTCTATTTATCTTATAAAAATATATTCCCATTTTAACATATCTTGCTCTTTACCTTGTTCATATTAAAACTACCATTAATTTTTACACTCCACATTTTAACCCTACAGGCTTTAGTACTGTTGTAATAGTCTTTTGAGTCTGTGGTGAGGGGGGTGTCTGGGATGGGATGATGTCTGCCTTTAGCAAATATTTGGAACTCCACTGCCATCTGGTGGAACTGCATGAGGGTTTATTCTTGGCTCTTCAGTTGTGTGGTACTGCCATAAGAAATCCATGTGAAGTGGCTTGTTCCATTTTAAGTGATGGATGAAGCCAGTCAGTAGGCGATGACTCACTGTCGTTTAATTGTTCTGTAACTGTAAGTTCTGCCATCATCAGAACAAGACTATATCAGTGCATTTATCACTAGAATAATTGTGCGTTTATGTACTAACTCTACAACTGTTTTGGAAGTACTCTGTGATCATGACTCCGATGCCAAAGAAAAGCAGTTTAAATTCCTAAATTGTAAATTCCTGTAAGATTTAAAGAAACATCTGATTCATGCTGATGGACAGATTAAATATTCAACACTACATGCAGAGATGATGTCAGCCCATGCCAAATATTAAACAGCATTGCACACCAATGCCAACAACACACTCTTTTAGTTCAATTTTCTCAGGCTCAGTGGATGCTGCTGGCAGTGTCACTCACAATATTTTCAGGGCTTTTGTCAAAGTTTTTGTCTATGAAGTTACTATCTGTGATTTGCTCTCCCTGCGGGTAAGCTTGGCTTTGGCTCGGGGCATGGAAATCAATGCGATGTGTGCTTGGCGTTCCTGTACGTGCCTCTCTTTTCAGGCAGTATTTGTGTGCCAGACATGTTATATCCCAGCAATTGTGTACTGAATTTACAAATAACGAAGGATACCTGCACACAAAGGCTGGTTTCAGTTGCAATTAAGCCGATTACAAGCAAACTATGAACTGTCAAGAGTTTGTGTTGTAAACTAAAACGCCAACTTTCTCCTCTTGTCATGATCCCCTTGTTAGACCGCCCCCTGCCCCACTCATTGCTCCCATCTCTGTTTTAACTGCGAGTGGAACAGACAGGTCTTTTCAGCGGGGAAGGGCACTCAGCAGTGGATTATGCCCTCCCCCACCACTCTTTATTCACCACCTGCCCCCTTCCTCATTATCTGCCCCATCCCAAGCCATGGTGCCTTAGAGGCTCTATCTCCTCATCCCTACTTGAACTGATATTCTCATTGCTATGCTAGAATGTACCTCTTAATGTTATATGCATGTCTTTTTCTTTTTTTTCCTTTTTTTGTATGTTTAGAACCGAGGCACCGCTGAGTAATAACTGTGGTTCAGGTGGGAGTTTACATGCGTCATTACACTAACTCAATAGCCCTCAGCTGGAGAGAGGAAGAGCTCAGAGTGAGCTATGATGCAGTTTGTATAATATTGAAGACAAATAATGTTCAAAGACAAAGAGCCAAGATCAGTTTTTGTGGGCTGCTGTTGTCACACCTCGGTTTGAATGCAGCGGCTCTTTTTCTAAACACTACATTTTGTATCAGCTTGGCAATATTGATGAAGTATTAACAGCCTTGAAGCTTTTTTTCATGCACAATTTTAATGGAAATTTTCTGAGAAATGTAACTTTTAGCATTTCTTTAAGAAAGCTTCTGTCTGATAGAACGCCTTTGTTGTGACTGTGACATTATGGGAAGACTAAATGTGGGATTATCCTGGATTATCTTTAAAATATATGGATTACCTCTTTGCTAAATGTAATCGTGTGTGTTGTTTCTTTTTTGTGTACAGTCGATGTAACTTCTTTTCCTCAATAAATGTTAAAATAATTTGTCTCTTTTGTGACTTTTTTCTTATGATGGGTTTGAACAGGGATTATCTCTCTATAGACGGGCTATACCACACCTGGGTCTTATTTAAATCCATCCTTTGGCATTTGTACAGAAAACATCTCTATACTTAAGACTTCATCCACCAGCCATCAGATTTTTTTTAAATGTTTAATCTGGTCTTCCACCCATCTGCATGATCCCCAGCACAGCAGGCTGCATCAGCCAGCTGTTGGATTACTGCCACAACCCTGGCTCATCGCGAAGGCGTGTCAGTCCCCGAATTACTCAGCGCCCCCTTTGTCCTCAGTCGGTGCCCAGCCAGCGACACTCATGGCGGATGCAACCGTCAGGCAGCGCCCCTGTCCGGGGGGACCCCGGGCGCAGCTCCCGCCCTGTTACTACGAAGGGTACCTGGAGAAACGGGGACCGAAAGAAAAGGTAGGTCCCTCTGCCGCTGATCAGTTGTCATATCGGTGTTATTGATGAGCGCGAGCGTGTCTGCGCCGCACACCGGCTGATCCACCATTCCCAGAAAGCTGTCAACTTCCTTATTTTGCAGGAATGGGCGAGGCGAAAATGAAAGCTTTTTTTACTGGGGATATATGAAACCGTTTAGAGCTGAAAGGCAAAGCATGAAATTATTAAACCCGGGCGTACGAACCGAGGAACACCGAGTGGTGTCAAAATATTACCTGATAGGCTCCCAGTGGTCGGCTTCATCTGCATGTTTCCAGCATAATGTTGAGTCAGAGCCTCTCCTTTTGAACTGTTCTTACAGCTGGATCCCTGAAGTGCTAGAAAAACACAAAAAGTTATATGTAGTTATAACGGCATTAAAGCTAAAGGATTATTTTGCTTTGTGTTTGGTTCTGCCTGTAAGGTGATAAAGACAGGGACAACCCACCCATCACTCATTAGGCTCATTTTAATGCAGTTCAGACATAATGTGTGCCTGGCTCAGGTGCAGGATATTGCAGTGCTCCATGGTCACACACTGACACCAGCTGAGCCTCACTATCCGTCTCTTGGGACAGGAAATGCGGGTGTGATGGAAACTGAACTATCCATTACACAGCTGTGCAGAAACAGCACTGTTGTAACATCAGCAGATTATCCCTCTTTTTCCCCATTTTATGTTTGTCTTTCTCCATCTGCAGGTGTCCCGGCGGCTCTGGACCTGTCTCTGTGGGAATTCTTTATACTTCTTCAATAACGCCAAGGACACTCATGTAAGTTTCAGATCATGCTCCGGCTTGCTTTTGTCTCAAGTATTATCACACGCTGACACCAGAACATCTGTGTGTGCGACAGTATGTGGAGAAGCTGGACCTCGGTGGGTTTGTGTCCCTGAAGGACGACTGCAGTCGGGACAGAAACCTTGAGGCAGCCAGACTCATCCTCTGCATGAAGGATGGGGAGACCAAACTCACAGTATGCCACTTCATTCCTACAATCAAACGCAAATACAGAGAAGTTCTTGCATCTTAACAAGACTTAAGTGCTGTTGTGTTTTCCAGGCACCAAACTTAGAATCCCGGGAGCTGTGGAAAGGTTTCCTCCACTCTGTCGTAGATGTGAATATCATATTTTGTACACTAGATGCACCTGTATTTTTGTTGCAGCCTTTGTTTTTTTTTGTTTTGTTTTGTTTTTGCTTGTTTAGTTTTTTCTTATTACATATTCTCCTTCCCATTCACAGCTGAATGTGCCGACCTGTCTCACACTGCTACCGGGGCAGCTACAAATGCTAAAGGAGGTGGTGGACAAAGAAAGATGCAGGCGGAGAACTCGCAACCCAGCGCGAGCCCCACCCTCACCTCTCTCTGTTCCTCTAGTGGGAGAGATCCCGCCGTGAGTGTCCTCTGCCTGCACTGAGAAGATGCTGTGAAAACTTTTACTGTGTCTGCATCAGCGTAGTAATAACTTGTGTTTGATCTGCAGGTGTTTTCGTCCGGTGTCCAGAACAGAGGCCGAAGTCCTTCTAGAGAGACACCCAGACTGTGGCAACATGTTGCTCCGTCCAGGCAGGGATGGATGCTCGCTGGCTGTCACCACCCGGCAGGACCTGAACGGGTAAACACCTGCTGGATGTTATCTGCATCCAAAAAGCTCTGATGCTACATCCGCTTAAAATGCTGTTTCTCCTTTTGGTTCCAGCTCAGTGTTCAGACATTACAGAGTCACTCAGAGGGACCAGGGCGGTTATGTCATTGATGTGGAAAATCCTGTAAGTCAAGTTTTTTAATCATCAGATTATATGAAATTGAAAAAGAAAAACATTTTTAAAACATCTGGACCAAAACTCTGTTTTAAAGGTCAATGGATCCATTTTTTTTCTATCATGGTACATTTTGATATCAGCGTCTCTGAAAATCTCTTTACTTTTCTTTCAAAGTAATAACAAGTACAGCAAACTATGCAGTCGGATCCATGTAGACTGAGAATGCTATGACTAGAAACTTTGAAATAGTTGTGAAGTTTGCTGAAGTAAATGCTTGTACTTTACCGTTGTGAATAGTACTGTTGATTTGTGTCTTACATTATTATGTAGAAGGTCACCAGTAAAGAGGTGCTACGCTGAAACCACATGTGAGACGAGTTATTTTCGGAAGATAAAAGTCTACACAGAGGTCAGAAGAGTGGCAGCTGTCTTGGGAAAAGTTATTTCTTTCTGTATTTTTCCAAACTGTGTCAAAGATTTGATACGCTTCGGAAAACAGACAGACGGGTATTCTGAGGTTAATAGTTTTGCTGAAAATGGGATGAAAACACTTCCGTCCCTGCACTGTGCATCAGTGTTTGACCACGATGATTACTGCCAGTAAAAAAGTTAAATAATCCTTTTCAGTTCCTCCTTCTGAAGTAAATGCAGTTTTAAGGCCAAATGAAACTGCTGCAAACTTTACTGTGTGAGTTTATTTTCCTCTGGCTCAAACTCTTGACATTCCCATTGCAAACTTTACAGTAGCTCTGAGACATGATTATATTGATTTTTGCAAACATATCTATCTATCTATCTATCTATCTATCTATCTATCTATCTATCTATCTATCTATCTATCTATCTATCTATC